>JAIUCV010000645.1:0-443149 GCA_026724425.1 Erythrophleum ivorense | reverse complement strand
CTTGCCATAGTTTACTCCAATTTCTGGGTAATTTCACATGAAACTAAAGCCCATATCATAGGTCAACTATAGGGATTTCAAACTAATAGAAAATGCATCAAAATGGGAAGGATATACTCACTTAACAACAGCCATAGCTTCACCTCCGAAAATCCACCATGGACTCACCAAAATTCGCATTTCAATCATCAAGCCCAGAAAATTGGGTTTTCCACCATTATCTCCTTGTAATTTCACACAATAACAGGAACCCATTATGATAATGCATCCTTAGGAGCATTTCCTAGCAATGTGATACACAAAATGGAAGGGAAAAGCTTACCTAATCCTCCCTCTAACCTTCAAGTCCGAAAATCTTGCAAGGGAATCACCCAACACCAATTTCAAATTTGAGAAGGAGATGAAAATACTCAAACTCAAGAAATTAATCGGACCAAAATGAAAAAGGAGGATGAGAGGGACTTGTTTTGTATAGATTACCTTGGCCCAAATCTTCCTCTAGAAGTGAGAAATGGTGGAGGAATGCAGAAAAACCCTAGTCCCTCCTTCTCAAGTGCGAAAATAGCTTTCTAAGTCTGCAGAACATGAATCCCCTTGGGCAGCCAAATGGGTGGAGAGAAGGCTTCTTAGGGTTTTAGTGAAGATGGGCTAGTCCAATGGGCCCCATTATTTCAAGTGGGCTGGTGTTAAATGAGATGGGTTGCAAAAAATTTAAAGCTAGAAGTGGGATGTGCTGACCCAATGGCCCAATTCATTGTGGTTCAAATTTTCATACTTGTTGGGCCTATTTCATAAGTTAGGCTGCAGAAATTTGATTGGGTTAGGCCAAGTTCCAAGAGTCAATTCAATTTGGGTCTGCATAATGTGTGTTGGGCCAACTATAAGGGCTTATATAAATTGGGTTGTGGGCCTAAATTTCACTAAATCAAATTGGGCTATTGTTAGGTGATCTCTCTTAGCCCAAGTCTCATGATAAGGGAGTTGGGCTTACACTTAAAATCATTGGGCCTCTATAAATCCTTACCCATGGCTTATTCAAGTTAATTTTAGGCCCAAATTAAGCTTTAATCTAATTGAAATCTTAAAACCCCTATTAATAACTTATTTCTCTGTAAATTTTCATTCGTATAGTTTACTTAATCATTCCAAAATAATTATTATCAATTAGTCCAAATACATTATTAACACCTTAATTAATTTTTGGGGTGTTACACAAAGTGTGTCTCCTTAGTACATATGTAATGTTCTAGCTTACTTTAAGAGTGTGATTGGATGCTATTTGTTGTGTTTAGGCCTAAGAAAGCAAGCTCTATCTATTTGTGGGTGTGAAACTGAGAAGGAAAAGAGAAATCAAAAGGGAAGAATTGTGTTTAATTGCTAAGGTAGCTCTCCATTCATTTCTTGTATGCAATATGGTTGTGTGAATGTCATTTGATGCATGTATATGTGTTGGAATCTTAAGAAATGCTATATGCTATTATTTGACTCTTATGGTACTATTATGTTTCTTGATGGGAATTTAATTGTGTAATTGTGCTCTATGAATGAGGTTGTGCCAAAAGTCCTTTGTGATAGATGAGATGAAGCCAAAAGTCCCTAGAAATTGGTGAGACAATGCCAAAAGTCTCATGGATGAGTGAGGCCAAGTTAAAAGTTTTTACATAATGTCTGGTTTTCGTTAAATGACGGAAACATGTATGTTTTTTAAAGTAAGTCCCTAGAAATAAATTAGTTAAGGTTCCAAAAAATTTAAGTAGTATTCGAGACTCCTAAAAATGAGAATCTTAAGCTCAGACGGAAAGAAAAATAGAGCTAGAATGAAGAAACAAAATTGAACAAAAACTTGACGAGACGTAGTAGCATTTTCGTAATTTTGAGCAAATTTTGAAATTCTCATAGGAGGGGCTTTTTAAATGAAAGTTTTGAGTTTTTCGAGGCTTTCAAAGGTCCTAAAAATCATAGGAAGCTCTAAGATAATTAAAACCTTCCGCTGGATATTTTTTAATGCTGGTGGATCTGAACTTTAACAGATTCATTCGGGAAGGTTTTAACTCTGATTTGAGTGATTCCAAAGAAATTTACACATTGGGAAAGCTAAATTTTATAATAGAAAAGACGATTCTAGAAAAGAAGCTAAAATGAATTAGAAACAAAAATGTTAAAATGAAAGGGCAAATTTGGGATTTTTGAAAAGTCTTTCTTAAACCCTGCTTATATATATAGGGCGCCCCACCTTCTCACTCATTTAGCTCATTTAGTTTTTGTCCTAAACTAGAGGAAAAATCCTAAGAGTGAGGCGTACAAGAAGGAGAGGAAGAGAAGGAGAAAAACAAGGCAAAAGGTATGAAATTTCTTAGTTTTTTTCATACTTTCTCTTTAGCAAACCTCTTCTTCTCCATTTCCCCTTTCTTTCCTATGGTTTTAATTAAGTTTTTAAATCTTTTTTGAGGGAATAACAGAGGCAAAAATTCGGATTTGAAGAGAAGAGGCTAAGGAAAGAAAGAATCAAGCAAGAAAACAATGAGAAATAAGGTAAATCTTCCTTCCATGGTAGCTACCCTTTACTCCCTTCTTCTCCTTGGTTCGTCCTACTCATTGAAGCTACAAGAAGGCTTGGATTTTAGGCAGAACCAAGGGTGAATCTTAGGAAATGGAGTGTAGAGAATAAGAATATGCAAAGGGAATTAACAAATAACCATGAAAAATTCAAGATAGCAAATCTAAGGTTTTCTAGTATTCGTTGAAAAATCTGATTTGATGCCATAATTCATAGGCCCTAAATGAATGTTTAAATGAGCTCATAAGATCCCTAGAAGGCTTCCTATATATATCTTCCATTAAGAAAACAAAGCAAACTCCCTTGGTATCCTATTGCTCCATAGCCACGGCCTATATGGTTAAAGTATCTAAGGATAGTTTTAATTTGTTTCAAACCCATTTTTGAGTCATATATGATAAGTGAAGATGAGGGGAAGCCTTAGAAAAAATTTAGAAACCATAGAAGTGAGATGGCTTTATATGTTCCATAATATGACCTAAGGAAGCAATATGTAGTTAGGCTCTTTGTTTTAATTGTGTGATGACTCTAAAAGGCTTAAAAAGAGTCAAGAATCATATATGAAAGGAAATAATAGAGCCTAAAACTCATTTGATGTGTGTTGCTTCATTATGTGTATTTAAGAACCATAAATGAACCATAAGACAAAGTTAGAGTTCCAAGTAGATGTGTGGCCTTAGAAATGACTTCAAGAATTTAAGTGGCTTCCATATATTGTGTTTAGGCCAAGAGAAACAAATCCCACACCTTTGTGTGTGAGGACGAGAAAGAGAGCATTGTTTCAAAAGGAAAAGTGTATGGTTGCAACAAAGGTAGCTCACTCCTCCTTCTCTCATGCATGAATGTATGCTTGACTTGTCTTTGAATGTGTATTTTAAGTTATGAAAAGTATTCTAGCAAGAGCTTTTAGTTAGTTGAGACAAAGTAAAAAGTCTCTCAAGAGTAAGGTTGAGTCAAAAGCCTCTTAAAGAAAATGGGTGAGGCAAGTCCAAAATCCACAAGTGAATGGGTGAGACTAATCCACACTCTTGGCAAGCCTATTTATGCTATGTATGACTTATTCAAATGCCAAGGATGTTTCTTAAATGTTCATACATTTCAATATGCCCATGCATGCATTTTCAAGACTTGTTTTGCATATTTTATGTGTGATTGTAAGAGAGATGAGTTATTTGGATTCTTTGAATCTCATTCCCTTCTCTCCAATGTTCTAACATGCTAGGTGGGCCAAGTGAACAAAGTAATGGAAGCCAACAACTTGAAAGATGAGAGTTTGGCAACAAAGTGCCTTGATTTTGCTTCTTTATAGCCATATTAGTGGCAAATGTTGTAATCCATTATTACATATATACTATGACCTTATGAACATGTGTAATTATGCAAATGTATTATGTACAAATAATATTTAATGTTATATAAATGGTATAGTGCATTTTGGATATGGAATGGCAAGACTAGCCTTATGTGTTCTTATGTATGGCATGGGGTGAGAGAGTGAGTTTCAAATTCTAGGTTTATGCACCTTTGAGACAAGTTTAGAAGGTCATTTTGGTGCATTCCCATGTGCTCAAGTGATCATGGTTGCCTTGAAGCTCATATTGGACCCTTTGTAAGACACAAAATGAGTTATTTCACAACCTAATGTTAAGATCTAACCAAATGAACAAATTTGCCCATGAAATTTGAAACACATATAGATCTTATCCAAATATTTTCAGGAAGTCAAAGACTAGATTATTTGGAACTCTATGGAATTAATTATGATTTTCCAAAGTTGGCATATTTTGCTGAATTGATATAGGTACTATTCATATGGTCAGAAACTTGGGCTATGTCATTCATGGGCCAAATAATGTCCAATGCTCATACAATTTTATAAACATAAACTAGATATGATAAGATTTCCTCGGCCACCAAGATCACCCCAATTGGATCTCTAAGCAGGGAGATATGAATTTTTAAAGTTGAAGGTCAGTACTAGGGATGACAGTCAACCTTCGGTACTATTCCATCAATTTCCAATGAATAGCAGCCCTTGTTGAGGTTTGGACATATTTTTTACATCAAGTAAACATTTATAGATTTCTAGAATGGTAAAAAAAGCATAATTTTGATTATTTTAGAATTAGTTATAATTTTTCAAACTTTGTGATAAAAAGCTAGAATTCCTACCTGTGGCTGCACTCTTGAATTTTATGTAATTCCTTCACTTGCAAGAGTTATAGGCCACTTTGTGGGATGATTTTGAATTTTATTTGTATAATTAAATATGAGAATGAGTTGAATGAATTCATATGATCCATGAGACACTGTATGAAAAATTTATATGCTACGCAACACAAAGAAATAGATTATTTTAATGCCATTTTCCTTGCTTCTTCATGGAATACATAGTATAAGACATGGAGATAGAATGAGAAAAGCTAGAAATTTATGGTGTTACATCCTAGACCAAGGGTGAAGCTAATATAAAAGTCCCAAAAATGGGGTGAGGATAAACCAAAAGTCCCTTGAGCTTGTTCATAGTTTTGATATGTTATTATGGCATAGAAATGGTGAATGTAACACTTCTTGAAGATGTGTGTAGCATGCTCGTATCTTGTGACATGAATATATTCCTATTTGCTTACTTGAAAAGAATGTTTGAGCTATTAAGATTCCTTGAATCTCATCCCCTTCCCTCTCCTATCTTAACATGTCTAGGTGGTACTTAAGAAGGCCAAAGTGGAAGCCAAGAAGCTTGATTAGCCACACCTTGCCATTAGTGTAACTTATGATGTATTTGAATGTCAACAATTGTATGTATATATTATTTTTGAGATGTAAACCTTGGAGTAAATGTAAAAGTATATATATGTGGTGTATGAACCAAAATTGGAATCAAATCAATGAGAAAAAGTGTTTTGGGTATTTGGTAGCTCATTCATGATAATGTATTCTTACATGTGGCATAGTGAGATTGTGATGCATAGTAGTTTAAACCATTTGGGAAGCTTGCATATATTGTGTTTATGCTCCCAAATGTGCTTATGTGGTGGTAGAAGAAGTAAGAAGCCATTTGGACCAATTTTGACCTATATATGGTGCCAAATTTGTCATATTTGTGAGCTATGTCAAGATCTAACCAAATAAGCTCTTCTTGGCTTGAAATTTGGCATGCATATAGGTCTTGTCTAGAGCTTTTGGAATGCTAAAGTGCACATTATTTAGAGCTGTAAAGAATATTTGGTAAATTTTTAAAATTAGCAATCTGTGACAGATTTGGCTTGGGTACTGTACAAATAGTCAAAATCTTTGCCTCTATCACTCATAGCCCAAATGGTGTCCAATGGCTATGAAATTTTATAGACACACACTAGATATGATAAGTTTTTAGTAGCACTTAAGAGCACCTCATTTGGATTTATATTGAGGGAAATTTTTTTTTTAAATTCCAAATTAGTATCAGAGATGCAGTCAGACCCCTGTTACTATTCTATTAATTTTCATGGTCTGATTGCTTCTATTTCAATCTAGAATTATTTTTTCCCTTAAGTTAACATTCATATCTTTCCCAATAGTATGGTTTGCTAGGTTTTTATTTTTCTAAAATTAGTTATAAATTTTTGAAGTTCATATCAAT
Source organism: Erythrophleum ivorense (assembly GCA_026724425.1). Lineage (NCBI taxonomy): Eukaryota > Viridiplantae > Streptophyta > Magnoliopsida > Fabales > Fabaceae > Erythrophleum > Erythrophleum ivorense. The sequence continues at coordinate 436,970 of JAIUCV010000645.1, read as the reverse complement.
AACCTATAACAGCAAACATGGATAGTCAGATCTTTCAAGCTTTTCTGATGTCAATCATGGTCTAGTTAGGTTTTTATGGCTTGGAATTATTTTTAACCTATTGTGGACATCTAGAGATCTTTAAAAAGCTATCATTTGCTTGATTTTGATTTTTCTAAAATTGGTGTCAAAAATTTAAATTCTAGACCCACAGGCAAAGTGTAATTTTTTTTTCTAGTTTTTGGCTTCAAATCCGTAGTTCATGGATTATTTTATGATATGTATGAATTGTATGAATGGAGAATAAGTAGAGAATGCTATTGATGCATCTATGGGGTGAAGTATGAATTTTTAAAATGCTACGCAATGCAAAAGAAAACTATTATATTTATTTAATTTCTTTGGCACCATGTGAAATTGAGCTTAAATGTGTGTATATGGAGAATAAAGGAGTATGGTATTACATTTTAGGGTATGGTACTTGAATTTGATGTTAGATTAGCTATAGTTAAATGAAGAATTTTACTGTCATAGAAGGTGTAAAGTGGATGCCAATGTCTGACTAATTGTGGTTCTAGGTTTGGGTATGGTTTAGGAGCCCTAGAAATGTGCTATTATTGCCTTAGTCATGTGAAGGGTGAAATAGTTCATCCCTTTTGTGTTGCCATAGTAGATTTTATTGTCATTAGTCATTATTAGATGATTTTGGGGTGTTGCATAGTTATATTTTGAATTTAAGGTTGTGTTGAAGCTTTGAGAATGTAGATATGCTTAATTTGTTAATTGAAACCTACTTAAGGTGGTTAGATGAATTTAGATAAGGTAATATAGATTTTAAGTTGCCATTTAAAACTATTCCCTACCTTTTGCTATCATAAAGGAGTTCTTATGCTATCATACTTGAAGTTAAAATGATTGGGTAATCTTTGAGTTAGGTAAGACAATTAGATGGAGATTATAGGAATGTAAATCCTTTAAAAGCCTTGTCTTTTAGCCATTAAAAAGTTTTAGGATTGATCTTGAGGTGGTAAAAACTTGTTGGTTCACTTATTTAAGTGTCTAGGTGTAGTAGGTTTTCAAATAATGGCTAAATTTTTTCAAGTCGCAGCTAAAATGAGCTAGTAATGTTCCAATAACGAATTTGGTTAAGGTGAAAATATTTTTGCTTGGTCGCGACATAAATTTCATCTAGAAGCTAATTTGGCTATGGCATAAATGGTTGGTAGCAACATAAATATTTTTTACCGCAATGCAAATCGTCTTTTTGTGGAAAAATTGATCTAAACCCAAGTTTAGTTGCGGTGTAAGTGCTTCAAATCACAGCATAAGTATAGAATTAAACTTTTAAAAGTTTCAAAGGCCAAATTGGTCATGGCCTAACCATTCTAAGCTGTGAATTAAGTTCTAAAATCTCTCCAATTCAATCCTAATATGTTAGTGGTGAGTGGTGACTAGTAATCTAATATGTGAGAGTTTCTATGCTTTTTGGAAGTAATTTGAATGAGATAAAATGTGTTAACAAGAATTTTGATATCTTAAGAATATAAATCCTCTTGTATGCCTTGATGGTGAATATAGATGGCATAAAGGTTCAAATTTCCTTATAGTTTAAACTATTGTGGACTTATTATTTAAATTTAATCTTAATTGTGACTAATTGAGAACACAATTGTACATAATTAGCTTAATTAATAGTTAAGTTTGTTACAAATGGTTGATAATGTTAGCTACTGAGGAAGAGCTCCATTGCAAATGGTTAGGATGAAAGGTTTCAGGATTAAAGTAAAGAGTAAGATCCTCATAAGCAAATGAGAAATTGAGATCCTAAGTGCAGAGTTAGCCATGAGGAAAGAGGTGAGAAATAAAGTAAAGGTAGAAAGAAAGATTTTGAAAGAAGAGATAACAAGTTAAGCAATAAGTGAGAAGGAAAAAAGGAGAAGGAGCTATAGAGGCTTAAAGAATATAGTAGTAATAATGGTAAAAGGTTGTGGTAACCAAGTGAATGGCATTAGGTCATATAAAGGGTAACGGAAATGAAGTGTCATGCATTCAGTGTAGGACATAGTAAAGAAGCGAATGAAGAAAATGTGGTGTGCCAAGAAAGGAAAAACTTGTATGATTTAAGAAAGGAGCTAAAGATAAGGCAATCATTGATATTAGATACGTTAAGTAAGGAAATGAAGAAAATATTAAAGAAGATAATAAAAATAATGGTATCAAATGCCAAACCACTGAGAATAAGCTAGCAAGATAGGAGAATGATGAAGATAAAAAGGAAGGGGAAAAGGCCAACAAGCCTGAGTCTCTTTTCTTTAGATTAGAGAGAAGGGAGTAATTTTCTCATAAAGAGGATCTCATGTTCAATTATTCTTTGGAAGACTTTAATTATAAATGTTGCCTACTTTATATTTATTTCCTAATTTCTCCTTTATATATTTTTTCCATAATTAATTTCTTACTACTATTACAAATGTAATTGTTTAATAACTCATTCTTATATATAGATTTATTAATCACATAAGTAACAATTTATCATAATTATAAGAACCAGATCATGTTCTCAAACCCCTATGTCTATCATTCCATTTATGTCATGTATGGTATAGTATTAGGCTATTTCATAAGCATTTATATGGTTAACCTTTCATTATGTTACAAATATTCTCTTCAAGCTATGGAAACTCATTAAAATTTAGTGCAGGAATCAACATAAAGGTCTCATGTATATATATATATATATGTTGTGTTTGATTCCTTTCCTCATATGGATGCATAGTGAGGATTGTTAATTATATGACATTTGTTATTAAAAATTATAGTGAAGGTATTATAGTAGTAAGAGTACCAAAACAAGAGTTGTATGTTAGGTATAATAAGTGCTGAGCGATTTCCTAAAATGTTGATGATTTCCTTGATCCTCTAAAGATGATTAGGGAGGCTTATTTAAACTCTTTTGGAAGGTAAGCTAATCATGAATTTAATCAAATTGATGTGTTCCCTTTGGCAAAGTTATACTGCTTAGAGCAACTTGTCATTAATAGAGCCATACTATTTAGAGCAACTTGCCATTAATAGGGTTGTTCTATTTAGAGCAACTTAGTATTTTAGTATACTGTATGTGGCTTAATAGGGATTAAGGTGATGTGACCATAGGTTTTTGGGCCTTGGTAATGTAGATTGTGCCATTTTTTACCTATAAAGCTTTAAGGCTTGTGATGCACCCATAATGTTTGCCTTCAACAAAAAAACATGCCTTTAATAAATGCAAACTTCACAGCATCAAAAAAATAGTAGAACAATACAAAAGATGGGCAACACCCCAATGAATTGACAAAGAACAATAAAGCCTAAAATGCTCTTGACAAAATAAAGGGTAAGTTGGATTAAAGAAACCCGTGTGGTAACAACTATATCACTTAGTTGCTAAAATGTACACCCCTACGAAAATACTTCCTTATGCTATCCTAAGGTGATCCTATCACTATCCACATCATAAATAGTATATATAGGTTAAAGGGAACATTAAATATAATGTTTGAAGGGATATGGTAGTCTTGTAAAAATCTGCAACTATCCCTTCCGTCACATCACTCCCAAAACTAGAAATGAAAGGCATTTACCCAAAAGATGAGGCCTTCGATTTGGCCATGATAGTAGTAGAAAGAAAAACAAAAGGAGAATTGAAAGATGTATAAAAGATGAGTAAAGACCAAAGAACCTTAGGGATAACAAAGCATGAAAAAGACAACCGATAAAAATGGAGAACCAACAAAAAGTGTAAAGTTTAAAAAAGCCCTAGAAAGAAATAATTTGTACACCACAATAGCTAACAAGAAACCACAATGTGTGAATGTGGCAGTCTTAGAGAACACCAAATATCAAAAGCATCTCCAATAACTTTAGGTAGCATTAAAAGAGGGTCAACCTTAACCACCTCTAAGGGAAAAACAAAAGTAGGAGAAATAGTAAAATTTGCATAGTTTTAACATTTCTAGCACTTTTTTCTAAGTCTATTTGGCTTATAACTTTGCTAGTGGACTTAGAAGCAAATGTTATGAGTAACTTATAGCCTCAAATCTTTATAAGCTTGTAATGACCTAGTTCACATTACAAAGGCCTAAAAACCTATGATCGCATGGTTGTAAGTCCATCAGGCCATATACAATATATTGACAATAGCAAATTGCTTTAAATAGTGTGACTCTACTAATAAGCTATTTTAAGCAGTATAACTTTGTTAAAAGGAACATATTAACTTGATTAAAGTCATGATTAACTTATCTTTTGAAAAAGTATAAATAAAGCCCCCGTCATCTCTAGGGGTTTAAGGAAGTCATCATTAACATCTTTGAAATCACTCACTATTATTATACCTAACATAACTCTTGTTCTGGAACTCTTACTACTATAATACCTTCATCTTAAAGTGATACAACTTTTTTTCTCTATTACAAAATCTAAATTTTAGGAACAGAGTTAGAAGAACAATCTTGTAGGTTTTAAAACATGTGAAAACACACACTGTCCTTAAAGCAAGGTTTGCCCTTTATATAATACCTACAAGATATTATCAAATATTCTTATAAGATTAATCTAAAGCACCCCAAAGAAATCACACATAAAAAATAATGGACATCTCACTTTCTAGAGTAGATACATGTTTAAAAAGTTTGGGAGTAAGAGACAATAATTTTGTTGTATTGTCAAAACCAAAACTCTTGTATTTATAACTCGATAAGTCAATCATTATGTCTTTTCACACATTGAATTTTGAAATTCAATGAGTTAATTTAGATTAATTGAACCCTCTTACATTCATTTGACTTTTTAAATAGAAACAACATGATTATTTTACCTAAAAAAAATACTAAAATTAATTACAACTTTTCAATTTTTTGAATCTTTATATCAACCAATTGATTGATCTTATAGGACCAATCGATTGTCATGCCAATGATCACTTCATAATTATTTTCTGAAAGCATGCTAGTCAACTAGTTTGGTCTATAGTTGATTGTTCTTAGTCAACTAATTGATTGATACTTGTTCATCAATCGACTATTATATTACATTGTTAGACCTTATCTATCTTACATGGACCAGTCAACTACACTATTGTACTTTGTACTACTCAATTGTTGTAGTGTTCAGTTGACTAGTTTACCATGCTAGTCGACTGACACTTATAGGAATAAAATTTAATCCATTTTGTAACAGATTAGTCGACTAGTTATTAGTTTATTTGGTTTTTCACATTATTTTCAACAATCCCCCACTTAATTTAGAAAATTAAGTGTTATTTGTTCTTATAAAATTATGCATCATAAGAAGTATCTTACGAATTAGACTTTTCAATAGTATAAGTAATTTAAAATTTTGATAGATAAATGGTTGCTAAGCATAAACCATTATTCTTCAATCAAAACCAAAAATATCACACACATGATTTTAAATACCTTTAACTAAACTCACAGAAAATAGCATGATTCTGGCCATATGCTACTTCTAAATTTTGTGAACATTTTTAGAAATTTTTGCTTCAATTTTAGAGAAGAGCGACTTCCCTCTTGGATGTTCATATAGGTAGAAGGTTATTTAAAATCTTGTAAGTCTACCTTGACTTCATTAAGAGCATTTTACTCACCATTTTATCCTTAATTGTACACTATGATTTAATTAATTGATAATTCCTTAGTGTTTCATAGTCACTTATTATTATTTATTGAACTTCTTGATTAGAATTGCTCTAAGAAGAAGTAAGGTTTTCACCATTGGTAACTTTAGGTAATAGGCTTTAAACCTATTCCAAATAATATGTTCAACACCATTTCCCTTGCTAATCCTTTTTTAAGAGGATTTGCTATGTTATTTTTCATTCTTACAAATTATATTGTGATAACTCTATCATTGATAAGTTGTCAGACATACCCATGTTTTAGAATAATATGTCTAGATTTCCATTGCATATCTTACTATATGTCCTAAACATAGTAGCCTCATTGTCACAATATAAAAAAATGGCTAATATTGGTTGTGGCTACAACTCTATATCAATTAACAAGTTCCTTAGCCATTTGACCTTTGTACCCACTAAAGCTAAAGCTATGAACTTAGATTCTATCGTGGGATGAGTTATACATATTTGTTTCATTGATGTCTATGAAACAACACCTTCACTTATGGTAGATACATAACTATATGTAGACTTATAGTCTTATGCATTAGTCATTCAAGTAGCATCAGTATATCCTTCTAATATAGTAAGAAAGTTATTATAAAATAATTCTAGATCTTTTGTACTTTTTAAGTATCCTAGGACTTTATTGATACCGGGATTACTTATGTACCTTGATAATTTTCCAACTGCAAATGATATATTAGGCTTGTACGATGCATAACATAATCAAATTTCCTATAACACTAGAATACTCAAGTTGTGCAATTCATCATCTAGAATTCTCTTCTAGTTTTAGTGTTGTATCATAGGTGTTTTTCTCTACAATAACTAAGTGTTTATACTTTTTTTTTTGTTTAAATCTTCTTAATCTATTGAGATTGATTTAAGGAGAAACCCTTATTGTTCCTTTTAACTTTGATACCTAAGATAGTATCTACTTCATCAAAATCTTTCATCTTGAATTATGAAGTTAAATATTTCTTAGTTTCATTTATACCAACGATGTTAATACCCTCTCTATATATAGGCATATAATAATTATATATTCATTTGTGAATTTGGAATAAATATATTTATCTACATTATTATACCTAAACCTATGAGATAATATGACTGAATCAAATTTCTTATGTCATTGCTTTGATGCTTGTTTAAGTTTATATAAGGACCTAATCAATTTACACACTTTCTTTTCATTTCTAAGTAAAACAAATCCTTTGGGTTGTTTTATATATACGTCTTATCCAGCTCACTATTAAAAAATGTAGCATTTACATTCATCTGATGTACACTCAATTATAAATGGATACTAATGCAATTAGTACCCTAATTGATGTTATTGTAACAACAGGTTCATATGTGTCAAAGTAATCTATGCCTTGTTTCTATTTAAAGCCTTTTGCTACTAATCTAGCTTTAAATGTTTGGATAACACCATCAATGTTATATTTTTATCAAAGTACCCATTTAGACCCTATAGGTTTGGACCTAGGAGGTAAGTCAACCAATTCCTAATTATTGTTAGACATGATTAAGTCCATCTCATTATTAATAGCTTCCTTTAAAAAACTAGCATCTCTTGATGCTATTGCTTCCTCATAGGTTGTAAGATCCTCTTCTATATGAAGTAAGGTATTTGATCTAAGTTTGTATTCTTATCTCCTTCTACCAAGGAGACTATGGCGTGTGAGGATATAAAATCCAATTCTAAATGTTTTTGTTTTCTAGCCCTTTGACTTTTCCTAGGTTCAATAAGAGGATCACTAATTATTCATTTAACACTAAAAGAAGAGCTTGCACCTAATTAGTTGTTGGGTTGTTTAATTTCCTCATTAGTGGAGTTAGTGATGAACTTGTTTTCAAAGTTGTTTAATTTCCTCATTTATGGAGTTAATGATGAACCTATTTTCAAAAAACTCCATATCAACCAATTCTACTACGATATTAGACTCTTTGTCTAATAACCTACATGCCTTTAAATTTTTAGCATAACCAACAGAAAGATTTTTTAAATCTCTTGACCTTAACTTGGTTCTTTTAGGGTCTAGCACTATATAATATGTTAAACACTCTAAAATTAAAAGATGACTTAAGTTTGATTTCTTTCCATTTTATAATTTATATAGGATTATTTGATATTTCCTAAATGACAATCTATTAGTTATGTGACAGGCTATTAACAAAGCTTCATCCATAAGTTCATGGATTGTTTAGCACTTGGAATCATAGCATTAGTCATATCAATTTGGGTTTTATTTTTCCTCTTGACTACACTATATTGTTATGGTGTGTATGGAGTACTATCTTGATAAATTATGTCATATTCTTCGCAATAAGTTGAATATTCATTAGAGAAATATTCTTTACCCTTATCACTTCAAGTGATTTTTATTTTCTTACCTTTTTTATTTTTAACTTTAGACTTATAGGTCTAAAACATACTAAATGCTCGATCTTTGATCTTCATTAAATACACATGTGTAATTAAGGAAATCATCTATAAATGTTATAAGATACCTATTTCCTCATCTAGTCATTACGCCATTAAGTTCACTTATATCAGAATGTATCAAATCTAAGAGTTTAGTTGTTCTAGCCGTAGATTTAAATGTTTTCCTAGTCATTTTTTATTACACATAAATTTCACATTTATTGTGCATATAGTCACTAGTTGAAATCATGCCATATTTAGACATATAATGCAAGGAATTAAAGTTAACATATCCTAATTTATCATGCTACAAATAATAGAAGACTCAACAATATAAACTAAACTTGCAACTTTATTAATACTTAATTTGAACATCTAATCACAAGAGTATCCCTTTTTGACAAACAATCCATTATTGAAAATTGCACTCTTATTAGATTCTAGTACAAATTGTAATCCTTTTTAGAAAGTAGAGTAGTAAAAACTAGATTCTTCCTAGTTTTAGGAACATGTAACACATTTTGCAATATTAACTTCTTTCCAAAAGTGAATTGTAATTCTACACTACCTTTTCCAAATACCTTGGTAGTATTTCCATTGCCCATGAGTCCTTTTCTTCCTTTTTTCATAGTTTCATATTTTCTGAATTAATTCTTGTCATGTCAAACATGTATATAAGCATTGGAATCATACCACCAATCAAACATATTGGAAATTATTGCCATGTTTACCTCAGTTATCATACTAATATGCAAATCTAAAACTATGGCAACTATTTCATTATTTTTAGTATTTACCATGTTTGCAGCATTAGTATGTCCTAATTTTTACTTCTTCCTAAATTTGCAATCTCTCTTATAATAGCCCTTCTTCTTACAATGATAACAAGATATTGAAGCCTTTTTAGGCTTGTGTTCAAAAGTGTTAGAAAAGGTCTTTTCCTTGTTATTATTCTTATGGGATTGTTGTTTCATCCACATAATTAACCTTGTTGGAAATATATTTTTAATGGTTTTTTTAAAAGCTTTTAGTTTCTTCTTCAATCCTTAAATGTTTCAAAATTCATTTCACAGAGAAAGTTTCAGCAATATGTAACAACTTCTTTTTATAATCACTCTAATTTGGAGACAACTTTGAAATGATTACTCTTACTTGTAATGATTCAAAAATTTCAACCTTCAAATCTTTGACTTTTGAGACTAACACTTGCAAGTCATGGACTTGATTCATGATAGAAGTATTATCATTCATAGGATAAACAAAGTAATTTATAATTAAAAACTTATTCTTTATTACTTAGTGCTATAGTTGAACTTAAGTGCTTGCCAAATTTCCTTTGGAGATGAGACAAAAGTGAAAAGGTCATACAAACAATTGAAAAGGGTGTTGAGGATGTGACCACGGTGCAAAACTTCATTCTTCATTCTTTTCTTGCTTTTGGCTTTTACTTCATCAATATTGTTATTGGATAATGCAAGAAGTGGTTACATATTTGGATTAAGAAATATGCTATCTTCATAGTAGTAAGAAGAAAAAGCATGTTGTCCTTCCATCTCACGAAGTTGGTGCCATCAAAACAGTTTAATTTCACAAAGTCTTGATTCATGACTTTGAAGATAGATTCGATATTAGACTCCATAGAAATCTTGCTTTAAAATTGTTACAAAATCTGAATTTTGGGAATAAAGTTAGAAGATCAATCTTGTAGGCTTTAAAATGTGTGAAAACTCACATTATTCTTAAAGCAAGATTTGTCCCTTATATAATACTATAAGGTATTGGCAAATAGGCTTTTAGGATTAATCTAAAGCACCCTAAAGAAATCATACTTAGTAAATAATGGACTTCTCACTTTTTAGAATAGACAAAGGTTCAGAAAGTTTGGGAGTAAGAGAATAATTTTGCTATTATCAAAACTAGAACTCTTATATTTATACATCCATAAATCAATTATTATGTCTTTTCACACATTGAATTTCGACATTTAGTTAGTTAATTCAGATTAATTGAACTTTCTTATAGCCATTTAACTATTTGAACCTAAACAACAAGATTATTCAATAAAAAAAATCAAAATTTATTATAGCTTTTCAAGTTTTTGACTTTCCATATTGGCCATTTAACTGATCTTAAAAAACTAGTCGATTGTCATGTCATCAATCACTGTATAACTATTTTCTAGAAGCATGTCAGTCAATTAGTTTGGTCACTAGTTGACTAATGATTGTTTATCATTTGATTGTTACATTACAATGTTGAACTCTATCTATATTACTTGGACTAGTCAATTACATTATTGTACCAATTGACTGTTATAGTGATTAGTCGATTGGTGTGCCATGCTAGTTGACTGACACTTATAGGAACAAAATTTATTGCATTTTGTAATGAATCAATCGATTGTTGATTGACCACTAATCGACTAGTTCATGGTTTCTTTAGTTTTTCAAACTATTCTTAACACTCTTTCCAAGCTATCTCTTTCTTATTGTTGCCATCCCTATATCCTTAACAGTACCATATTAAGCATGAACGCATGTCTTGCATGAAAAGTGAAAATGGGTTTAAAGTTGAGAAAGTTGTAAAATAAGTCATGATCTATTTTTGTTTGCTTATATTTTAGAAATATATATGACATTCAAAAAGAGTGGAAGTGCGATCAAAGTTTAGAAGGCTACAAAGTAGACTACGAAATATTTTTATTTGCTTTTATTTCTAGTGATCTTTAATAGTTATCTTTTGACAGTAACAATACCAATTTGGAAATCTTAATCTAAATGCACCACTTTTGCCTTTTTTTTTCAATTCTTAATATGGCTGCAAGAACAATTAAGTAATTTTATTTTTAGGTGTTGCAAGTCTCTTATTGTGTTGCCTTATTGGGTGCTGCACAACTTGGCAAGTAATTTTCTTTTGATATGGTTTCCTCATTAGGTATTACAAATCTCAATTGGGAAAAAAAGGAGAGACGAAGGTAGAGAAAGAGAGTAGAAAAGAATGTGAAAGAGAAAAGTTGAAGGTGAAGTTGAATAGGATGCCATATAATGTTTGTTTGATATATAAAATAAAAAAAAGATTATTTTAAAAGAGGAAATAAATAAATGATTTTAAGAATAAAAATTACTTTGCAAAAAATTATTTTTGTGTCTTTATTTAAAAAATGGTTAGATATTATTAAATAATAATTATAAGACTATAATAAATATTGCATGAAATTAATGGAAAGAAATTATCTTCCTTGCAATCTAACCAAATGAGTTATTTGACTAGAATGAAGCTACATTGACAAGTATTTGACTAATAATAAACCACATGAACAAGTTTTGTTAGTGGCGACACTAACAAGAATTTATTAGGACAATTTAAAACTTAAAAATTCATTTAAAACAAAAAAAATTTAAGAAATTAAAATGAAACTTAAAATAAATTTGAGAAACTAGGAGTTTTAATCAAAATTTAATAAGGTATTTAACTTATATAAAACAAATTCCTTTTATAATAAATAACATTCATAGTTATTGTCAATGTTTTTAAAATTAGATCGGTCATTGAACCGGTGGAGATATTGGTTCATGGTTTATTGTTCATTGGTCGAATCATAGTTGAACCTGGTCGAACCGGTAATAATTAAATATATATTTTAAATTTTATATATTAAAATTTTAATGTAACAAATAAATATTAATAAATTTTAAATATTTAATTACTAATTCAATATTTTTTAAGATATTACAAAAATTATTTTATAATTTCTAAATTATATTAAAATTCTACTTATCATTTCATACAGGGGAGGTGCTCTGAATTCTGAGTTCAGAGTTTAGAGAGATAAGAGAGAGGTGTGTGCTTCTAAGTCGTTGTTCTACAAGGAGGATTACAAGTGTTTATATAGAGGAGTGGGGGAGTAGGCGAGGCATTCCTCTACGCTGCGTTACACTGCGTAAAGTAACTTTAATAAAGTAAACTTTAATAAAGAGATTCTTTGTGGATAGATGCCGTTGCTTTTGGTCACTTCGGCTTCTGTCTTTTTGACCTTTGGGGAAGATGCTCTTCTTGTCAATCTTTCGATGTCTGGTGCGCCAATTACTTTAGCGCTTCTCTTATAGTTTGAGGATGTTGATGTTGGTCGATGGAGCAGCTGGTGCTTCTTCAGTTCTTTCTTGATTTTTACAAAATAGACATTTGTGTGTTGGATATTCTGACAGATACTGGCATATTCTTTTTTTTTGTTTCTTCAGAATTATCCATTCGATTTGATTTGATTTCTTCATAGAATTTGGTGAACAGTTGTGGTTTTCTTCTTGTTCTTTCGACTGAATAGAGGCATGAATATTGTCCTTTGAAGTATACCCATTGGGCTTCGTCGGATGATAAAGTTCTGTTCATCTCAGCAAATATAGTTTCATGTTCTTGAGCTATGATTCGGGATATTAGACTGGCAAATTCTTCTTGTGGAATTGAGGATTTTTCTGATTCCTCAAATTCGAAGGGATTCTTTGTTGTTCCGAATTTAATTAAGTTAATTAGAGCATAAAATTTCTTTGGAGTTATCTCGGCAACAGTCGAGTAACACCTTATATACATTTCATATTGGGTGATGATATTTGAATAGTGCCTGGTGGCTTCTTGGATGGCTTTGGGTAACAGAGATAATTCTTCGAGCTTTTTTGATCGGTAAATACAGTGAACTAATCCATAGGCAAATAGGGTGAGAACTAATTGTGGATTGGTTCCTGATTTGATGACAGCTTTGTTGATAGAATAATGAGAGATATATTTAATAGTTGGTGTGGCTATATTACACTGGTTTAATCTATGGATAATGGTTTGGAAATATTCATACTGGTTTTGATTTTGTTGGGCTGAATTTCTTGGGCTTGAAGTAGTTGGTTTTTGAGGACTATTCTGGGCTCTTTCTTTTTGGGCTTGTTCTTGGGCTTGTTTAACTTCCTGCTCGAGGATAGCTAAAAAGGATGGTGTTGATGGTATATGGGTTGAAGTAGTTGGGCTTAATGGTGGTGTTTGGGTCGGACTTTGGGTTGGACTGGGTGAATGACCTATTACTTGTTTTCCTTTTTCAAGGATAATTATTCGTGTTTGTAATTCATCAACATGGGAACTGAGGTTACCCATGGTTTGAGTGAGATAATTAATTGTATTATTCAGAGTATTTACTTGGCTTGTCATCTGTGATGACAGAATACTAATATTCAATTCGAGGGAATTTACTCGTAATTCGAGGGCTTTTACTCATTCATTCAGATGGGTTTGATCCTCATCTTCTTCGCGGTACAGATTAGATGTACTATTATTTGTCTGAGATTGCTCCATCTCTTAAACAAACAGAAGTTAGCAATTAATCAGATAAACTTTCATGACATAATAGTAATTTAGATAGCTCGTCTTTTAATTTTTTCTGTGTTTTTCTTTCAATCCATTCTTTTTGTTTTTGAATTTTACTCTTATTATATCTTTTTTGATAATGATATTCACAATAATTACTTTTAGGGTATAATGACTTTAAGGGACATCTCCATTTTAGGATACTATGTTTATTATGGGATTTTCGAGTGCATCTATAGGGATTTCCTGATATTAAGTTGATGTTGTCTTCAACTTCTTCTTTTTCTATAGATTTCATCATATATATTTCATCGTTTTCAGTTATATATTTATATTCTTCTTCTGAAGTAAATTCGTCTTCCTTAGATTCAATAATTATTTTTTCTATTTTGTAAATTTCTATATCTGAATTGGCTAGTTCTTCTTCTATGTATGTGTTTAATTCTATTGGTTCTAAATTGTGGTCTTCAGCTATTTCGATGAGATTCATTTCTTTCTTCCTTCTAGGCTCTTTACAGTTTGTTGATATATGACCTATCTTTCCACAGTTATAACATTGACATTTTTCTAGATATTTTTGATAATTAATTCTTCGTTGTCCTTTTTTATAATAAGTTCTGGGAACAAATGGTTTTCTTGTTCCTTGAAATCTAGACTTTGGGTATTTCCTAAATCTATATTCTTGGCGTCTATAGGGTTGTTTTTTATGGTTTTTTCTTCTTTGATAATTTTGTGGTGGTTGACATCCCCATCTATGAGGTGTCTCATAATGTCCGCATTGGAGTGTTAATTTATTATTCTGATAATATTTGATCATTCTCCAGGCTTCTCTACATTTATTTGAGAAATATTCTTTTAAGTAATCTTCTCTTCTTCCCATAGTATCTATATATGGCATTAAATTTTCATTATCCTTAAAGGCTTTTCTATAGTCTGTTATGATTGATTCGGATATTAACTTTGGTAATTTATAGTAAAATAGATCTAGATAAAATCTTTTTTGTTCGTAATTACTTAATCTTGCTTCATGATAATATTTTTGATATTCACAAATATACTGATTTAGGATTCTTGGTTCTGGTTTACATATTTCTATTTGATGTAATTTTTCTATTGCTCGGTTTATTTTTGTTTTTTCATTTGCTCCTACACTTCTTCCTATAAATTCATTTCTTAATACTTGTTCATACTTTCTTAATATTATGACATAAAATTCTTTGGTTGTTGTATAGTTTGCTATAGTTCTTACTTGTTGTCTAAACTCTTCGGTTTGGCTTTTCCACCACTCCATTACATTTCCTATGAAACTGGCTTCGATTATTAAAATGGCTGATTGGGTGCTAGGTGATCTATTTACAAGAGCTATTAATTGTGATTTTGTCCATTCTTCTAGTCTTCTTTCTCGATCTAAATTACAGTTCAGGTCTAGCCATATTCCTGAGTTTGAGATTGGTCTTGTTTCATATTGTTCTAATGGAGGGGGTACAAATGTGTTGTCTTTGATGGGAGTATATATGGTTTCGAATATAAATTCAGTATCTATGTTTTTCATAGGTTCTTTATGTTTTAATTCTTGTTGTTCTATTTCTGTTTCTCTGTTTATACTGGCTCTTTCATTTCTTTCTTGATATCTTGGGTTTGATAAATCAGGTGGATTAAAAGGTTATTCTTCGGCCTTTACTGTTTGCATGTTTACTTCATAGGAGTTTTGAAGATTTAAGTATCCTAATTCCTTTTGTATTGATTCTAAACTTATTTCTTCTTGACTCATTTTTTGTTCAATTTCATCATACTCACTTTCTATTCTTAACATATTTATTTGGTTTTCTTGTGGGGATTGTTTTATTTGTGGTATGTGGGGTAGAAATTTTATTTCTTCTTCATATTCTATTTGATCCATTCTTTTCATAAATTCCAATCTTCCTTTGTTTAGTTTTTGACTTTCTTCGAGTGTTATATAATCTGATCTGGAGATTTTTTCTATATTTATTCTTTGTATTTCTTCATATATTTTAAATTTTATATATTAAAATTTTAATGTAACAAATAAATATTAATAAATTTTAAATATTTAATTACTAATTCAATATTTTTTAAGATATTACAAAAATTATTTTATAATTTCTAAATTATATTAAAATTCTACTTATCATTAAAAAATAAATAATAAATAATAATTTTGATTAAATACTTTGATATTAGAAAGAACTATTACTAAGAAATGGAGCATAAACATAATAGAGAATAAGTATAAAAAATAGTCATATATACATTTTATTTTTTTTATATTCTCTCTTTAAAAAAATCTTTATATTTAAACTTTTTCTTCTTTTTTTTGTTTTTTATTTTTAATTTATTAAATTTATTTGGGATGAATTATTTTATTATATAAAAAAATATAAAAAAAATTTGGAACGGACCAATTTAACTCGATTTTGACCGATTTTGATCGATTCTTCACCGGTTCTTTTGTTGGTCGATTTTTTAAAATAATTGAACTAGATCAAGGATCAATTCTCGGTCGAACTAGTCGATCCAGTTCAATTTTCTTAACCATGATTATTGTAGACTATAAAATTGCATAAGTTGGCGGTTGAGTGCTAATATCTTCTCCCGTGTGATTTAACCATGTATTTGAAATCCCAAAAAAAAAAAAAAGAAAATCAATGAGGCAAACATAAAGGCTCTCTTCTATCAAAGTTGTAATTTTGATTTGATATTATCGCCGTGTGTAGTTTCCTGAATCTGGAAAGAAACTGTGGGCCAATTATCCCACCAATCAATCAGGGCTGATTATGTAATTACATCCGAACCCTAAGTCCTTTTCCAATATGGATCAGGATTTGATAATTCACTACTACCTTATTTGTTATATAGAGGGTTCTAATTTCATAGTGCTACTTTGAGATTTTTTTATTTGGGGGGTGGAAATGCGTATTCCTATACTCCTCTAACAAGGGTTTCTTTTCACCCCACTGGCCTGACGCCGTTCTCTTCTCTTCGCACACTCGCTGGAGAGAGAGAAATATCCACAAGCTCCATTCTCTGGCTCTCTCTTGTGTAAAGTCTCTCTTTTTAATCTCTATCTCCTTCTGGTTCAGGTTCTGCGGTTGTCGCCGCTGACTGTTTTTCTGTGTTTCTCTCACTCAATCATACGTCGAAGATTTCATCTTCAAGTGAAAGTTTCTGAGGTATGCAGCAAGGTGATCAAGCGGGGCTGAGTTTGAGGCCTGGTGGTGGTCGAGGCGGCGGCGGCGGAAGCAGGCTATTCGGTCCTCGATTCGAGTCCTCATCATCGACATCTTCTCCTTCCCCTGCTTTTGGATCTTTTTCCGCCGATCTCCCACTCTTGCGCCCCCATGGCGGTGCTCCTTCACCATTCTCTATAAAGGCATAAATCGAATCTGAGCCCCTCCTTTGGATCTGAATTTTTCATCCCTTTTTGGTCTTAAAATCCTGGCTTTGATCAAGTTTCTTATTTACTTATTGATTGATTGCTTGTTATCGCTGTTGTTTATGACTGCTTCTGCCTATATTTTTTTTTATTGGGCTTTAGTTGTAAGAAACATCAATGAACGATTTATAGAGTACGAGGCATTGTGTCTACTATATACATGCTTTATTGGTTTTTAATTGGTGATATGGGAAAGTTAGATTTGGATCTCGTATCAAGTTGATTGATATCGAGGCTCAAGTTGGTTTCTTTTGATTTCCATTTTTTTTTCCTTTTAAATTATTCTAAGTGCAAAATCTTATGCTGAAGTTGGAATTCTGGAAATAATGTTTGTACTGGGTGGTGTTAATTGCTATTCAAGATTTGTATGTATTTTTTGTGCAATACAGAGTGAAAGTGACTGGCTTTAATACTATAGTATTATGGAAATTTAAATGATTTATTTGGGAACTCCCTCAAATGCCAAAAGCTAGAGAAAAGTGGTCAAAATAACAAAAACAATAATAGAACTAAAACAAAAGTGAATTGAGAAAGATATATCTCACAGTTACTGTGTTTATTCATTGTCTCATTGGCAGTTATGGTTATAAATTAATATGATAAGACCTGTAAGATAAAGGGTAAACTTAAGTTGAATGTCCTAATTCTTGGTGGGGTACTCAGTATGTGTACCTGCTGTAAATATGGACAAAAAGCTATATGTGGGCTTTAGGTGGCCTTGATTAAGTCATAGAATTCCCCGTGAAGGACCCACATACATTATAACTCATTTGGTAATTGGTAATTTTATTGTGATAGATCAACTGTGTATTATGTATAGAGATTTGTATTCTTATTCTTCTGGTTTTGCAGGCTGGTGATTCACGGTTTGAGGGTCGTGAGCTGGTGCGATACACCAGAGATCAGCTGTTACAGCTTAGAGAGGTAATTGATATATGTTCTTGCTGCTGGTTATGTTGGATTCTATAAACTCTTCATGGAGGAGAAAATAGTTTTCTGAGATATATCTGTTGGCTGCATTTTTCTGTGTAATTCTTTTATTTAGATCGGTGCTCATTGATCTGCTGTCCTTTTCCTTCACATCCAGGAGTATCTGATCGGCATTCTTTTTTTTTTGTATAGATATTCTTATGTATGATCTTTGTAATAGATTCACTTTTGTATCTTATATAAATGGTGGCTGTTAGAAATTTGTGTTGGAAGTCTATAATTCATTAGAAAGCTACCTGCCTTGTTCTCTAAGCTTCTGAATAGTTGTTCTGCATGTTCTTTTGTTTATTTCCCCTCTTTCTGGTTGGTTACTGTTAAAACAACGAAATGCAATATTAATTTGTTTCTAATATTCAAGTTTTGACTTCGGAATTGCTATTTATGTTTTAACATTGCTCTGGCTGCTCTCTACTAAAAAATCTGACTAGTAACTTCTCTCTCTGTTTATTATTTATTTTCTTACTTAGGCTTTTGAGGTCCCTGACGATATTCAAAAAATCAAACGAGATATAGAAGCTGAACTTTTTGGCGAAGATCAAAGCTGGGGTCGTGCAGAAAGCAATGTAAGTTTCTTCTGTTTTTTTGACATCATATATGATATTCATCAATTAATATGCCCAAATAGTCATATTTTACATTGTTAAGTTGCTTGGCTGCTTTGGGATCAATGTTTTAGCATTTAAGGACCGATTGGTTTGTCCAAACATATGAATCACAAGCACACCTTTGTTTTGGTGGATCAGTAGGTTATACACTTAGACGTCCATGACACGACATGTGTCAGTACATTAAGAATTTTTTCAGCTGGCTCAAACATGGCATGGACTCTGATAATTGAAAAAAGGGGGAAAAATGATAGAATGAAACCCAATTTTGATGAGATTATAGTTCTTAATTTTTTTAGGATTCAATATTTTAAATGGTATAATTTAGCATTTTTTATTTGCTAATTTTTTTAGCTTTTTGGGAAAATATCAGTGTGAAACACTTTGAAAATTAAAAGATGCTCCTTGTTTCTTTGGAAGGGCTCATTGAAGATAAGTTTAAAAAAATTACCGTTTGGGTTTCCAATATATGCCAAAATACTATAAATCTATAATAATGTGGTAGTGTGTATACCTTGTCATATGTATTTTTGAACCAAAGAAAACTTGCCATAATTCTTTTTTCAATAATTTTTGTGGCTGTCCTTTCCTGACTCTTCTTTTTTTGGGGGCGGGGTGAGGGTTCCTGTGTGGATTTACAGGGGGATTTTACAGCTCTTCTGAATTGATAAAAATCCCCCCCCCCCCCCAAAAGGTTTTTTTTTTTCTTTCTTAGTTGCTCAGGGATAATTCTTATCTTCCTATTTTGTACTCTCTCTTCTTTCTCTGAATGAACAATTTTTTTATTCTTGTATTGAAAAAAAAAATTGTGTTCTCTTCTTTGTCAGCCCCCACTTCAAATTCAAAATCGATATTCTGAGCCAGATGACCGTGACTGGCGTGGCCGATCTGGGCAACTTCCTCCTGCCGAAGAAAGGTCTTGGGAAAATATCAGGGAGAATAGAGAATTTGGTAATCGATATGAGTCAAGACAGCCAGATGCCAGCCAGATTACTCGCCAAGACCAACAGAAGGTACAGATCTCTTCTTACTGAGGGGTGGTAAGCATTGACAGATTTCATAGTTGATTTACATGTTATCTTCTATGTTCTGAACATGCTTTTTTTAATGTTTGTTGGAAAGGTATTTGGTGGGATTAAGTTCTACTGTGGATTTGAATGGAATTGCGATGGTTACCTTTAATTGTTCCTGTATTTATCCAGTTTATTGTTGACATTTGACCAGGCTATTTGTTATATATACTTGGATTTGCATTTATGATAATTTTTATTCTGTTTTTTGTTTGGTATGCGCACCCTGGCTAGCTATATATCTTGATTAACTTGGACAGTTGGACTTGTGATCTAATGATTACTGCTTAAATTGTGAACTACTTAATGTGTGTTAGATGTAAGTCAAATTATGAATTCCCCTTGTCTATGTTTAAGAGCATATTCCATTCAAATCAAATGCATCATCATGAAAGTGTGGCACTGCCACTGAGTATGACAGAATTTACAATTTGTTTTTTATGATGTGATCCAATGAGACTTGCTCGTGATCTATGGTTGTGTATTTATGTCGCTCATGAAAGAAAAGGTTTGATTTAGTAATTGCACCTACGCTTTTTAGAACTTAAGACATGAATGCTTAATGACCAGGCAATATACTTTTAGCTCTTGCTCTTTTTGTTGCTTCTTATGTTAGCTGAATGTAATATTTCATTATGGTTGGCATTTTGTATAGGGGGTGGGTACATTAGTTTTTCATTCTTTGATTTATTAATCCATTTAAATATAAAACACTTGATATTTCCTCTCTGGATATATTGCTTGAGGTTTTTAGCTTGATATTAAAAAATTTCTTGATTCTCTTGTCATCTTTCTTGGTCTTCATTTGAAAGTTATTGATGTATTTTTATAGACCCATTATCTATTTGCTATAATTGCATCTGGTTTGTTTATTTAGTAATTTGCATTTGGTGTTCCTTGGTTCAAATTGGATGCCTATTGATTGGTTATCATGGTTTTCATGAATTATTGCAATGCGATGTTCTTTGAAGCCTTACCTGTTGCTTCTTAGTCTTGTACTTAATTATGGCAAGTTTTCTTTGGTTTTATTAGATATATAGAATTACTTGATGAATTAACCAAAATTAATTGTTACAGATTCATATAATAAATCATAACATTGCATGGTTTTTATATCATTCTTTCATTTCTTTTACCTATTATATTTGGCATGATCAGTTGTTTTTGTCTTAATTATAGTTTTATGTGTCTGTATTAAATCAGGGAGGACCTGCTTCTACTCTAGCGAAGGCTGGAGTGCCATGGTCAGCTAGAAGGGGAAGTCTTTCTGAGAAGGATCGTGTCTTAAAGACTGTGAAAGGGTAATATATAGTTGATAGATGAAAACAATGGCTTAATGTGGGTTGACTGTGGTCTGTGGTAGGGTTACATGGTTGCCAATGTAGCCTAAGTCATAACTTATCATTTTCATTGGAAAGAAAGACTTAACCTTGCGTATCTGGGTTGCCATGTATGCTATAGTTAACTTCTCATTTTCTTCGAGAAGAAAGTCTAACTTTTATACCTGTACCATAATTGTTGAATAACTGGCCTTGGAAAGTAATGCCTGCTATTAGGAGTTATAAAAATGCTACAAGTGATTATAAGTTTAAGGAATCCTATATAGTTTGAAAAATAACAAATAAATCAATGAGGAAAAACATTGTTGTACTTAATTTGTTTTTCCTGTAAAAATATGTGCACTTTGTTTTCATGAGTAGTTGTTGGAACTCTGATTCCTGGAATGCTAAATGTTATTATCTGTGGCAATGCAGGATTCTAAATAAGTTGACTCCTGAGAAATTTGATCTCCTGAAGGGTCAATTGATTGATGCTGGCATTACATCAGCTGACATATTGAAGGTTAGCTCTTTGATGGCTGCGGTAAATTTGTCTCTGTTCTTCTAATGGTTCTTGATTAATTTGCTTTCCTTTGCGAATACAGGATGTCATTTCGCTTATATTTGACAAGGCTGTGCTTGAACCAACATTTTGCCCCATGTATGCTCTTCTGTGTTCTGATCTTAATGAAAAGTTGCCACCATTCCCTTCTGAAGAACCTGGTGGGAAAGAAATCACTTTTAAGAGAGTACTCTTAAATAACTGCCAGGAGGCCTTTGAAGGTGCTGATAAATTGAGGGAAGAAGTTAGGCAGATGACTGCCCCTGAGCAAGAGATGGAGCGTCGCGACAAGGAAAGACTGGTCAAGCTTCGTACTCTTGGAAACATCCGATTAATTGGGGAGCTTTTGAAGCAGAAGATGGTTCCTGAAAAAATTGTCCATCACATTGTTCAGGTTCTCACTGGACTCAAGCCTTGACTGTTTTTGGAATATAACTTCCTGTTAAATTATGGTTTGGATTATCTTCCAATCTCTATTGGTTGACTGTTACTTGGAACAGGAGCTTTTAGGACCAGCTGATAGCAAGTCCTGTCCTGTTGAGGAAAATGTTGAAGCTATATGTCAGTTTTTCAATACTATTGGTAAGCAGCTTGATGAAAGCACAAAATCACGGCGAATAAATGATATGTACTTTAGCCGATTGAAAGAACTGAGTGCTAACCCTCAGCTTGCACCACGGTTGAGGTTCATGATTCGTGATGTTCTAGATTTGCGTACGAATAGCTGGGTTCCAAGGCGTGAAGAGGTATACTAATGAATTCCTATATTTGTAAAGATATATTATGCCAATCTATTTTAAGCATTATTGCTTTTGATAAAGCGTTAATTAATGTTGCCTTGTGTAGGTAAAAGCCAAAACCATCACTGAAATTCATTCGGAAGCTGAAAAAAATCTTGGATTGCGTCCAGGTGCCACTGCAAGCATTAGAAATACCCGTAGTGTTCAAGGAAATGCCAGCCCTGGGGGATTCCCCATTGCTCGACCTGGTACTGGGGGTATGATGCCTGGAATGCCGGGGACCAGGAAGATGCCTGGGATGCCTGCAATTGATAATGACAATTGGGAGATGCCTAGGAGTCGGTCAATACCTAGAGGAGAGATGTCAGCTGTGCAACCTGCTGGACGTGGCCAGTCTCCTTTACTTTCCAAGTCAGCAACTCTGAGCTCAAAGTTGCTACCTCAAGGTAGTGGTGGTTTTATAAGTGGAAGTAGTGCCCTAGTGCATGGAAGTGGTGGTGCTTCTCCCACACGCCCATCAAACTTAGGTTTAGATGCCGAGGTTGCACCTGTTAAAGTTGTTGCTGCCATGTCCTTTGAGAAGTCACTGGCGCCAGCACCAAAAATGAATACTGATGATCTTCACCGCAAAACTCTGTCTCTTCTAGAAGAATATTTTAGTGTTCGGCTTTTGGAAGAGGCATTACAGTGTGTGGAGGAACTAAAATCTCCAGCTTACCACCCTGAGGTTGTCAAGGAAGCCATTTCCCTTGCACTAGATAAAAGCCCACCTTGTGTTGAACCTGTTGCCAATCTTCTCGAGTATCTCTTCATTAAGAAGATTCTTACTGCTAGAGACATTGGCACTGGGTGTTTGTTATTTGCTTCTATGCTTGACGACGTTGCTATAGATTTACCGAAAGCCCCAAACAATTTTGGTGAGATAATTGGGAAACTAATTTTGGCTGGGGGGTTGGATTTTAAGGTTATGAAAGAGATTCTTAAGAAGGTGGAAGATGACATGTTTCAGAAAGCGATATTTGATGCTGCAGTACGCATCATTAGTTCTTCATCTGGGCAAGCTGTTTTGGAGTCACAAGCATCTGATATTGACGCCTGCTGGAGTCTGTTCAAGTGATATTATGGCTTTGGATGAGAATACCGATTTCTGCAACTGGAGGAACATCTCTTTCTTTGTTTCACTACTTTAAATACCCCTTCCCTCTCCTCACATTTTGGGTAAAGAGCATTTTGTATTACAGTATGTCATAAAAGTGGAGCTCCCAGGATCAGAAATTTTTATCGAGTTGTATATTTTGAGGTCTTAGGTGTTTTCGAGGGAAGAGTCAAAAACCATAAAGCTACCGATTTTGTTTTCCAGATGGCTAATCATGTGCCATGCTTCTCCAAGAGAATGGCCCATTAGGGGTTCCAAATGTTTTTGTATTTCATTAGTTTCCATTATTTTTTAATGTTTTCTTGATAGATAATTGTTAAACTGTTTAGTTCATAAATATTATTGTCGTTACTTACACTATAATAATTCTGCTGTGTTGAATATCCACGTATCATTATTTTTATGTTGGATTTTGAGGTAGGAATAATATAAAAACAAAACATATGTGTAGGGGTTTTTTTTTTAATCTTTGTTATAAGGTTTTTAAGTTAAGAGTGATAAGGGTATAATTTTTTAATAATAACATGACAAGAATATAGTTTTTATATAATATTATATAATTAAATTATATATTTATTGTGTTATTATTAATAATTATATATTTATTATGTTTAAATTAATAAATATATTAGTAAAAATATATATAATTGTATCTAAATTTAATGTGTGCAAAAAGGTGGCCCTCAATACGTAAGATTTCGAAGTCTTATATAATAGGATTTCAAGTATGAGGGAAATTAAAATGTTTATATATCAAACGTCCTAAAATGAAATTGAGAGTTAGTAAGCAAAACCCATCTAGTAATTTTTGAAAGAAATTTTTTATATGGAGATTAGATTTTCAGGTAAATGTAGTTGATGACAAGATGCTGAATTTTGGTGTCGAAATTTGATCCCGCCGCTTATGGTTTAATCATGAATATTTTCTGGAAGACTTAATTGAAGATGAATTCTCTTCACAAACTACTGCTTCGATTTTATTGAAGTCAATAGGTCACACTTTATAATGCAGTAGTCATTTCTAACATTTTTCAGCATTTAACATCTACATGTTGTTTCTTGAAAAAAAAAAAGAAATTCTACATATTGTTCTATTCATCCTATATAAAGTTCTATTCTCATTCTCATTCTCCTCTTCTGAATGCCTTCCCATATTTAACTATTCACGCATACCCATTATTTTCCCTAGTTTGTATCCTTTTCTTACTCAATCTCTGTCATAATTTCGATCAGCAATCTTCACCTTTTGCTTTTTATTCTATCTAATCGATTAGTCATTGTGACTACTTTTATTTAGTGGAATTCCTTAGGCATATTGATACCAAAGTCCAGAATATTTGAAACTTCTACTTTTTGGATGTTATGGGGTGAGAGTGTGCTTGGTATTTATAAACGAACATACAAATTTATCCAAGTGTATGTGAAATTATTACGTAGTAGCTTCTAGCGTTGCAATCATGAAATTAACTTGTTTTGTTGGTTGTGAAGTAACATTTAAGTTTGTTTTTCCTTTAAAAAGAAAAAAGCAAGATATTCTAGATCCTTTTATCATTTGTTTCTATGCCTAAGAAGCTTGTGAGGTAGTAAACACATGCAAGTCTACTGCCTTGTTTTTGTTAATCGGATACTTTGACCCATAATAGTATCATGGATTAGCTTTGCCCATAACGAGGTATAAACTTGCAATAGTTAGTTTCAGATGTCTATCTTTATGATGCTTTTAAATCAACTATATAGTATTATATGTATAGTATTTACTCTTGTGATATTATTAAATTAATTTCATATGAGATATGTTTTAAGCAATAGCATAATTGTGTTTATCTCAATTGATATTCTTTTTATGCATATATCACTTGGATAAGATCCAGCTACTTTCTTAATATTAATCTTTTAAGTTGCATTTATCAGGATCATATGATGTTTGTTAAAATAGTAGATACTAGCTTATTTCTTTATGATATTATTAAAGTTGTGAGGCCCCAATAAAAGGAATTTGTTCCCTTCTAAGGCTTAAACAACAATGAAGTACGAGTTTATTTATTTGCTTTCTAATTATAGTAATTAAGCACATACTGTATAGATTATATACTATGATTTTTCTCTTATCTTATAAAAGGATATGTCGATTTAATTTGTTTATTAATACTATACAAATCACTTCAAGCATTCGAAGTATCTTATCAAGCGCAAATCACTTCCTTAATAATATAATGCATAATCATCAACATTGTTCATGTATCTTAGGATTTTCTTGACAATTTTCCAATGCCTTTGACATAATTTTTTTTTTAGATTTGATTTGAGGACATATCTTAGATTCTCACATCTTACTACAAGGGTACTATGTGTTTGTAATCTTTTGTGTTAAATCACTCAAGAATTTTCTTATATAATTATCTTGTGAGAGATAAATTAATTTCTTTAAACAATTTCTTTGGATTTTAACTCTATGGATATACTCTACTTTACTCATATCCTTCATTTTAAAGATTATTCTTGACTAATAGTATATCATTTATATAAAGGAATAATATTATAATATTTCTTTCAAACTGTTTAATGTAAACACATTAGTTTTCATAAATTATTTGAAATTTATGTGATGTTACTACTTGATGAAATCTTAAATGCTATTGTCTAAATTATTATTTTAGTCAGTAAATGGATCTTTGAAGCTTATAATCCTTTTACTCTATTCCTTTTTCTATGAAACCTAGTAGTTGTTCCCTATATATTTTTTCATCTAATTTTCTATTTAAGAATGTAGATTTTACATCCATTTAATATAGTTCCAAGTCCAAACTTGCAACTATAACTAGAATTATTATAATATAATTAAAAATGTATAAGAGGTTAGAAAGTATCTTCATAATTTATACTTTCTTGTTGTTTATATGCCTTAGCAACTAAGAGAGCCTTATATTTTTCAATAGACCATCTACTTTTCTTTTTATTTGGAGAACCCATTTGCTCCCAACTGCTTTTTAGCTAGATGGTAGATTAATTAAGTCTGAGCATAGTTTGTCCTCATACAATCTTTTTTTTTTTTACTTCCATTGCTCTTTTATATATTTCCTTAGCGAGGCATGATAAAGCCCCTTGAAATCTATTTGGGTCTTCATCATCTTGCAGAGTAGCTATGAGTGTTGCCCCTTCAATCTCAAAATGACATTTGGGCACACTTTCTTAGTCACTCCAACTTAGTGGGGTTGCTTGTGCAATATTTTCACTCTGCACAAGGTTTTCATCTAGTTGCACGACTCTCACATGGATCAGTAGGCCAAGTTATACCTATTTATTCCTCTCTTTCTTGATCATGTGTCTCATAAAGAGATATATTCCTATTAATCTCTTCCTTACATTCATTTTCTAAAAATATGGTATCTCTTAACTCAATTTTAGTTATAGTCTTATTTTTATTTTCACTAATGAAGACATAACCCTTTGATTGTTTTGAGTACCTAATAAAGATACATATATTTTCTTTTGGACCTAATTTTCCATACTTATGGGAGGTATCTATGATACAAACAACTGACCCTCATTGTCTTAAGATGCTTAAATCTAGTTTATGATTTATTTACAATTCATAGGGTGTGGAAGTAATTGGCTTAGATGGCACTCTATCAAGTATAAAGGTAGCGATTAATAATGTGTCATCATAATAGGAAATGGTTAAGCTTGTTGACCTAACCATTTCTAGTAACGTCTTATTTCTTCTTTAGGCAACTCCATTTTGTTGTGGAGTGCCAATAATCATTAATTGTGTTGCTATTAATTTCTCTTCACAAAGCTCTTTAAATTGTTGGAACAAGTATTTGCATCCACTTTTTAAAGCTTTAGTTTTTTTGTCCATTTGATTTTTAACTGTATTCATATATTTATATAACATGTATAAGCACTTGAGTGCTTCTGACTTATAGGAGATCAAATAAATTTGATCATATTGCAAATAATCATCAGTGAACGTAATAAAATAGAATGCTTTATGTCTTGCCCTCACACTCATTAGATCACATATATCAGATTGGATAAGTTGTAATGGATATTCAATCCTAGTTTCTTTTTCAAATGTTTTTCTATTTGCTTTACTTGCTAGGTAATGTTCACATAAGGACATTTCTAAACTATAAATTTATCCTAAAATTCCTCCTTTTTAAAATATATTCATTCATTTTTGGCCTATATGGCTTATTCTAGCATCCTAAAGTATGAAGATGATGCAGCACCTCTAACTAGTGTGGATGAAGTTGCTACACTAGTGCTGTCATGAATTTGAGCCTTCTTTTCAATACTGGGTGCTTAGGTCAACGTGTATCCATGTGCTCTCTTTCTAGGCCTACCCTATAGAATTGGTGGTTGGGGTAAACGAGGTCATTGTGGAACAAGTTTAAAGATCATAGTGTAACATTGTTCACTCAGAGCATGCAATGTTAGGGGTGTTTACCGAGTCTGAGGACTCAGTGTGCTCGGCCTTACTTAGCCAAATTAGGCTAAGTTGAGTTGGGCAATTAAAAAAAAAAAGAAATTCAGGGTCGGAGCAGGCTATAAAACAGGGTTGGGTTGACTATTGGCTTGGCCTTAAGGGTTATATTGGCTTAGTTAGCTTGAAAAAAGTAAAAAAATTTTAAAAAATATTTTTTAATAAACATTTATATCAAAATTTTAATTTTTTTAAAGATAAAATATAATTTTATATGGACTTATATAAATTTTTTTCTAAGATTATTTATAATTTTAATAATAAAGTTAAAAAAAGATAAAAAATCAAGTAGCCTTGTATTAGCCAGGCCTTGCCTAATCCTAAATCAGGCCAGGCCCAGGCAATGGGTTTCAATTTGAGGTCCATTTAAAATTGGGTCAGATATTGGGTTAGGCCAAAACTTGACTCATTAACACCCTTATGCAATGTGTTTCATAATTCCCACACACAATCTTTGGAAAAATCATATACACAATCTCTTGTTAATACACACTTAACATGTACAAGTCTTCTGGCATATTAGCTTAGAAAAGTATGAAATGTGGCCTAGCCCAATGTCTAGCTTATGAACACTCCTATGTAATGTGTTTCACAACTCCTACATACAATCTTTGAAAAAATCTCACTCATAATCTCTTGTTCATACATACTTAGTCTGTATAAGTCTTTTGGCATATCATCTTAGAAAAGTATAAAATGTTAAATATTGACATTATGTGCATTTAGGAAAGTAAAAAATATAATGGTGACAAGTGTGTAATAGTTTACCACATAGCCAGTAGCAACACTAACAAGATGAATCCGTTGTTAAATGTGTCTCTAATACCATCACTTGTATTCTTAGGTGCAATCTAATAGCCTTGTAGACATAGCCATCTGAGCCAAAGTGCCACAGCATCCTTCTTATGCTATAATGAAACTAGTGTGCTTTACTCGTCAATCTATCATAATATTTCCTTTAAGTTATAATGTATGGTAGAAGTCCAAGTTGATTAGATCACTAAACATTGGTTGCTGCCTAGTGTGAAGGTAGATGAAGGGATTGATGCAAACCATATATTTGGCTAGGCCAA
Source organism: Erythrophleum ivorense (assembly GCA_026724425.1). NCBI lineage: Eukaryota > Viridiplantae > Streptophyta > Magnoliopsida > Fabales > Fabaceae > Erythrophleum > Erythrophleum ivorense. Next base: position 408,085 of record JAIUCV010000645.1, on the reverse strand, counting down.
GTATTAGGTCAAAATTAGCTAGTGTGTGCTTACTTAATCATAAGGGCATTAAATAATCTATAGACAACACTTTAATTATAAATAAATTAAACATCTAATGTAATGATGAATATAAATATGTTGACATAAGTAAATAAACCTTGTCGTCCTTTATCTTATGTAACAATGTATTATTGTGTTGAAGATATGTTAAGGCTTAAACTTAGAATACAACAAACACACCAATGTCAATGACCATATCCTTTAGCCATGTCATCTTAAATTCTTTGTTAAGGATGCTAGCTGTAACGTCCGATTTTCGTTAAACGATGGAAACTGATTCGTTTTAAAAGCAAGCCCCTTGAGATGAGTTATTTAAGACCAACAAAAATTAAAATAAAATTTTTAATAATGGAAAATAAGGATTTGAGCCTAGAGTTGCCTAGAAACCGGGACCGTAGTGATTTAAAAAATTTGCCGAAAGGCTAGTGGCATTTCCATAAATAAGTGTAACTTTGGAAAAGTGCATAGGAGGGCTTTTTAAATGAAAATTTAGAGTTTTTCAGGGTTCTCAGAGGTCTTGAAAACTATAGGATGTCTTGGGACAATTAAAACCCCTCCGGTGTATATTTTTCAATGTCGGTTGATCCGAATTTTGACCGATTCATTCGTAAAGTTTTTAGCTCTGATTTAAGTGATTTCAAAGGTATTTTTCTAAATTGGGAACCTAAATTTTATAATAAAAAAGATAATTCTAAAAAAGGAGCTAAAATGAAGCTAAAACAAAAATTTCACGATGAAAGGACGAAATGGGAATTTTTGGAATTTTTTTGTTCTTGAAGCTTCTTAAACTCACGTCCTCTTTTGCTCTCATTTTCCACCATCTTTCTTTTGCCCAGAACAAAGAGGAGAACCAGTTCTTTCAGGCGCACAAGAAGAAGCATTCTTGAAGGGAGAAAAAGCCAAGAAAAGGTAGGAAATTCCATGGAAAATCTAGCTTTCTCTTTAGCAAGTTACTTCTCCTCCTTATTTCTATGGGTTTGATGGTGTTTTAAAATCTATTTTAAGGGTAGAACAGAGGTGAAATTTTTGGATTTGATGAGGGGAGGCTAACCAAGTGAAGAACAAACCAAGAAAAACAAGAATTTAAGGTAATTTTGCCACTTTCTAAGCTTAAGTCTCCTTGCTCCTCTTCTCTTCATTTCCCCACATGTAAGACCAGCCATGAGAGATTAAATTTCTGGCCAAAATAAGAATGAATCATATGAATTAGGGTGTGAGAATTTAGAATACGCAAAGAAAATCAAGTAAAAGCCATTGATTTTCAAGTTAGCAAAGTGTAGGATTCTTGAAGAGTTTGTAAAATCTGTTTTGATTCATGAATTTCCTAGGCTATGTAAGTGTTGAATTGAGCTTCTAAGACCTTAAGGAAGCCTTCCAAGTGTGTCTCCCATCAAGGAAAAACCAAGAAGTCTATGAACCCTTCCTCCCCCTTATGTTTTGGCCTAGGCTAGTTAAATAGGTTAGGAAGTGTTTTAATTTGTTCTAACCTTAGTTTGGGACTTTATAAGATGATAGAAGGTTGGAGGAACCCTTGAAAAAAATTTAGAAACTATAGAAAGTGAGATGGCCTTATATGTTCCATAATATGACCTAAAGAAGCAACATGTAGTTAGGCTCTTTATTTTAATTATGTGATGACTCCAAGAGGCTTAATAGGAGTCAAGAATCATATTTGAAAGGAAAGAATAGAGTCTAGAATTTTTTTGATGGGTGTTGCTTCATTAGGTGCATTTTTGGAACCATAAAGGGGTTTATAGATTAAGCTAGAGTCTAAGTAAGTTATGTGGCCTTAGAATTAATTCCATGAACCTAATTGGCTTCCATAAATTGTGTTTAGGTGAAGAAAAATTATTCCCACACCTTTGTGTGTGTGAGGCCGGGAGAAGAAATCCAAGAGAAAAAGTGTGTACTTACTTCCAAGGTAGCTCACTCCTCCTTCTCTCATGCATGATTGCTTACTTTACTTGTCTTTGAATGTGTGTATGTGTATTTCAAACCATGAAAAATGTTCTAAAGTGAGTTCTTACTCCATGGTACCATGATGATGCATTATGTCTTTAAATGTTGTTCATGATGTTTGTTTTAGTTTGCTTGAGTGTGGTGAGGTCAAGAATTCTTAGCCACGGTGAGGATGAGCCAAGAACCCTTAAGATTAGTTGAGACAAAGTAAAGAGTCTCACAAAAGTGAGGTTAACTCCTAAAAGTAAGGTTGAGTCCAAGAACCTCTTAAAGAATGGGTGAGGCAAGTCCAAAATCCACAAGTGAATGGGTGAGACTAATCCACATACTTGGCAAGCCTATGTATGCTATATGTGACTCTTTCAAATGCTAAGATTGCTTCTTGAATGTTCATGTTATGAAATATGCCCATGCATGCATTTTCAAGATTAATTTTGCATCTTTTATGTATGATTGAATGGAAGATGAGCTATTAGGATTCTTTGAATCTCATTCCCTCCCCTCTAATGTTCTAACATGCTAGATGGACCAAGAGATCAAGGGAATGGAAGCCGACCATATGAGAAATGAGAGTTTGACATCAAAATGCATAGTTTTTGTTCTTTAAGGCCATATCGATGTCAAATGATGTAACTCATTGTTGTATATAGTCTATGGCCTTTTGAACATGTATAATTATGTTAATATGTAATGTATAAATGAAAGGTTATGTTATTTAATCATTAGAATGTAATTTGAGTATGTCATGGCAATTTGACTTCTTGAATAGTTGTAGGTAAATTTGTATAAATGCAAGTGGGATAGCCAAATTGAGATGCTTGAGGTTTGGAACCATTTGGGCAGCCCATATAAGTCATATTCATACTTTTAGACTCGCCCAAGAGGTGCCAAACTAAGGACCATACGTTTTATATGAAATTTAGAGGGTAAAATGGTAATTTCATTATCTATCTAATGGATAATTCATTTTTAAATAAACCAATTAGAGCTTAGTGTAATTTACTTGCCTACTTGTAACATGCCATGCATCTAACTATCTTTTCCATAGGTTAGGGTCAAACTAACCCTGACGAGTCAAATTGAACTTGCCTTCATTGAAGATAGTTAGGCATATCACCTCAAGGCCATAAATTAAAAAAAAAACTTTTTAGCTTGCTAGAGTAAATTTATAGCATATTGGTTTAATAAGAATGGGTTACTACGATTTTGAAATTTTATTATTTTTTTATAGCATATGACTTAAAATTGCCTTGACTTTTTCTATTGTAAGTGGATTTATTCTAAATATAAAAAACGGGATATTTATATGAAGGATTAATTATATTTCTCTAGAAATTGAAATATGTTGTCATTTTAATGGGTTTTGTTGTTGAACAATCATATACCACTTTAGGGATGGACCTAGGTTTTCCATTTTAAGGGCGGCCGCCCCCTAAAAGAAATTTATATGTATTATATATGCATATAATATTATTGTCCCTATAAAATTTCTAATTTGTCTCCTTTAATTTTTTTAAATCTCCAACACTTGTTCTTAATACTTTAACTTTTCTAATATACCCTTCCTTTGAAATTTTTTTGAAGTAGCTAGTATGTGCTTTCCTTATATTAAGGTAATTATATTTATTTTGGTGTTGTTATGCTTCTATGCTTTTTTAATTATTAAATGTCTCTACTTTTGAAGTTTAGTAAATTTTACTATTATATCAATTCATTAAATGCTTAAAATTACAATTTTTAGTAGTTATTAGTATTTGTATTAAGTATATATTTTCACCCACTAGACTATTTTTTCTAGTTGCCAAATGATTCTTAGTGTTAGTTTTGCAAATAATTCTGAGTCTATTGGTAATTTGTTTTTACATTGTGATTTTGCAAGAATAATCTTGTGTGGTTTGGATCTATCCATCATAAAGGATTGTATCCATCATGCTTCATTGCATAATTGGTTGGATATCTAGCTTTGACAATTAAAAATTGATTGGCCTAAACTTTATGAAACTACAAAATTATTTTGGGACAAAGGCCTTTTAGTTTTGAATTATATCAAACACATTCAATTTTAGATGTTTTGGAAAATAGATTATTTGGGTCAAATTTGTAACTATTGAAAATATTATTTTTGGGGCCTAGATTATGTTAAATAGGCTTCATGGGCTTAAATTTAGATTTAATGTTCAATTACCAAGGATTGGATTTTATATCAAATATCTCATTTATGGTAAGTTTTCAAATATAACATAAATTGAGTTGAATATATTATTAAAAAAGTTTTTATTTAGACTCAATATAATAAGAAAGTTTTTGCGATATGTGTATAAATCTTAAGAACCTTATATTATAAATTAAATTAATATATCTAGTGCATTAACAAAAATATTCTTAAGTAAAGTTTTCAAATATCTTTAAACTATTAAGTTAAGGTATTAATACAAAAATATTCCTTATGATTTGATTATCTTGAGCTATTAATGATATGCTTTTGCTTAGATATGAAAAAGGAAAAATCATGATATCAAGAAGCAAAAAGGGAAAATGATAGCTTAAAGGAAACAAAAATAAAGCTATACTTATGAAGATCCATTCAAGCCTACTATCCTTTAAAAGGCTACATAAAATGAAGTCAGTGTTTTGCAATTTGAAAGACTGCTTATTATTGAATAAAGAAGTTGCACTTATTTTTGAATAGTTGGAGACATTCAAGACATATTTCTTATTAGTGAGCAAATATGTACAATTTAAGGTGGCTATCGTCAACAATCACTAAACTAGAGGCTGAGATATATATATATATATATATGTATATATGGAAGACCATTCAAAGAAGAGAATAAGAAGAGAGGACTAAAAGATAATCATTTTACTCTGATGTTATTTTAGTTGTGCATTAATGTATTATTATTTTGTGTGTGTTAGTCATTATATTTTGAAAGAACTCTTAGAGAGTTCTAGTGCTTATCCTGAATCTTTTCTTGATCTTGAGTTTCTAGTTGTCCTAGGAAAAACTTAAGGGAGAAATTCAGAGGTATCTTGTGTAAAAACCTTAGGGATAGTTTTCTAAGATTCTTTTGTAAGAACTTAGGGAATGGGAAATTGTGTAAAGAGAAGAAAAATGTAAATGTTGTAAGCTAAGCCTTATTAGGTTACCTTAGAGAGGTTGTACTAGCAATAGTGCTGTACTTGTGCTTGTAGGGTTATATGTATCCTTGGTGATTATCTACGCTTGATAAATTTCCCTTATTGTATGCTTAGGAACTAGACATAGGACATTTTGGTTTGAACCAGGATAAATCAATTATGTAATTCTTTCTCTTTCCTACTCTATTTACTTTATGTTTAAATCTTTTATCTTTAAGAGTAGGATCAAGTTCTTTAGGAACCTAACAACATTACTTGAAAGAATCATAAATAATAAAAGAAGTAAAAATAATTGTATAATCCAATTCAATCCTTCTTCTTGGATTACTTCTAGACTAATAGTTGGTGTCAAAGCATGGTCTTTTTTTTGTAGAACTAACCTTATAGAGAAAAGATTCCATTTGAAAGATGAGCTAGTTTTCTAGTACTAAAGGCCAGTTGATCAACACACCACCATACTTTGATGGGACAAATTATTCATATTGGAAGATCAAAATAAAGATCTTCATTGAATCAATTGAAGTACAAATGTGTGATGTGATTGAAAATGGGTCATTTGTTCTTATAAAGAAAGTGGATGACAAACTAGTTGAGAAGTTATGAAGTGAATTGAATGAGGAAGATAAAAAAGAAGTATAAAATCAATTGCAAGGAAATTAACTATATTTTCTTTACTATGAATACAGAAGAGTTCAAGAAGCTCTAAAGATGCCGCTTGGTAAAAGAAATGTAGGATAAATTAAAAATAACATATAAAGGAACCATTAAAGTTAGAAAGATGGTAATTGATACATTGGTGTATGAATATGAACTATTCAAAATGAAAGATGATAAAAACATAAAAGACATGTTTAAAAGATTGAAAAAAAATCATAAATGACATGGACGTTCTTGAAAATGTTATTTAAATGAAGATCTCATTTGAAAAATCCTTAGGAGTCTAACACCACCATAGAGTGCAGAGGTAGTAGCAATTCAAGAAAGCATGAAGCTAGAAAGAATAACATTCAAGAGCTTAGAGGAATCTAATTTTCTATAAAGGAAGCTATCTAAGTACAAACATGGAAAGCTCAAAGAAAGAGAAAACCATTGCCTTAAGAACCTCACATCAAAATGAAGATGAGTTTTCTATTGATCAATTAGATGATAGAAATGACACTTTTAACTAAAAGAATGTACAACTTCTAAAAGAAAAGATCATAAAACAATCAGAGAAAAAGAAGCTTACAAAAACATGAAGGAACCATAGACACTTTCAAATGCTATAGATGTCAGAAGACAAGCCATATAAAAGTTGGCTATCCACCAGCAAACAAATTAAGTGTGTAACAACCAGAAAAAGAAAAGAAAAGAAAAGAGAAAAGAAAAGGGAAAGAAAAGAAAAGCTAAAAATTTTTGAAGGCTGAAAATTTTCTAAGTCTGCTAGCTACTCCCTAGCTACAGCGAATGTACCTGTTCGTTATAGCGAGAAATGAGCTAGCTATAGCGAGAATGCCTTCTCGCTATAGCGAAAATGCTTCTAGCTATAGCGAGTGCGGGCATCCCATACAAAAACCAGGGAGTTGCTCGCCGTAGCGAGAGCTATAGCGAAGGCAGAGGTCTGGGACAGATACGAGCTCGCCATAGCGAGGGTTATGGCTCGCTATAGCGAGGGTTAGTCCGAAAAAGCGTGAAAAGCGAGATTTTGACTTTTTAAAGAGTCTAAACTCTTCCTTTCTCTTAGAATCGACCTAAGCTTCGACCAAGGAGAGAGAAAAGAGCTGTGGAGAGAGAGAGAGACCTAGAGAAGCAAGGAGATCAAGTAAAGAGGTGAGTAATTTTTAGATTTCCATAGCTTTTCTTCTTAGCATGTTGTTCTCCTCCTTTTGCCCTCTCTTTCTATGGGTTTAAAAGTTGATTTGGGTTTGGTTCAGAAGAGGGAAGTGGGAAAATTACTCTAGAATAAGGGTAGAACTCATATAGCTTCACTTCTTCTTTGCTTTCTTCCTTGAGAGCTTGAGAGAGGAAGGAGAGTGATTAGAGTTCTAGAGAGAGAATCCCTAGCTTTTTACATGTGTAGCCAGGGTTTACTTCGATGAAGAGCCTCTTTAGCTTTGTGAGAGTTTATTTGAGTTATAAGAGAGTAATTTGATGCTATTGTTATGCCTAGGCTCAAAGGAAGCAACTACATCTAGTTGTGAGTGTGAAATCAAGACGGGAGAAGAGAAATTGAAAGGGAAGATTTGTGTTGGCTGATAAGGTAGCTCTCTACTCTTTCTTGTTGCATTCTTGGATGTGTAATAGTCATTGTATGCTTGTATATGTGCTTGTATGATGAGATATGCCATTGATGTTGCCTTGATGCATTGGTACCAATATGCTTATGATATGAATTGTGTAAATTGCTCGGGTGAGGTGGTGCCGAAAGTCCCTTGAGAAGGGTGAGGTGGAGCCAAAAGTCCCTAAACCAAGGGTGAGGCCAATCCAAAAGTCCCAAGGCTCGGGTGAGGCTAGACCGAAAATCCCTAGAGCCTAATCTTGGCATTGATATGATATTCATGGCATGAAACACATTTGTTGTGTCATTGTGACTTGGTTGCATGCTTTGACTGGTTTATATATCTTGATTGCTTCTTAAATGAGTATGAGCTACTGAGATTCCCTGAATCTCACCCCCTTCCCTCTCCCATCTTAACGTCTTAGGTGGAGCTCAAGGAGAAGCAAGTGCACATCATGGATCTTAGTTGTATATGATTAGGAAGTGGTGTAGTTCTTCTAGTTCTTTTGATGTAAAAAGGTGCCAAAATGAATATGCACCTATCATTTTTGAGATGTATATATATGAGCCAATGTAAACACATGTATAGATGATGTATAAACGATGTAAAGAGCCAAAGTAATGAGAATGTGAAATTTGGCCTTTTTGTAGCTTATATGAAATGATGTATTTTGTTTCGTAGCATAGTGATTTTGAAATGTATGATGACTTGGATCATTTGGGCTATTCATATATGCTATGTTTGTACTTTCAAACTTACCCACGAGATGCTAGCACATGTGGGAGGCCATTTGGACCCATTTTGAACCAAATGGGGTGCCAAAACTGCCAATTGTGTGAGCTCCGTCAAAGTATGACCAGATGAGCTCTTCTTGATATGAAACTTGGCATGCCTCTAGAGTCTATTGAGAGCTTCTTGAGAAGCCAAAGTGAGTAATATTTGGAGGTCTAGAGAATATTTGGCGAATTGTTGAAGTTGGGAAAATTTGATGGGTTGGTCATGGTACTGTGCAACAAATCCGAAAATGAATCTGTGTCATCCATAGACTAAACGGTGTCCGATTATCATGAAATTTTATGAGCATAAACTAGATGTCCACAGTGATCTATACCAACTAGAAGCACCTCAATTAGAGGTCTGTAGAGAGAAAAACGACTTTCTGACGTTCTGTATCAGCATCAGGGAAGTTTCTGACCTTCGTTACTGTTCCATCATTTTTCGAGGTCCAAGAGCTCCTGAACTGATCCGGACTTATTTTTCTCCTCTAGATAACATCTGTAACTTTCCAAATTGGTATATTTTGCTCAGATTATATTTTTTTGGAATTAATTACGGATTTTCAAAGTTTATGACAGTAAACTGCACCAGTATCAGGGACAGCCGGACATCTGTGTCTTGTTCGATGTCAATGATGGTCCAAACGCTGAGATTGTGGTTGGGAGTTATTTTTAGTATGAATTTAACATCCCAAGATTTCCATAGAGCTATGATTTTCTTGATTCCTATTTTTCTAGAATTAGTTATGATTTTCCAAAGTTAGAGCCAAAAATCTGACTTACGGGCTCATTTGAGAAATTATATTTTCTTAGTTTTTGGCTTCATACCCGTGGTTTATGAGTTTTTTGAGACTATGTACAAGTTGTATACATGGTGTTTGAGTAGAGAATGTGAATGATGGGTTCACGGGACCCACGGGGCAAAATATGACCGGTTAAACCATGACTTTAAGTAGTAAAATACCACGGTTTCGATCATTTTCCTGGGAAATCATATGGAATCAAGTCTAGAGGAAGATGAATTGGAGTTAAGATATTATGGTGTTACATTTTTGGTATCAGAGCAAAGGTTTAGGCACTTTTTCTCAATGTTGTGCTCTTGAATGATATAATTTGCTTGTGTTTGGTGTGACTTGCCATGGAAGTGGTAATATTCATATGCATATGTGCTTGTGTTATGATTGTGAACTAAGGATTGCTCCTTCTTTTCAGACATGGTTGAGACTAGAGGGGGTAGGGGTAGAGGCAGGCCGCCCAGGGCTCAGAGAGTTGAGCAAGAGGTTCCAGTTGGGCCTGAGGATCCTCTGCGAACCATCATGGAGAGATTGGATCAGTTTGAGGCCATGATGGGCCAGCATCAGGAGATGTTGGAGCAACAGAGGTACATTGCCCAGCAACAACATGATATGATCATGCACCTGCAAGATACCCTAGCAATGTAAGAAGAAGCCAGGAGGGAAGCCCCTGTACCTCAGCCATCCACATCTGGCATGCCACCTGCACATCCCCAAGAGCCTGTGGTAGCTCAGACCTAGACGCCTATCCAGAAACTGTTGAAGCAGTTCAGGCAAAACAATCCACCCACATTTGAAGAAGAGTTGGATGCGGATAAGGCGGAGGCTTGGGTCAGAGAGCTAGAGAAAATATTCTCGGTAATGGATTGTACCACCGAGCAGAAAGCTCAGCTAGCTACTTTCATGCTACAAAAGGAAGCTGATAGATGGTGGTGTAGCACGAAACCCCTGATGGAGACCAAGGATATACAGATAAATTAGGAAAGTTTCTTAGTCGAGTTTTATGAGAAATATTTCCCTAGTTCGGTGAGGAAAAAGAAAGAGATGGAGTTTATGAGTTTGAGACAGACAGATGAGATGACTGTAGACCAATATGTGGCCAAGTTTATGGAGTTGTCTCGGTATTCCTCTGACCTCCAGAGGTATGATGATGAACCCTGGAGATGTGAGCAGTTTGAAACTGGGTTGAAACCTTTGATTAACGACAGAGTTACCCCACAATAGATCAGAAAGTTTAATACCTTTGTGGAGGTCAGCAGGGTGATTGAGACTAACCTGTGAGTTATCTTGCCTGTTACGACTATAGCTAGTCAGAAGGAGGTTTCAGAATTGAAAAGGCCGAGACCGAAAGAGGGTTCTAGTGTGACACCCAGTGCCAAGAGAAGAGGCAAGGGGCCATGGAACCGAAGGCCACAGCGGGGTAAGCCCATGCCGCCTCCTCGGGGCCAGTCATCTTTCCAGCAGCCTTTGGTGACTTGCTTCAAGTGTGGGAAGCTGGGGCACATTGCTAGACACTGTCCTCAGACAGACACAGCACCTCCTCCTAGGCCACAGACCCAGGGTCGAGTGTTCGCTCTCACTCAGCAGGAAGCCAGTGCGTCCCCTAGTTTGATCCGAGGTACGCTAATAGTGAACGGCTTTCCTGTAGTTGCTATATTTGATTCGGGTGCTAGTCACTCGTTTATATCCTATGATTGTGTGAGGTGATTGGGTCTGGCTGTTAGTGTCTTGCCATTTGACTTGTCTGTCACTACACCCACTGGAGGCCCTGTGGTTACTTTTCATACTTGTTTAAATGTCACTGTTCAGTTTAATCACTATCATACCACTATTGATTTGATCTGTATGCCTTTCCATGACATTGATTTGATTGTTGGTATGAACTGGTTGGCCGCGAATAATGCGGTACTTGATTGTGAACACCGAACCATTTCCTTACCTGCTTGTGGGACCATGCCTAGGGTAGGAGCTGAGTTATCCTTTATGACTATTGCCCAGGCTGAGAGGCATTTAGGGTGTGGATGTCAAGGGTTTCTAGTCTTTTTCTCTATTCAGGCTGAGGTAGAAGAAGGGATAGAGGAGATCCCAGTTGTGAGGGAATTCCCAGAAGTTTTCCCTAAAGAGTTTGACTTTAGTGGTCTACCCCCTAAGAGAGAACTAGAATTCCCTATAGACATAGTGCCTGGGGCTGGACCGGTGTCCAAGGCTCCTTACAAGATGGCTCCCACTGAACTTGCAGAGTTGAAAAGGTAGATAGAGGAATTGTTAGAGAAAGGGTTTATCCGCCCTAGTGTATCATCTTGGGGAGCTCCAGTGTTATTTGTGAGAAAGAAGGATGGTAGCTTACGTTTGTGTATCGATAACAGAGAATTAAATAAAGTTACCATCAAGAATAAATATCCTCTCCCTAAAATTGATGATATGTTAGATCAGTTGGCTGGGGCATCTGTGTTTTCCAAGATAGATCTTAGATCTGGGTACCACCAATTGAGAGTGAGAATTGAAGACGTCTCCAAGACGGCCTTCAGCACCAGATATGGGCACTATGAGTTCCTTGTGATGCCATTCGGATTGACGAATGCGCCTGCTGTGTTCATGGATTATATGAACAGGGTATTCAGACCGTATCTAGATCAGTTTGTGGTAGTTTTCATTGATGATATCCTAGTGTACTCTAGATCTTTTGAAGAGCACGAGAGGCATTTGAGATTAGTCCTAGAAACCTTGAGAGAGAAAAGGTTGTATGCCAAACTTAGTAAATGTGAGTTTTGGCTGATCGAAGTGAGATTCTTAGGTCATGTGATCTCACAAGATGGGATTGCAGTTGATCCCCATAAAGTTGAGGCTGTGTTACAATGGGATAGACCTAGAACGACCACCGAGGTCAGGAGTTTCCTAGGTTTGGCAGGGTACTATAGACGATTTATTCAGGGCTTTTCTCAGATGGCCTTACCACTAACGAGGCTAACTAGGAAAGAGATACCGTTTGTGTGGGATGATAGGTGTGAGAGGAGTTTCCAGAAGTTGAAGCTCCGTTTGACCATTGCCCCTGTATTGATTATCCCTGACCCTAGTGAACCATTTGTGGTTTATTGTGATGCCTCGGGCAAAGGGTTAGGATGTGTGTTGATGCAGCAGGGTAGAGTAGTGGCATATACCTCTAGGCAGTTGAGGCATCATGAGGAGAATTATCCCACACATGACCTGGAGTTAGCCGTCGTAGTGTTTGCTCTTAAAATCTGGAGACACTATCTGTATGGTGCTACCATAGAGATCTATAGTGACCATAAGAGTCTGAAATACCTATTTGACCAGAAGGAACTCAATATGAGACAGAGGAGATGGATGGAGTTTCTGAAAGACTATGATTATGTTTTGAAATATCATCCGGGCAAGGCCAATGTGGTGGCAGATGCCCTGAGTAGGAAATCCATCCATGTGGCCCATATAATGATTAGGGAGCAAGAGCTCCTAGAGAAGTTCAGAAACTTGAACCTCTCTTGTTAGGTGGTCTTGGGTAGATTGTATCTGAGTGAAACCTGAATTGAGAATGTATTGAGAACTCAAATCTTAGATGCCCAGAGAGAGGATGAGTTCTTGAGATGGATCAGGAATGAGATCTCCCAAGGTAAGACCTCAGATTTCAAGGTGTCTGACGATGGTATGATAGTATATCGAGATAGAATCTGTGTACCTAGTCGAAATGAGCTGAGAGAAAGCATTTTAGAAGAGGCACATAAGAGTAAGTATACTATCCACCCAGGTGCCACCAAGATGTATCAGGATTTGAAACAGATTTTCTGGTGGCCAGGAATGAAAAATGAGGTGACGGGTTATGTGGCTAGATGCCTAGTGTGTCAGAGGGTAAAAATAGAACATCAAAGACCGGCTGGGTTATTGCAACCTCTAGATATCCCTGAGTGGAAGTGGGATAGTATAGCCATGGACTTTGTTATGGGGTTACCCAGGACATCCTCTGGACACGATGCTATTTAGGTAGTTGTGGATAGACTGACGAAGTCTGCACACTTTTTAGCTATCAAAGCTACTCATACACTGGAGAGATTAGCCCAGTTGTATATCAGAGAGATAGTGCGACTTCATGGAGTACCCAGTAGCATAGTTTCAGATAGAGACCCCAGGTTCACATCAAACTTCTGGAGGTCGTTACAGCATGCCTTAGGGACCAGGTTGCGGTTTAGCACTGCATATCACCCCCAGACAGATGGTCAGACTGAGAGAACCATTCAGACTTTAGAAGACATGTTGAGGGCGTGTGTGTTAGAAATGAAGGGTAACTGGGATGTGTATTTACCATTAGCAGAGTTTGCTTATAATAACAGTTACCATTCCAGTATCCAAATGGCCCCTTATGAGGCTTTGTATGGGAGAAAGTGTAGATCCCCTCTGTGTTGGGTTGAGCTAGGTGAGAGGAGTATGATAGGACCTGAGATTGTTGACCAGACCACCCGACAGATAGAATTGATTAGAAAGAGACTCCTCACGGCCCAGAGTAGGCAGAAAAGCTATGCCGATAAGAGAAGAAGGCCGTTAGAGTTTAAGATTGGAGACCATATGTTCATTCGAGTGTCTCCAATGACGAGAGTAGGTCGGTCAATGAGGGTAAGAAATCTCAGTCCTAGGTATATTGGTCCATTTGAAATCCTTGAGAAAATTGGACCTGTGGCTTACCGGATAGCCCTGCCTCCTAACCTAGCCCAAATCCACGGTGTTCTTTATGTCTCCTAGTTGAAAAAGTATTTGCCTGACCCCTCACATATCATAGAATATAAGCATGTGCAATTGTAGGAAGATCTTTCCTATGTAGTGAAACCAGAGAGAATTGTGGATGCTCAGCTGAAACAGTTGAGGAGCAAGAACATTCCTCTGGTGAAAGTGATCTGGAGAGGTCTGACATCAGAGGAAGCAACATGGGAATTGGAGGATGAAATAAGGCAAAAATATCCAGAATTATTCCTTTAAGGTATGTATTTAAATTTCGAGGACGAAATTTCTTTTAAGAGGGGTGGAAATGTAACAACCAGAAAAAGAAAAGAAAAGAAAAGGGAAAGAAAAGAAAAGCTAAAAATTTTCGAAGGCTGAAAATTTTCTAAGTCTGCTAGCTATAGCCTAGCTACAGCGAATGTACCTGTTCACTATAGCGAGAAATGGGCTAGCTATAGCGAGAATGCCTTCTCGCTATAGCGAAAATGCTTCTAGCTATAAGGAGTGCGGGCATCCCATACAAAAACCAGGGAGTTGCTCATCGTAACGAGAGCTATAGCGAAGGCAGAGGTCTGGGACAGATACGAGCTCGCCATAGCGAGGGTTATGGCTCGCTATAGCGAGGGTTAATCCGGAAAAGCGTGAAAAGCGAGATTTTGACTTTTTAAAGAGTCTAAACTCTTCCTTTCTCTTAGAACCGACCTAAGCTTCGACCAAGGAGAGAGAAAAGAGCTGTGGAGAGAGAGAGAGACCTAGAGAAGCAAAGAGATCAAGCAAAGAGGTGAGTAATCTTTAGATTTCCATAGCTTTTCTCCTTAGCATGTTGTTCTCCTCCTTTTGCCTTCTCTTTCTATGGGTTTAGAAGTTGATTTGGGTTTGGTTCAGAAGAGGGAAGTGGGAAAATTACTCTAGAATAAGGATAGAACTTATATAGCTTCACTTCTTCTTTGCTTTCTTCCTTAAGAGCTTGAGAGAGGAAGGAGAGTGATTAGAGTTCTAAAGAGAGAATCCATAGCTTTTTACATGTGTAGCCGGGGTTTACTTCGATGAAGAGCCTTTTTATCTTTGTGAGAGTTTATTTGAGTTATAAGAGAGTAATTTGATGCTATTGTTATGCCTAGGCTCAAAGGAAGCAACTCCATCTAGTTGTGAGTGTGAAATCAAGACGGGAGAAGAGAAATTGAAAGGAAAGATTTGTGTTGGCCGATAAGGTAGCTTTCTACTCTTTCTTATTGCATTCTTGGATGTGTAATAGTCATTGTATGCTTGTATATGTGCTTGTATGATGAGATATGCCATTGATGTTGCCTTGATGCATTGGTACCAATATGCTTATGATATGAATTATGTAAATTGCTCAGGTGAGGTGGTGCCGAAAGTCCCTTGAAAAGGGTGAGGTGGAGCCAAAAGTCTCTAAACCAAGGGTGAGGCCAATCCAAAAGTCCTAAAGCTCGGGTGAGGCTAGACCGAAAATCCCTAGAGCCTAATCTTGGCATTGATATGATATTCATGGCATGAAACACATTTGTTGTGTCATTGTAACTTGGTTGCATGCTTTGACTGGTTTATATATCTTGATTGCTTCTTGAATGAGTATGAGCTACTGAGATTCCCTGAATCTCACCCCTTCCCTCTCCCATCTTAACATGTTAGGTGGAGCTCAAGGAGAAGCAAGTGCACATCATGGAGCTTAGTTGTATATAATTAGGAAGTGGTGTAGTTCTTCTAGTTCTTTTGATGTAAAAAGGTGCCAAAATGAATATGCACCTATCATTTTTGAGATGTATATATATGAGCCAATGTAAACACATGTATAGATGATGTATAAACGATGTAAAGAGCCAAAGTAATGAGAATGTGAAATTTAGCCTTTTTGTGGCTTATATGAAATGATGTATTTTGTTTCGTAGCATAGTGATTTTGAAATATATGATGACTTGGATCATTTGGGCTATTCATATATGCTATGTTTGTACTTTCAAACTTACCCACGAGATGCTAGCACATGTGGGAGGCCATTTGGACCCATTTTGAACCAAATGGGGTGCCAAAACCGCCAATTGTGTGAGTTCCATCAAAGTATGACCAGATGAGCTCTTCTTGATATGAAACTTGGCATGCCTCTAGAGTCTATTGAGAGCTTCTTGAGAAGCCAAAGTGAGTAATATTTGGAGGTCTAGAGAATATTTGGCAAATTGTTGAAGTTGGGAAAATTTGATGGGTTGGTCATGGTACTGTGCAACAAATCCGAAAATGAATCTGTGTCATCCATGGACCAAACGGTGTCCGATTGTCATGAAATTTTATGAACATAAACTAGATGTCCACAGTGATCTATACCAACTAGAAGCACCTCAATTAGAGGTCTGTAGAGAGAGTAACGACTTTCTGAAGTTCTGTATCAGCATCAGGGAAGTTTCTGACCTTCGTTATTGTTCCATCATTTTTTGAGGTCCAAGAGCTCCTGAACTGATCTGCACTTATTTTTTTCCTCTAGCTAACATCTGTAACTTTCCAAATTGGTATATTTTTCCCAGATTATATTTTTTTGGAATTAATTACGGATTTTCAAAGTTCATGATAGTAAACTGCACCAGTATCAGGGACAGCCGGACATCTGTTTCCTGTTCGATGTCAATGATAGTCCAAACGCTGAGATTGTTGTTGGGAGTTATTTTTAGTATGAATTTAACATCCCAATATTTCCATAGAGCTATGATTTGCTTGATTCCTATTTTTCTAGAATTAGTTATGATTTTCCAAAGTTGGAGCCAAAAATCTGACTTATGGGCTCATTTGAGAAATTGTATTTTCTTAGTTTTTGGCTTCATACCCGTGGTTTATGAGTTTTTTGAGACTATGTACAAGTTGTATACATGGTGTTTGAGTAGAGAATATGAATGATGGGTTCACGGGACCCACGGGGCAAAATATGACCGGTTAAACCCTGACTTTAAGTAGTAAAATACCACGGTTTCGGTCATTTTCCTGGGAAATCATATGGAATCAAGCCTAGAGGAAGATGAATTGGAGTTAAGATATTATAGTGTTACAAAGTGCAAGCAATAAGAAGGTTATGATAACTAACTCATCATAAAGTGATGATGAACTTCTAAATGAATCTAGTGAAGGAAAAGAGTAACAAGTAGAAAATCTAAGTCCTCTAGCTACAACAAATTCCTAGAATGAGATAATTGAAGAAAAGGAAGTTGAAAATTTTTCTCTCATGACCAATGAAGACTTCATTAACATTAAAGTAGAAGAAGAGGTAAATACTCCTTTTACATATGATGAATTATTGCATGCTTTTGATGCTATTGTAGAAGATTCAAATAAAATTGCATTAAAATATGATGAGCTAAAAATGGATCACATGAAAATTCTAAGAAGATTTAGTGTAATTGAAAGTATAAAGGAAAAGTTAGAAGAGATGCTTAGATTAATTGAAGAAGAGTATTATATGCAATCACTCTTATTTGGAGATAAAAAGCTAAATGAAAAGATTGCAAATTTGAATGAAGATTTAACAAAATTTGTTAAAGGTCATGAAAACTTAAAGGTAATTCTAAGAACATAAAAACAATCATTAGGAAAGAATGGTATTAGTTATACTAATGATGAAGATGATGGAAAGCAAACTAAAACTATTTTTGTGAAAGCTTTAAATAGTAGATAAGTTAGAATGAGTTATACTTGCAAAAGAAGAAGTCATATGTCTTATCAATGCCTAATGCAGTCGAGAAGAGTTGTTCAAAAGTGGATTC
This sequence comes from Erythrophleum ivorense, assembly GCA_026724425.1. Classification (NCBI taxonomy): domain Eukaryota; kingdom Viridiplantae; phylum Streptophyta; class Magnoliopsida; order Fabales; family Fabaceae; genus Erythrophleum; species Erythrophleum ivorense. The sequence goes on along the minus strand of JAIUCV010000645.1, from coordinate 390,629 downwards.
TTAAAAGTGCTCTTGTATGTAAGGAATTTGAAGCTAACATGGCAAGGACCTAAAATTCTCGAGGCACCTAAGTTCTCATATATTACACACAAGTCTTTATTAAGACTAGAATTGGAGAAGACCTATGGCTCCTAGATTTTGGATGCTCTTATCACATGATTAGAAATAAGAAATTTTTTTGCCTTCATTCTTAAGGTATCTATTAATGTTACATTTAGTGATAATAAGAAAAGTAGACTAATGGATTCAAGCATAGTAAGCATAAATGCATCTCTTACTATTGATAATGCGTATCATGTTAATCTAATTAGCATTAGTCAATTATGAAACAAAGGACATAAAGATGCTTTCGATTCTTGACATGCATAATCTATGATAAAGAAATGAATAATATCTTAATCAAAGGAAAGAGGCATGATATTGTCTATATTTTGCATCTTGATAATATCCCTACTCAAACATGCCTTGCATCTATACTTGATCAAAGTTGGCTTTGGCACAAAAGATTAGGACATGTTAGTATGAAATTAATATCCAAATTATTGTCAATAGAACTTGTGGTTGGCTTGTGCAAAGTAAAATTTGAAAAGAACCAAGTTTATGAAGCATGTCAAAGAGGGAAGCAAATTAAATCACCTTTCATATCCAAAGAAGTCATGTCTATGATTAGACCACTTCAATTGATTCATGTGGATTTATTTAGTTTAATAAGGACAAAAGCCTTAGAGATAAAAGTTATAGTTTTGTTATAGATGATGATTTATCAAAATTTACATAGGTCTTTTTCTTAGATCATAAGAATGACTATTTTGAAAAATTTAAGACCTCTTGTGCACAAGTTCAGAATAGGAAATGATACTTAGTCTCTTCAATCTACAATGCTCATGGTAAGGAATTTGACAACCAATTTTTTGAAAGTTTTGTGATGAATGTGGAATAAACCACAATTTTCTTACTCCAAGAACTACTCAATAAAATTGAGTCGTAGAAAGAAAAAAAATCATATTTTAATTGATGTGGCTAGAGCACTGCTTTGCAAAAAACAACCTTTCCAAGAACCTTTAGGCTAAAATGGTGAAAACTTCTTGCTACCTCTTGAATAGGTGCCCAATACGGCTTATCTTAAATAAAACTCCTTATAAGCTATGAAAAGGCAGAAAACCTAACATTAGTTATTTTTATGCTTTTGAATATAAATGTTTTATTTATAATAACAATAAAGATAAAGCATATGGATTATATTGTAAAAGGTTAATGACTATTAAAGAGTCTATAAAATGTTACTTTTGATGAATTTGACAATTCTGTACCAAGTGAAAGTATACCTAATGATGAGGGAGAAGTTTGCATAATGTAATGATCTGAGTTGTAGGAAGCTCATAATTAGGAACCATAAAGTGTATAGATTGAGTCAGGTTCATAACAAGAACTAAACATAGCTTCAAGATCCTCCTTTAAACAATAAAAGGAAGATGAAGAAACTTCTCCCAATCAATAAGACATTAATAGGAATAAAATTCCAAGAAAATGGAGACATTCTTTATCCTATCCGAACGAGTTCATTATCAAAGGCCCACATGAAGGAAAGAGGACCAAATCCTTATGCAAGGATATAAACCACATGGCCTTTATGTAACATATTAAACTTAAAAATATAGATGAATGCTTAGCAGATGATTTTTGGATCATAGCAATGTAACAAGAATTGAATCAATTTAAAAGGAATAAACTTGACAAAGTAGGTGATATGGTAAGAAATAAAGCAAGGTTAGTTACTCAAGGCTGTAATCAAATTGAAGGCACAAATTTTGATGAAACATCTACACCCATAGTTAGATTAGAATTTATAAGAGTCCTCTTTGCATTCGCATGTTAAAAGGTTTAAATTACATCAAATGGACATTAAAAGTATGTCTTTGGATGGGTATCTAAATGAGAAAGTTTATGTGAAACAACCTCTTAGTTTTGAAAGCATTAAGCATCCTAATTATATTTATAAATTGAGAAAGGCATTGTAGGGTATAAAACAAGCACCTAATGCATGGTATGATAGACTAAACAAGTTCTTAATTGAAAATGATTCACGAAGGGTGACACAGACACCACATATTTATTAAGCAAATGAAGTATGACATTATAATTGTTCAAATTTATATGGATAATATTGTCTTTAGATCTACTAATGAGCTTTTATGCAAGGATTTTTCTATCCTAATGACTAGTGAATTTGACATATGCATGATAAGGAAGATGACCTCCTTCCTTGGGCTACAAATCAAATAAATGAAAGAAAGCATCTTCATATATCCAACAAAGTATGTGAAGGAACTATTAAAGAAATTTGAGATGGATAAATTTAAGGAAAAATTAGAGTTAAGGACCCAAAGTTGAAAATATTTACTTTAAAGGACTTGTTACCACTAAATTTAGGGGAGTTTTATTTAAAGTCAATGGTAATCTATCTTAACATAATGGTAATAGGTCCTTCAGAGTAAATATTTTCAACTTTGAGTCCTTAACTCTAATTCTCCCTAAATTTAAACCAAGCAAGGCAAGACTCATATAAGCTTATTCTTTAAACTTGACAAAGATGAAAAATGTATTTTATAGACCAAAAGAAGTTTCGATTTATGATTGATGTAATATTTGGTTCTTTCATAAACCTGAGAAATGTAATGTCTGGTTTCTTTGTAAACGTATGAAACACATTGAAGATAAAAGAAAGTCCCCCAGATAGAATAATTTGAGATCCAATAAAATTAGAGCAATAATCTAAACCTCAAATAATGAGGATTCAAGGCCAGAGGTATCCTGAAAACGAAGCCAGAATAACTAGACAAAATTTAACAAAGATGTAGTGGCACTTTTGTAATTTTGAGCACTTTTTATAAATGCAAAGGAGGAATTTTTAAATAGAAAAAATGAGTTTCTTGGGATTCTCAGAGACCTTAAAAGCCATAGGAACCTCTAGAATGGTTTAAACCCCTCCAGTTTACGTTTTAGAATGTCAATTGATCTAAACTTTGACCGATTTATTTAGGAATGTTTTAAATCCAATTTGGATGAAACCAAGAGCATTTTATGAATTAGAGGATCTCAATTTTATGATGGAAAAGATAGTTCTAAAAAAAGAGTTGAAATGAGCCTAAACGGAGTAAACATGCACGTAGAGGCAAAATGGTCATTTTAAAAAATTATAAAAGAGGCTCCTTAAGTAAGATTATATCTCATCACCTTCTTTAAGCTTCCATTTTTAGAATTTTGAGTAGTCATTACATGACATTAAGGGAAGGGAGAAAGAAGAAGTTTAAGCTCCCGTTTAGGTAAGTAAATAGTTCAATTTCATCCTACGCCAGTTAAGAAAATTGTTCCTCTCTCTAAGAGCTCTCTAATGGTGGTTTTCTTTTCTTGAAAACTTGAAGATTTAGGTCTGACCTAAGCCAAAAAAGAATTCTTTTCAAGAAACTACTAGGTGAAAAATAAACTACGCGAAGAGAGTTTCGTTTTAAGGTAAAATTTTACTTGAAACACTTATAAAATTTTATATTTCCAAGTCATTTAAGCTTCAAACTAGAGAAAAAAAGTGAGGAGAAGAGTTTTTCTTCATGTGTTCTTGATAGAATCAAGGGTCATGGAGTGTGAAGATTAAGAAGATGACATTGAAATTGAATAAGAAGCATTAGATTGTAAGTTAGCAAACTTAGAGATTTAATTGCACCTAGGCTAAGATGAAACTTCTTAGTAGAAATTTAAGTTGTCTAAGAGTATATATGAGTTCTTAAAACATCTAGGAGGCTTCACAAGAGCCAATTCCCTAAGAGAAAGCAAGCAAACTCCATGGGTATTATATGCTTGCATAGTTTCGGCCCAGAGCTCTTCATGCACTAGGGAGAGTTTTAAATTTTTTTAAGGCAAGAAAGAGATTAAATATGATGGAAGAACATCAAAGGAAGCCTTGAAAAAAATTTAGAAACCTTGGTTTATGAGATAAAGGTGCAGGCTCCATAATGAGACTTAAAGAAGCAACTTGTATCTAGGCTCTTGGAAATGAATTTGTGATGATTCCAAAGAGTTTAAATAGAGTCAAGAGACTTAAAATAAATGAGAAATGGGAGCCAAGATCATGAATTCTCATATTTTCTTCATAAGGTTTTGTATGGAAGCATGATGGAGTCATATAATAAAGTAGCTTCACATAGAGTGTGTATGATGCCAAAACTTGCTCTCATGAGTGATGTATGTCTCTTTTGATGTGTCTAGGCCCAGAAAACCAAGGCCTACCTAATTGCAAAGCTTGGCGAGAAAGGGAGGAAGAATTTCAATAGGAAAGTGTTGTATTCTTACTTCAAGATAGCTTTATAACCTTTCTCTCATACATGACTTAGATGTTTGCTTGTCTTTGAGTGCTTGTATGTATGTTTATGCCATGAGAAATATTTCTAGCTATTGCCCATATGCCATGGTACCATGATGATCTTAAAATGCATTTTATGAATATGTTTTAGCTTGCATGGGTTTGATGATGCCAAAAGTCCCTAAACAATGGTGAAAATGAGCCAAAAGTCCCTAGAAATGGATGAGACAAAGCCAAAAGTCTTAAGACGAGTGAGGCTAAGTCAAAAGTCCTTTGAAAGTGGGTAAGACAAATTCAAAAGTCCCAAAAAAGGTGGATGATGTAACACCATAAATTTTTAACTCATTTCATGCTATATCTATGCCTTATATTATGCAACTCACATAAAAGGCAAAATAATGGTATTAAAATAATGAGTATTTTAGTGTTATGTTACATATAAACTTTTCATTCGATATTCTGTAGGCTATGTGAGCTCATGTATCATATTTTCACATTTATTTACATAGATACAACTCATTTCCATCACCAAAATTGACCTAGAGGTCGTGCATGGCAAAGGGAAGCATAGAACATATATTTGCAATTTTGGCTAGAAACTTCCCCTTTCTGTCACAAACTTTAGAAAATCATAACTAATTCTAACAAAATTGAAACCATGCAATCTTTGCTACCTTGGAAAGCTGCACATGTCTAATTTATGTTAAAAATATAATCATGCCATGAATCATTACACAGAAAATGTTTGACATTCGAAAAGGTCCAGAGATCTGGCTGTCTATTGGTGCTATCACAGGTTTCTGCAACAAATTTAATAAATGTCCAATTAATTTTGCAAACATCCAATCTATGTAAATAATACCAATCTGGAAAGCTAAAAATATTAGCTAGAGGAAAAAAATAACTGCATACCAGTTTAGGTACGTCCAGACCTTGAAACCTAATCAAACAATACCTGAGGTTAGTTTGAATTCCTAATATTGGGCAGAATTTTTTAAAATTAATATCTCCCTCTCTAGACATCCAAATGGGGTGATTCTAGTTCATAAAAGTCAATGGGAATGTCTAGTTTCTCTCTATAAAATTTTGTGATAATTGGATATTATTTGAGCCCTGAGTGATAGAAATCATTTTTGGACCTGAGTGAACAATACCCTTGACCAAAACTAGAAAATTTTTTAAATTTGAAAATTCATCAAATATTCCATAGACCTCCAAAAATCCTATTCTTTAGCTTTCCAAAAAGCTCTCAACAAGCTAGATGCATGCCAAATCACAGATCAAGAATGGATCATTTGGACAAAAAGTGATATAGGGTTCTAAAGTGGTCAAATTTTGCTCCATATGAGGTATCAAAATGTCCAAATGGTCTCTTTTGATATTTGGCACCTCTTGGGCAAGTTTAAAATCATAAATATGACTTGTATGAGCTACCCAAGTGGTCCTAAACCTTATACATCTTCATTTGGCCATTTCATTTATACATGCATTTCCAAGATGCTAGTTGGCCATTACATATCCAAAATACACATTCCCATACATATAATCTTAACTCTCATTTATACATGACATGTTAACATAATTACACATACTTAGATGGTTACATAACAATTTTCATCAAGGGATTACATCATATGTCAAGTGTGTGGCTAAAAAGGAAGCAAAACTAGGCATATTCATATACTTTGATATCAATCTTCTTCTTCTAGGCTTGGTGGCCTCCATTACCTTGCTTAATTGTTTCACCTAGCATGTTAAGACATTGGAGAGGAGGGAATGAGATTCAAAGAATCTCAATAGCTCATCTCCCATTCAATCATACATAAAGCATGCAAAATAAGTCTTACAAATGCATGCATGGGCATATTAACATGTGCAAACATTCAAGAAGCATTTTCAACATTTGAGCAAGTCATTAATAGCACACAAAGGCTTGCTAAGCAAGTGGATTAACCTCACCCATTTACTTGTAGATTTTGGACTTGCCTCATCTATTCTTTAAGAGGTTCTTGGACTCAACCTTACTCTTGGGGGTCAACCTCACTTTTGGAAGACTCTTTACTTTGTCTCAACCAATTTTAAGGGCTCTTGGCTCATTCTCATCATAGCTAAAGGTTCTTGGCTTCACCACACTTAAGTAAACCAAAGCAAGTATCATAAATATTATTTAGAAACATAATGTATCATCATGGTACTATGGAGTAAGAGCTCATGCTAGAACAATTTTCATGACTTAAAATACACACACATATTCAAAGACAAGTAAAGTAAATAAACATGCATGAGAGAAGGTGGAGAGAGCTACCTTGATTGCATTTACACACTTTTTTCTTGAGTTTTAAATCCTCTCCCTGACCTCACTAACCCAAGAAGGTGGAGATCATTCCTCTTGCCTTAGACACATCATATGAAAGCTAATTACACCTTTGAAACAAAGTCTAAGGCCACACAATCACTAGAAAAGCTAGGTGACTCGTAAAACTCTTTTATGGTTCTATAATGCACTTAATGAAGCAAATTTAAGAAAACATCATCTTGGTTCCATTCTATCTATTCATTTATGATTCTTGACTCCATTTAAATCTCTTGGAGTCATCACATAATCCATTCAAGGAGTCTAGCTTGGTGTTGCTTCTTTAAGTCATAATTTATAACATATAAGGCCATCTTACTTTCTATAGCTTTTAAAATTTTTTCAAGGCTTCCTCTCATACTCTCCCATCATACATGATACAAAACTAAGCTTGGAAGGAATTAAAATACTCCCTAGGTGCATGGACTCTCCTTGGCCAAAGCTATTCTTTTATAAGGCACCGATGGAGTTTTCTTGCTTCCTTTGATGGGAGAATCATGTAGGAAGCTCTCTTAGTATCTTAGGAACTCATATGAATACTTAAACATCATAAAATATGGCTAGGGTTCATGATAGAGTTCAAGGTACAATCAAAACCTTAACTTTACTATCTTGCAAATTCATGATTTTTATTTAGATTTCTTTGCATATTCTTACTCTCCTTCCTTAAATTCATAGAAATCACCCTTGGTTCTCCTCAAAATTCCAGCCCTCCTATAGTTACATACATGGGGTGAAATATGGAGAAGGAGGGGGAGGAAGTGTCTACCATGGGATGGAAGATTTACCTTGTTTTTCCTTGTTTTCTCACCTGAATCTTCCTTTCTTTGGCTTCCTCTCTTCAAATCTAGATTTTTTCCTTAATTTCTCCCTTAAAAAAAATTCATATACTTCAATATAATCATAAGAAAGAAAGACGAATGGAGAAAGAGAGGTTTGGAAGGGAGAAAGCATGAAATACTATCAAAATTCCATACCTTTTAACTTGAATTTCCCCTCCTCTTCTTCTTCCTCTTGTGCGCTACTCTCCCTATGGTTTTTCTCTAGTTTGGGGCAGAAACATAATGGGCTAAATGAAGGAGGAGATAGGGCACCACTTATACATATGAAGGAGGAAGAAAGACTTTTCAAAAATGTTCATTTTGCCCTTTGTTCTTGGCATTTTCGTTTCTATCTTGTTTTAGCTTCTTTTTGGGAAACATCTTTTCCATTATGAAATTTAGTTCCCAATTTAGTAAAATTCCTTTGGAATAACTCAAATTAGAGATAAAACTTTCCCGAATGAATCCGTCAAAGTTCGGGTGCACCGATATTGGAAAACGTCCACCAGAGAGGCTTTAGCTATCCTGAGCCTTCCCATGGTTTTTAGGGCCTCTGAGAACCCTGGGGAACTAAAAAATTTCATTTAAAAAGCCCTCCTATGAGAATTCTAAAATTTGCTCAAAATGACGAAAATGCCTTTATGTTTTGTCAATCTTTCATTCAAATTCATTTCTTTATTCTAGCTCCATTTTTCTTTCTGTTTGAGCCTGGGATTCTCATTTTTAAGAGTCTAAAATGCTTCCCAAATTTTTTGGGACCTTAACTAAATCATTTCGGGAGATTTTCTTTTGTATCTAGTGAATTTTGTTTGTTTACGAAAAAATCATATGTTACATTTCTTGCGCTTTCTTTTGTTTTCAAAAAATCAGATGTTATAGGTGAGGTTAGACTAATGCCTTTGAGAGTTTATGTTTACTATGTATGAGTTTATGTGACAAGAAAAATGTTTTATGTATACTCATTAATAGCTTGAATGTCATGTATGCATTCTTTGATTTATATATGTATCCATTATGTATGTTTGAAAGGGTTAAGAGCTACTGGGATTCTTTGAATCTCACTCTTCCCCATTTTCCATTTAACCATATCTAGGTGAAATTCAAGAAAGTAGGAATTGAGTCCAAGAAGCATGAGTTGCCGCTTTTTGACAATATAATAGCTTTTAATGTAATTTAATGTCAAAGTATGTATGTATGAGTAGTTGATGACTTGTAAACTATGGAGCATGTATAAAAGCATGTGGATATCATGTATGAATGGAATTTAGTACTAAATGTATGTTTATGTGAAATTTTGCCACTCATGTGCTAGTGTATACATGTGTATGATTACAAGTAGCAAGGCAAGATTGAACTCTATGATGATTGAGATCACTTGGCATGCTTTTATATATTTTGTATTTATGCTTTTAAACTTGTCCAAGTGGTTGTGGAAAGTCAATAAGAGCATTTGGTGTCTTGAGATGCCATTTGAGACTTCAAATTTGACTAAATGGAGAGCTAAATCTAAGTCTGACCAAATGAGTGAGTTTTTTCATGAAATTTGGCCAACAAATAGATCTCATTTAGAGATTTTTATAGAGTTAAAGAGCACTCAATTTGGAGCTCTAGAGAATTTATTATGATTTTTCAAAGTTAGCCAAATTATGCAGAAATGGTATAATTACTGTTCATTTGGTCAATTTGCTTCTCTTTGTCACATGTGGGCCAAATGAAATCCAATACTCATGAAATTTTACAAGCATAAAATAGATATTATAAGCTTTCCATAGCCACTAAGATCACCTTATTTAAAGCTTTGTGGAGGGAGAAATAAATTTTTTGAAGTTATATAATAGTACTAGTAACATAGCCTAACTTGAGTCATTGTTCCATCAATTTCTATGGATTTAAGGCCATGGCATTGGTTTGGAATTATTTGTAGTCAAAAGTAGACATCTACAGATTTTTAGAATGGTATAGTTTGCTTGATTTCAATTTTTTTTATAATTAGTTATGAATTTTTAAAATTTGTATTAGAAAACTAGAATCAGAACCCGAGAGTAAACCATTGATTTTGTGACATGTAGCTTAGAACCCGAGGTTATTGAGATATTTGGTGATAGTTATGACTTGTATGGACGTGTTATGAATAGAAAATGATATTAATGAGTTCACATGGTCCATGGGGCATAGATTAAAGAAATGAAATCTTACGTAACATAATTAATACTATTAAATTTTGTTGCCCTTTTTATGTGAGGTGCGTGGTTTCTTGCATTTGTGCTCCAATCTATATGAAATGCATTGAGATGGATAATAAGACCATGATATAATAGTTAAGAGGTTAACGTATTACAATTAGATCTTTGTTTTACTTAACTACTAATAGACCAAACATCATGTTCAGTGCATGTTTATATGCTAAATTTTAGTATGATCTTAAAGAATCACATCTATTTGCTCTAAAAAATATATTTAAATATTTATTAAAAACCTAAGAATTAGGAATTTGGTTTCCTAAGAATGATTCTTATGATTTGTTTGGATATTGTAATGCTCATTTTGGAGGATGCAAAATTGATAGGAAAAGCACAAGTGGCACACCAATTTATAAGACACTATCTTGTATCATGGTTTAGCAAAAAGCAAAACTCATCTGTGTTATCCACAATTGAAGTTGAATATGTCTCTTAGTAGAAAGCTACTATGCTTAAATATTGTGGATGAGATAACAACTACAAGACTATAGGATATACTTCAATCATGTACCTATCAAATGTGATAGCACGAATGTTATTAACTTAACTAAAGATCCAAGTTAACATCTAAGAACCAAACATTTTCAAATAAGGCATCACTTCCCAAAAGGATTATATAACTAAAGGTGATATTATGTTATACGTCGTTTCCACTGAAGATCAATTGACTAATGTTTTTACTAAGCCATTAAATGAGGATAAATTTATTAAAATTAGAAGAGAAAATGGCATAATGCAATTATGATTAAACTTTTGATAATATGTGTATTATTGCATTAATTTTGTTTCCTAATTTACTTCATAATTCCTAATTTTGTCAAATCATATCCTTTGACTACCAATTTGTGCATTATTTTGGAATTATTTTCAACAAGTTGCCTTTTTTGTGTTTTGAAATTCCCATGCCTCTATCTCTATCATGGCACAATCTTGGGAACATGCAAGAACCATAAAAGCTATATCATGTCCTTGCATAACCACCTTTCTCTCTCTATCACTTTACCTTTGTGATTTTCAAAATCATTTATCCATTACCTTCCATATTACTCTTCCAAACCTAGCCTCTTTCTATGTGTGAAAAATATGAAAATTAGAGCAAAAGACATTGATGAAAATATTAGCTCTAAAAGTTTTATAGGCACTATTGAAAAATGAAGCAAATTATAGAAAGTTCATATCCTCAAGGATTTTGAGGCTAAGGCAAGATATGAGAATGACTTTTAGAATCAAGGGTATTATAATACTAAGGAGGTAAATTTTGACTTTTTCATGTCTGAAGGCTTTTCATACTTTGTTTTACTAGAAAAGTGGCCTTGGTTAGAGTTCTTTAAAATAAAAGAAGAAATATATCTTGTGATGATTCAAGAATTTTATGCTAATTTGACTTTTGATTTATGGCTCCTTAAGGGGTTTTTATATGATAAGAGGAAGATGATTTGTGATAAATCTTAATTTCTTAGCTAACATTATAAAATGTCCTAATGTTAGTGTTAAACAATATTCTACCCATTCTGGAATTGAGTTTGATGAATTTACATATGCTGAAGTAATTGGAGAAATTATTGGAAAGCAAGCACCTACAATAAATGTTCACACCATTGATGCAAGCACTAGGATGTTGTTGCATACCATGAATCAACTAGTCATACCTTGTGTTGCTAAATCAAACTCACCTACTCACCTTGAGGTATTTTACATTTGGTGTGCTCTTTATGTTTTTTGCATTAATCTACCATTCATTATTTTGAGCCATGTGAAAGCTACATTGAATGATGAATTAGTGAGCTCCCTTATAGCATGGTTGCTACCTTGATTTCAAAGCACCTTAGTGTTGATTTATCTACATATGAGGGAGAAACGGAAGGTACATGTGCTAATTTTAACTCATACCTACTTACATCAATGCAATATCAAAAAGTGGGACAACTTTAGATAAAAGGAGGAAAGCACGAACCTTTAGTTGAATCCACTTTTATGAAAGAAAGGAAGAAAATTGTTGCCTCTAGTTACAAAAAAAACTACTAAGGGAAAGAAGCCCAAACACACCTCACTTCTAAGGAAATATACTTGGCTCTCCACCAAAGGAAAGGAAAAAGACTCAGAGATGATTGATCTAATTGAAAAGGAGAAGATAGACTCATCTGAGTCAAAGAAGGATTTTGGTATGCTTGAAATGTTAGAAGTAGAAGAAGCCCTTGCCTTTCCTACTTTAAAATTTGAAACTACTTCACTACCTTTCACCACAAAATTAGGAAAAAAAATAACAAGGAAATGAGAAAGAAGGATAAGCTCTTACATCTACTACACTAGTTGTCGAAGTCCCTGTTGATACCTTTCCTAAGCTAATTGATGAATTGGCCATTATTGTGTTTCCTCAAGTCATCACATTGATTCATCAAGTTAGGGATGACATTATGAATGAGCTACAATGTATCAAGGACATGATTGTGACATCTACACTGATTCATGATTGTGAATTTGACTTGGTTGAAAGAATTGTTAAGAACCTAGAAGAGGAAGTGACAAAACTAAGGAACTTCTAGATCCCCTGAATATGCCTAGCTTCACCATACTTTGATCTAATTAATGATAATTGTGTCCTTAATTAGTTACACTTATAGTCTAACTTAGTTAATGGTTTAGTAATGGATGAAAATATTGAGAAGTTTGAACCTTTTGATTATCAATAGTCACCATCCAGATAAACAAGAAGATTTGGGTTTATAGGGAGTTTAATTTCTCATTTAAGACTTTCATCTCATTTACAAATGGTTCCAAAGAGAATAAGACCCACGCATGTTGGTTTACAAGTCAATACTCATCATCTACATGGCAATAACTAGTATTTAATAGCCAAAATAGGGGTTTTAGGACTTAGGTTGCGACTTGAAAGGGTTTAACTATAGCCAAAGTGGCCTCTATAACCTCTAAAAGTATAAATACACACTCACACCATGATATAGGTACTCCTCGCAGCGGCCAAGTTCGAATTTGGAACTTAAAACACAAAAAAGCTTATTCTCACTACGACTCAATATGCCTACATTATGGTGAGATGCTTGGAACAACATCCTCACTTATGCACACTATCCTTGTCGCGACCCAGAAAGCTAGCGAGATTGCCCTGGGTAACCACTCACACACCCAATTCGGTGTCTTGTTGTAACAACCAAGAAAAAGAAAGAAGAAGAAAAGAAAAGAGAAAAGAAAAGTGAAAGAAAAGAAAAGCTGAAAATTTTTGGAAGCTGAAAAGTTTCTAAGTCTTCTAGCTACAACCTAGCTATAGCGAATGTACCTGTTCGCTATAGCGAGAAATGGTCTAGCTATAGCGAGACTGCCTTCTAACTATAGCGAGTTCGGGTATCCCATACAAAAACCAGGGAGTTGCTCGCCGTAGCGCACGCTGTAGCGAAGGCAGGGGTCTGGGACTTATTCGAGCTCGCCGTAGTGAGGGTTATGGCTCGCTATAGCGAGGGTTAGTCCGAAAAAGCGTAAAAATAAAGAATTTGACTTTTTAAACCATCCCAACTCCTTCTTTCTTCTTCTAACCGACTCAAGCTCACTTTAAGAGAGAGAAAAGGGTAGAGGAGAGAGAGAGAAGCTTAGGAGAGGAAGGAAAGGACAAGAAAGGTAAGGGTTTCCATGGCTTTTCTCTTAGCATGTTACTCTTCTCCCCTTTCCCTCTTTTTCTACGGTTTTGGTAGCTAAGATGGTTAGGTCTTGAGCTTGGTTCAGAAGAGGGAGAGTGGGAAACCACTCTTGAGGGAGGTTAGAGGTTATGTAGTCTTCTCTTTCTTTACTTTCCTTCTTAAAAGCTTGAGAATATGAGAAAAGAGAGAGTATAGTTAATGGATTCTAGTGAGAGAAAGAGACCTAGTTTGAGAAGCTCAGTAGGGTTGATAAGAAGAGATCCCTAGCTTAAGAATCAAACGTTAAGGAATTAATTCCATGCTTCTTATGTGGTTAGGCTCAAGAGAAGTTCTCCCATCTAGAAGTGGTAGTGAAATCCACAAGGGAGGAGACAAGTGAAAGAGGAAGTTGTGACTAGCTAATAAGGTAGCTCTCTCCACCTTCTCTCATGCATAATTGTGTGTTTACATTGTCTTACTTGTATGTATGTATGATATGAGCCATGAGAAGTGTGTTAGCATGATGATACATTATGAATTGAAATGATGATTTATGTGATTGTTTTGGTTTGCTTGAGGAATGGAAAGACCAATAACCCTTTAGCCATGGTGAGGATAAGCCAAACCCTCAAGTTGGTTGAGACAAAAGTAAAGAGTCTCCCAAAAGTGAGGTTGACTCCCAAAGAGTAAGGGTTGAGTCTAAGCACCTCTTAAGAATGGGTGAGGCAAGTCCAAAAGCCACAAGTGAGTGGGTGAGGCTACTCCATGTACTTGGCAAGCTTCTAAATGTTATGTATGGTCTACTCACATGTTGAGAATGTCTTTCTTTTATGCATGGCCAATTCACATGTTACAAATATTTTCATAATGGTTTTATATGCTAACATGCCATACATGCATAGTGAGCCTTGTTTGCATGCTTTATGTGTATGATTGAATGAGAGATGAGCTATTGAGATTCTTAGAATCTCACCCTCCCTCTCCACCATCCAAACATGCTAGGTGGACCAAGTGAGATTAGAGATGGGAGCCACCAAGCATGAAGTTAGGGAGACCCATAGAGATTTGGCAAGAGCTTCTTGTAAATGTATTGTATATGAGACATAAGATGTAAATTAATAATGTATATGATGTAGCTTTTATGAATGATTGTAAGTTAATGTATGTATGATGAATGTATGAGAATGAGGTCTATTGTGAATGAAGAGGCAAATTTGAGGTGAAATGCTCAATGTTAGCATAGGCTATATAAGTGCATAAGTGGGCATGGGATAGTGAGTTTCTCCAATCTAAGTTGTTAGACACTTGAGGCATGATTGATGGCTCCTATAGATGCTTTCTCATGTGCTCAAAGAGTCATAGAGGTAGAAAAACCAAGATTGGACCCCATGAGCCCCATGTTTAGCCAAGAAAGTGGCTTTTTGCCATTGATGTCAAGAGTTAGCCAAATGACCTCCTCTTGCTTCAAAATTTAACATAAGGGTAGATCTTGGCTAGAGCTTTTTGGGAAGCTAAAGATAAAGTCATTTAGAGGTCTATAGCATTTTCTATGATTTTTCAAAGTTGACATCAGAAATTCGGATTTCAGAAAACACTGTTCATTTGGTCAGTTTAGAAACCGTGTCATCCGAGGGGCAAACGTAGTCCAATGACTACGAAATTTTATACACAGAAACTAGATGGTCACAGAGACTTGTAGGAACTAGAAGCACCTCATTTGGAGGTCTAGAGAGGAAGATATGCAAATTTTAAGTTTCTGCCCAGCATCAGTCACCCAGTCAGACCCGAAGTACTGTTTCATCGGTTTCCGGGAATTTGGCTTGGTGAACTGATCTGGAAATATTTTCCCTCTCTAGCTAACATCTACATCTTTCCATAGTCGTTTTCAAGTATTGGATTTTTTTGGAATTAGTTAGACATTTTCAAAGTCCATATCAGTAAACTGTGACAGTAAAAGGGCCCCCTCTGACCAGTGGACGATTCCGGATGTCAAACGCATGATATGTGAGATATTGATACTTCTACATATTTTTAGCATAAAGTAGACGTCTTAATATTTTTAGAATGACCAAGATCATATGTTTACGATTTTTCTGCATTTAGTTCCGAATTTTCAAACTCAGCCCAGAAATGAAGCAAAATCTGCCAAGAACGAAATGCATGTCTCATATCCCCTTTTGCTTTCCATGAGTTTAAAGCATATGTTTGGGATTGAAATAAGTCCTAATAGTACAATCGAGCATGAGGATGCATACAAAGAGCTCACCCGGTCCATGTGACATTAAAGTGGATATCTACCCATGTATAATGCCATGTAGAATAAACATCAAGGTAGAGTAAATAACCTCCTTGTATGTCAAGCATGTGTATATGAGTATGTAAGGCATGATGGGTATGAGCTAGAAGATAAGGTGTTACACTTGTGGTGATGAGATTGCTCTTTATAACCCATCTCCCTTATTTTCTTGCTTGTGCCACAGCCAAAACTATTGTGTTGTGACACACTTCAGTTCTATAACTCTTTGGATGAATTTTGGCCATGACTTAAATGGTTTTAGCTGTGACTTGATCACTTACTATCACTCAAACCTAAGGATACACAAACCAACCTATTTGTAGCTTTCTAAATTCCATCTTAAGACTTTTCTATAGCCAAAAGCAAAGCTTTTTAAGCTTATACCTTCTTATAGTCATCCTTAATGAAGTTATCCGCTCCAAGAGTCTAAGAGCTACCTACACCATTCCTTTTTTAATTATATAAGCATAAATTCACATTTGGCAACAAATGCACTTAAAGCACTTCAATTAACAACTCAAAAAATGCATTTCACTACTTATTGCCCTCAAACCACTTTGAGCAAATTTCATTGAACCAATTAAACATAATCCTATCCTTTAAACTCTAGAACAACCTTAGATGCAAAATATGGCTATGGCACATCCCATAATTACACATGAAAAACATATGATAGTAAAATGTTATATAACACAACTAAGACTAGCCACAAGAGTAATGTAATAACCATATTCATTAAAAGATAAAACAACCTTCTATACATGCATCTCAAATCACAATTCTTAAATTACAATTAAGTTCACCAAATTGAACATAACTTAAAGTTTTAGTCCTAGGGGATTCATCCCAAGTTATAAAAGTATCAAAATACTACACTTAGCAATATGGATGCATCATGATGCTATACAATCAAAGTACTACACTTAGCAATATGGATTATCATGATGCTATACAAGTTAAGTTAATAAAAAAATTAGCATCTACATAAAAAATCAAAAGTGTCCAACTGTAGACGTCCCACACAAGGCCTAAAACTAAGGGTGGTCATTCACTAACTTTCTCTTTTCTTTAGCTAAAGAACCTTCACCTAAAATTGTTAGCTCATAAATAAGGGTGAGATGAAAATCTCAATAATCTAGAGCAATTCTATTAATATGTATCATGTAATCAATATATATGCATTTCATTCAAATAAAGAACAAAAGCATAACATATAATTTAGCAAATGAACAAGTTTAACTACTGGTAACTACTCTCCCATACTAGCAATCATACATAATATTAATGGCTAAAAACAAAGGGAAAGGAGCCCGACCATGGCACCAACTCCCTTATTGAGCATACTTATAACTCGGTGCATTTCAATGAGTATGATCATGACTCAGTGCACGATCATAACATAATGTACAAATGGAAGCATGATCGTAGCTCTACCAAGAATATGATCATGGTCCAACAACAATAAGTAGCCAAACCAATCATTTAACATGAAAAAACATATCATTGTAGAAAATATAAGATTAATATGAACATAAACATGAAATTAAAATCCTTGGTTACCTTATTAGTTTGCCAAAATCCTCAAGATCCCTCAACTAATGCCAAACACCTTAAGTGCCCTAACTTAACCAAAATTTAGTTCTTAGTCAAAAGTCATTGCAAGAATTAGACACCCATTAATTCCAATAATTAAAAACTACTTAGAGACTACTTGCCTAAACCTCTAATGAGTTCCAAATTCATATTTGAGTCTTCTAACCTAGGAACTATAGTGGTTCACTCTAATTTCCTTACAATTGCGTATAATAGTAGAACCTAACATGAAAATTAGCCATTCGAGCCAATTTCTAGCATACTAACACATCAAAATGGAAAAAAAAATACTTACCTAATAGTTTTTCTAACCTTAAACTTTGAAAATCATGCACGGAATAACAAAATACTAACATTTTAGACTTATGGTTCAAGTGAATTCTACCAAATAGAAAACCAATCAGATTAAAATGAAGAGGAAGATGAGATGATCAAATTTGGTATAACTTACTTTGACTAAATCTGTCATGACTAGTTCCCTTAACTCATTCATATACATCATAAAGTTAAAAAAAAACCAAGTTCACATTCATTTACATGTAATTTAACACCAAAATTTGGCACATTTATAGTCATATATAGTTGCAAGAGTCTAAATCCATTTATTTCTTTTCCTTCATTCATTTTCATCATAAACAACTTCGTTCATACCCATTTTATCATGTGTTACTCATGGAATCCCTTAGAAAGATCAAAAACCCGAAATGACAGCCAAGACACAAAATCTGCACATATTTTGAAAATTCATAACTTAAGTTATACAAGTCCAAATCATGCAAACTTGGTGTTTATGGAAATATTAGGATGTGAACTACATGTTGTAAAAATTTCATGCAAAATTAAGTTCATTTGCTCTACCAAATGTAATGGAACAGTAACATTGGTAAGAATTAGAGGCATGTAGCAGACCTAAATTTTAAAATTGCATATATTGAGTTACACAACTTCAAATTGGGTGCTTAGTGGCCATAGAAAGCTTGAGATGAGATCTATATGGCAATAGCACTTCAAGAGTATATGATGTAATATTTAATTTTCGTTAAACGACAAAAATAGGTGCGTTTTCAAAGCAAGTCCCCTGAAATAAATTAGTTAAGATCCCAAAAAACTTGAGTAATATTCTAGAATCCTAAAAATAAGAATTCCAGGCTCAGACAGAAAGAAAAATAGAGCTAGAATGAAGAAACAAAATTTAACGAAAAACTTACAAAACGTAATGGCATTTTCATAATTTTGAGCAAATTTTGGAATTCACATAGGAGGGCTTTTTAAATAAAAGTTTTGAGTTCTCCAAGGTTCTTAGACACCCTGAAAATCATGGGAAGCTTCGAAAAAGTTAAAACCCCTTTCGGTGGATGTTTTCCAATGTCAGTGTATCCAAACTTTGACGGATTTGTTTGGGAAGATTTTAGCTCCAATTTGAGTGATTCCAAAGGCATTTTACTAAATTAGGAATCTAAATTTTACAATAGAAAACAAAAGGCAAAATAAAATTTTTTGAAAAGTCTTCCTTCCGCCCACCTATATATATAGGGTGTTCCACTCTCCCATTCATTTAGCTTCATATGTTTTAGCCCCAAACTAGAGAAAAAAAAACCCTAGGAGAGTAGCGCACAAGAGCAAGAGGAAGAGGAGGAGAAATCAAAGGCTAAAGGTATAAATTTTTAGTAGTTTTTCACACTTTTTCCTTTCCAAACCTCTTCTCCTCCATTCTCCTTTATTTCTTGTAATTATATTGAAGTATATGGATCTATTTGAAGAGAGAAATTAAGGAAAAAATTCGGATTTGAAGAGAGGAGGCCAAAGAAAGGAGGATTCAAGTGAGAAAATAAGAAAAAATAAAGTAATTTCTCCTTCCATGCTTGCTACCCCTTGCTCTTCTTCTCTCTATGTTTCACCCTACTCAAGAAGCAATAGGAGGGCTTGGATTTTGGGTAAAACCAAGGATGAATCTTAGGAAAAAGAGTGTGGAGAATAATATGCAAAGAGAATTAACAAATAACCAAGGAAATTCAAGATAGAAATTCTAGGGTTTTATGTGCTCCTTGTAAAATTTGACTTAATACCTTAATTTCTATGTCTAAATGAAAGTTTAAATGAATTCTTAAGATCCCTAGAAGTCTCCCCATGTACTTCCTCCATCAAGAAAACAAAGCAAAGTCCATGGAGGCCAAACTTCTTCATTGTTTTGGCCAAGAAGGGTTTGGATACCTAGGGAGAGTTTTAAATTTTTTTAAGCCCATTTTTAAGTCATATATGATGAATGAAAATGAGGAGAAGCTTAGAGAATGATTTGGTATCTTATGTTCCATAATATGACCTAAAGAAGCAATATGTAATTAGACTCTTTGTTTGAATTGTGTGATGACTCCAAGAGGTTTAAAAAGAGTCAAGAATCATATATGAAAGGAAAGAATGGAACTTAGAATTTATTTGATAGGTGTTGCTTCATTAGGTGTATTTTTGGAACCATAAAGGGGTTTATAGATCAAGTTAGTGTTTAAGGAAGATGTGTGACCTTAGAATTAATTCTATGAACCTAATTAGCTTCCATAAATTGTGTTTAGGCCAAGAGAAATCATTCTCACACCTTTTTGTGTGTGAAGTTGAGGAAGGGAGAGTAAACTCAAGAGAAAAATATGTGGTTGCTTCTAAGGTAGCTTACTCCTCCTTCTCTCATGCATGAATATATGCTTGGCTTATCTTTGAATGTATGTATGTGTAATTTTAAACCATGAAAAGTATTCTAGCATGACTTTTATTCCATGGTACCATGATATTATTACATTATCCTTTCATATGATATTTATTATATGTGCTTGGATTTGCTTGAGTGTGGTGAGGCCAAGAACCCTTAGCCATGGTGAGGATGAGCCAAGAACCCTAAAAGTTAGTTAAGACAAAGTAAAGAGTCTCCTAAAAGTAAGGTTGACTTCCAAGAGTAAGGTTAAGTAAAAAATCTCTTAAAGAATGGGTGAGGCGAGTCCAAAATCCACATATGAATGGGTGAGGCCAATCCACTTACTTGGCAAGCCTATGTATGCTATGTATGACTTTCTCAAATGTTAAAAATATCTCTTGAATGGTTGCACCTGTCAATATGCCTACGCATGCATTTGTGAGACTTATTTTGCATCTTTTATATGTGATTGAAAGGGAGATGAGCTATTGGGATTCTTTGAATCTTATTTCCTCTTCTCTAATGTTTTAACATGCTAGGTGAACCAAGAGAACAAGGAAATGGGAGTCAACCACTTGAGAAATGAGAGTATGACATTGAAGTGCATGAAATTTGCTTCTTTAAAGTCATATAAGTGGAAAATATTGTAACCTATTATTATATATGACCTATGACCTCTTGAACATGTGTAATTATGTTAATATGTTATGTATAAATGAGAAATTATGTTATGTGAATACTAGAATGTAAATTGAGCATGTAATGGCAAGTTTAGCTTCTTGAAGACTTGATGCATTAGTGTATAAGTGGAAGTGGAATAGCCAAATTGAAATACATGAGGTTTGGGACCACTTAGGTAGTTTATACAAGTCATATTCATACTTTTAAACTTGCCCAAGAGATGCCAAATATCAAGAAAGACCATTTGGGCACATTTGGTATCTAATATGGAATAAATTGACCATATTGGAAACCTATACCCCTTTTTATACAAATGAACTCTTCTTAATCTGATATTTGGCATATGATAAGTGCTAATTTTCATATATTTTATCCACATTTATTATTGTTTTTAATGATTAATTTGAGCTTAAATGGATTTATTATGCAATATTTGAATTTGTGGTTAATTTTGGAAAATAATACAATTTTGAATTAATTAGGAGAATTTTTGGATTTAAATTGCTAAGATTTTATTCTCCAAAATTCTTTGATGATTAAATATTTTCAATCTTTAAAACACTTTTTAATTTTGTGCAGAATTTTCTTTTGAAGCAAATGAATTGAAAAAAAATTAAAATGAATTAAGGGAAAAGATTGGATGATAATTCTATTTTTATTAATTTCTGATAATGGCAATATTGTAAATAATATATTAGGTTTTTATATTTATTTTTTTTTTGGTTCTCTGGGGCAGAAAAAAATGCAGCAGCTAAGGGCTTAAGTAGGAAGAAAAGTCGAGCTAACAGAGAGAGCTGGAGAATAGGAAGAGATCACGTGGAGAGCTGGGGGAAAATTCGAATACAAAAGCTATGGGTTCTGGAGTAAAGAAGAAGCAGCAAATGCAGAAGCCACGAAGAGTTGCAATTCAACGTAAAAAGCAAGCGCAGAAAGCACGAAGAAGCTGAGCAGTACATGAAAGCTTGCATGGTAAATTAAAGGGAAGCTAAAGGAGCTACAAGTACAGAACAAACTCGAGCAAACTAAAGGAGCTGCAGTTTCAACGTGATGCAGAATGTATTTGCTATAGTTTTTACGTAGAAAATAGAGCATGAAGAGAAGCAACGAGTTGAGCACGAGGGGAACGTGGAAGAATGTAAGTTCTGGTTGAGAAGCAAGAAGCTACTGTTTTGAAATGGAAAAAGAATGATGAAGTAGCGAAAATAGAAGGTAGATCAGAGCATAATATGTTAATGCAGAAATAGAGCAAATGCTCCAGTTGATGGTTTAAACGAAGCATCCAGGAGAAGACTTAGGTGGCTGAAACAAAGGAGAAGCTGACGAGGAGAGGCAGCACGTGAGGAAGAGAATGAGGCAAGCCACGAGTTGAACGAGGAGAAGAATAGAAGTGATGAACCTATGGGAAGAAGCTGCATCAGGAGAATCACACAAGTAATGAACCTATGTTCTGAATCGAGTTAATGAGCTAGAGGTTTCTCATGTAATTATGAAGAACTAGCTACGGGTTGACACGAAGAAACTTTCACGTGAGAAATAATTAATGAAGAGCAGAAGCATGGAATTATATTAATATGAAGAAGCTTACGTGGTGGAGTCAATTAAAAAAATTCATGTGGATGGGAGCATGTTTAAAACGTCCAGAAGCACACTCCAAGGAGGATTCACACTTCATTCACGCCTCTGATTTATCACCCAGAGTCCACTTCATTCATGCCTCAATATCTTAGCAAATCCTTGCCTATATATAGAATCATTCACTCATCAAGGGAGGCATGGTTTTCAAACGAAGAAAGGGAAAACAGAATAGAGGAGACGTAGAACAGAAGAGAGTTGAAGGAAGAAGAGCTTGGGACGTGCAGAACGCGAGAATAATCCAGGGAGCATTCTTTCGTGATTTATCCATGGCTAATGCAAATTCCATCAACTCTCCTCCAATCTCCATGGTAGCTTGAATTAACCATGGTGGCTAGCTGAAGTTTTGGAAACTCCCAGATGAAGATTTGAGCCCCATATTTTCCCACAAAATTGGATAAATATTCCTTGCTATATCTTTTAAATTCTAGCATTAAATCTTTTATTAATTTGACTAGGTTTAGTTGATTGATTTAGGAATTTAATTGCTGAAAATTTATCGGATTGGTTTGTTTAATGAATTGAATTTGATTTGGAATTTTGATTATGATCATTACATGTTTATAAAAATTCCAGAATTAGTACTATGCAATTTACTTTCAAATTCCTCTTGATCTTGGGTTAATTGATGCAATGGTTATTGGATTAATTAACTAGAATTTGTGTGCAATTAATTGTTTGAGAAATTAATTAATCTAATTGGTCAATTAGTATCTTAAGTAATTTGTGCATGTGATTCTATTAATCAATTGAATTTGATTAAAGTGTGTTCTTGTTCTTAACTCAATTAATTAGTTATTCAAGGTTTCTTGTGGTTGCAAATTCCTTGTATAATTAATAAATTGAACCTTGGATGGTTATTCAAGAATCTTTATAGGGAATACACTAAAGAGCAAGGAATTAATTCCAAATTTGGTAAACTAAATCAAGGGCAAGGATAATTGAATTCTAGGGAGTCCAATGCAAAGCTAGCTACCATATTCTCTTAATTGTTCATCTCATTTAGTTTTAAATTCTTTTGATTTTTGTCAATTAAATTTAGTTCAATTAAATTATAATACTTCAACCCCAAAATAATTTTCAAGTAGCAATACTTATGATATCCCTTCCATAAACAAATTAAGGCATAAACTCCAAGGGAGATGACCTAGGATTGCACCATTAACTATAAAATTTATTTCGCTTCCTAGTTTTATTTAAGATTGCACGACAGAATCGTCAGCATACATTTAGAGCTTGTTGAGGGAAGCTAAAGTACAAAATTTTTGGAGGTCTATAGAATATTTCACAAATTTTCAAAGTTAGAAAAATTTCTAAAATTGGTTCAGGGCACTGTTCACTCAAGTTCGAAATTGAATTTTGTCACTTAGGGGGCAAATAATGTCCAATTGTCACAAAATTTTATAAGAAGAAACTAGACATCCTAGTGACTTGTTCCAACTAGAAGTACCCCATTTGAATGCCTAGAGAGGGAGATATGAATTTTTGAAGTTTATATCCAATATTAGGCATTTAGACTTACCTAAGTTCTTGTTTGATTAGTTTTTGATGTCTGGACACACTTAAACTAGTTTGAAGTTATTTTTTTCCTCTAGCTAACAACTTTAACTTTCCATATTAGTATCATTTGCATAGATTTGATTTTATGGAATTAATTAGACATTTTTTAAATTTATAGTAGAAGCCTGTATCAGTACCAGTAGCCAGTCAGACTTTTGTATATTTTCAAATGTTAAACATCTTCTATGTAATGTTTTATGACCTAAAAATATTTTTAACATAAAGTAGACATCTGTAGCTTTCTATAATGATAAAGAATGCATGATTTTGATTTTTCTAGAATTAGTTATGATTTTTCAAAATTTGTGATAGAAAATGGAAAATTCTGGGCAAAATAGCAACTATGAAATTTATGTATTCCCTTTCCTTGCACGATTTGTAGGCCACTTTTGGTGATGAAAATGAGTTATATCTATGTAATTAAATATGAGAATGTGATACATGAGCTCATATGGTCCACAGGACACCCAAAGAAAAATTTATACGCTACGCAATGCTAAAATATTCATTATCTTTATGCTATTTTCCTATTCCTCCATGAAATGCATGATGTGAGACATGGAGATAGTATGAAATAAGTTAAGAAATTATGGTGTTACATTTGAGCTCATTTAACCCATGAAAACTTTGCATATTAGTGGTTGCCATAGTACTCAGACATAATCAAACCCTTAACTTTAAAAATTGATAACTTCCTTTATACAACTCCTTTTCATGCAAACTCAGTGGCTCTAGAAATCTTATAATGCTAACTATATGCCTGTAAAATTTCATGAGTATTAAACTTAATTTGACACTTGAAAGACACAAAATATCAAAGCTATTCTATGTGAACAATACCAAGACATAATTGAAAATTTTGCACAATTTCATAAATTTCTAAAGTATTATGGGCATCTCCAAAAATTATGGTTTTTAGCTTGTTAGAAAGCTCTAAGAAGGGTTTAAATGTGTGCCAAATCTTAGGCTTCAACTATGTCATCGAGGCCACTTTAGGTGTAGGAGTTGTTTATGGAGAATTTAAGTTCAATTTGGACCATTTGGGGTCCAATTAGTTTTCTACCACTTTAAGCACATTTCTTTTATCCTAAATGGCATTTCTAATCATTTCATATCATGCCAAAATAGTTGGATCAAAATTTGACCATTTGATATCTAAGATTACATGTATATCTCATGCCATCTCACACTTCAAATGCTACCATAATGCATATAAATTACCCAATATGGTTATACATGGCTATTCTTATACTTTTACACATGGTTTCATCATTACACATGAGGTAACATCATCATAGACATCATAGATCTATCATGATACATACAAAGTATCATATATATATATACATATGTCAAGATTTGGTACAAAATGGAATTCTAATACATCATATCCTTGTATCTATGTCTTCTCATAGTCTTGGCTTTGGCTTGGTGAACCTAAAATGGTTAGTAAGAGTAAGGGGGTGAGATTTGGGAGAATCTCAATAGCGTAACTCATCCAAATCAATACAAGTAAGAATGCCATGGGTGAATGCAATGTATATGATGCAAGAATGTTATGCAAATGCATAATGTAAATCATATGCATCATATAACATAAAAACTCATTCATTTCTAGTCATGGCAACATCATAAAACTAGTTGGGCTCTATTAATCTTAACCCGAGGCTAAGGAAGAGCTACTTCGCTCAATTCCATGCCATAGGAAGTTAGGACCATCACATAAACTTTTCATAAACATAAGGTGCTCATAAAGCTCATATGATGTAAATCATATGCATCATATAACATAAAAACTCATTCATTTCTAGTCATGGCAACATCATAAAACTAGTTGGGCTCTATTAATCTTAACCCGAGGCTAAGGAAGAGCTACTGCGCTCAATTCCATGCCATAGGAAGTTAGGACCATCACATAAACTTTTCATAAACATAAGGTGCTCATAAAGCTCATATGAAAACATAATGGGTCATACTTCATGAAAGTATCAAGCAATAATACACACAAGTATATCAACTCATTCAAGTACTCAATTGCATGCAAGAAGTGGAGAGAAAGCTACCTTATGATATTAGGATCTTGAATCCACCGTTAACCCCTTGAACTTAGCTTTTATCTTTACTTTCTTTGGCTTGACATTCATAAGTAAGGGAGTTTGGGTTATCTTGATCTACATATGTCAATTTTAAGACATTAATCTAATGGAACTCATTCAAGCTTCATGATTCTTACTTAGTCTTATTAGAGCTTCATATGGTACATAAAGCTAATTTTAGGCCTATAATGAAGTTATCCTTGGTTCTTGCTTTCTAAATCCCAATTTCTTGATTGCTACAAGTCTTATATCTCTTAGGAAACTCATTTAACCTATTACATACTTGGTTAGAAGGGTTTAGAACTAACTTGCTTTATTAGCCTCTTTTAAGGCCTTAAAATATCAACTTTTATTCTCAGGCTCCTAAATTTAATCTAATGCTTCTATAATTCTTTATGCATCATACATAAGTCTCTAAATCCATTAAGACTCAAAGAAACACTTCCTTGGTGCTTCTCCTATGACTTGGCCAAAATCCTCACATATATGGCCACAATGGAGTTTTGCTTACTTTTCTAAAGAATTTAGCACCCATAGGAGTTCCTTAGCCTCTTTTTAACTCAATCATACTATTACATGATCTAAATTTTTATTTTAAAGCTTTTAATTTCATGCATTTAAAACCCTAGGTGTTGAAATTGGAAATATATAGCTTTCTTTTGGTTTTTATTAGTTCCACCTTAATCTGTACACTCCAAAACCCTTGTTTCCATCTTAATTTCATAAAAAACTAACTCCCTTCTTAATGTTTTAGGTTGGCTGAATTGATCAATGTAACACCTCAAAAATAATTAATAGTAATCATTTGGGGATTATGAAATTATTAAGAGAGATTTAAGGAAAATTATGAGGTGATATAAGTCTTGAGAAAAATGGTAAATTTGAGTATTTTAATATAATAATTATTAATTGGATAATTTTGAGGGAAATGAAATAATAATTATATATTTAAGTATGATTTTCACATATGACAAATTTATGTGTGCCAAGAATATTATTATAATCCTAGTCTTATTCTTATGAAGGCCCAACTTCATCTTAATATGACCCAATCTTATCTTAAGGGGCTTAGCACTAAAGGAATCCACTTGGCATTGGCCTAACCTAATTCTTAAAGCCCAAAACTCAAAAAATGGGCCTAAGTGAAACATGGACCCTTAAGTCTACCTAAAATCTTAATAAAATTTCTTGTTTGAGGCCCAATAAGCTTACACCAGAACCTAAATGGATTTTTGGGCCTTTAGGTTAGTATATTTTTTCCCAAGCCCAAGAGTTTCTGCAACCCACTTCACTTAGCATTAGCCCAACAACCAAGAAGAAGTCCAAATGGACCTTGAGGTGATGGATCAACCTATTCCTTATTAAAAACCCTAAGGGTTCAGCAGCTACATTCATTTCTTGAGAGCAAAAGGTTTGGTTTTGCTGGGTAAGAGTTCATTTTCGCACTTAAAGAAGGGAGGCTAGGGTTCTTGGCATAAATCTATCTTTTTTCACTCCTAGAGCAAGATACAGCCAAGGTAACCTTCATAAAACTTAATCCTCTTCCTCTTCCTCTTCCTCTTTGATTTGGCTTAATTGGTTTTCATTTGGAGCATTTTCACCCATACCCAAATCTGAAATGTGTTGTTTGGTGTTTTCATGGAAAATTTTTGAAGGTAGAGAGGTTAAGAGGGTGATAGGGTAAGTATTTCTTTCCCATATTGAGATAGTTTCTATTGGTTTAAGATCTTTATGGTTAATTTATAATATGAGTATAGATTTTGTGCAAATTTACCCAAAATTTAGAGTGGTATATTGAAGTTGCTGGTGTAGGGACAACCAAATCTGAATTTAGAATCTTGTAGTGGCTAGGTAAGTATCTTATAATGGTCATTAGTAGCTTAACTCTTTGTGTATCTGATTTGTTGCTAGAAATGATGATAACTATGCTTATCTTAGGCTTGCTGTGCATTTGGATCATAATGGTAGCTAAAGGAAGAGTAATTGGGCTTCATTGAGGTAACTAGGGTTAATTTCCTAATTCCATATATGCTCATTTTAATCGAATACTTATTGTACATGTATAATTTTGAATGTTAAATGAATGGTTGGCTATCTGAATTGTTGGGTTTGGACCTTGAGTGAGTCCTTGGTGGAGTTGTAGTACGGCTGCCACCCGTATATTTTGCTTTGATTAAGCACCGAGTTATAATCAGACCCGTAAATGTACTGAGCCTAGGTTATACTCATTAAGGAGTTGGTGCTATGGACGGGCCTCTCCTGGTATTTTTGGCCATTAACATATTGTATGTAATTGCTGGTATGTGACAATAGTCACTAGTAGCTCAACTAGTTCATTTACTAATTGAATTGATAATTTTAGTATTTGATGATATGAAAATGTTATGTTGATTAATCTATATATATATATATATATATGGAATTTTCCTCTTGTTACTAGTTATGGGCTAACACTTTCAGAGACCAGACCTCTTAGTGGCAAAGAGAAATTAATAGAAGCCTATTATATGGTTTGGTAGCCATAGATTTGGAGACCTTGTCAAATTGGGTTTATGTAATAAGAATACTAGTTTTTATGTATTTGGTGCATTGCATCATGAATTGCCAAGTATAGGGATTGTCTATGTAATATAATTATCATGGGATTGAACATTGTGTTCGTAATTGACTAATAATTGATGAATGACTTGATCTTTTATGGCCATTAAGCATTAACCTTGTAAATATTTGTGGTTGAACCATTTTTGCTGTCATGGAATGGGGTTAACTGATATGAAATTAAGTTTTGATTGCTCTAATTCAATCCTAGACCCTTAGACAATGAGAATTAATGAATCATGATATTTGAGAGTTAAGAGGTCTAAAAAACCCTACATGTTAGTCATAGAAACCTTAAAATTTATCTATAATGAGTGGTAAGAGGTTAGAGAGCATGAAAATGAGAAAATAGCATTAAGAGGGGGCAAAGTCATGGCTTAAAGAACTTGAGCCATGGCTAAAATTGAAGTTCAGGGTAGTAGAGGCTAGGAGTGTTACGACCCAGGTGATTTAAGTCATAGCACAAGGTGAAAAATTAGTTCCAGGGGGTAATAGAGAGTAGTCTCGTTACGACACAAGGGAGGCTCACCGTGGTGAGCATCAAGAGGTGAACTTAAAGAGTTCTAGGAGGCTCTCTTGCTGCGATGAGAATCGTGAAAGTATAAATAGTAGGTTCTTAATAGCACTTTCACCATGGTGTGGAAGGCTTGAGTCACAACGCAAGATTCATATTTTTTATTTTGAGCTCCAGTAGTCACTTACGTTGCGGTACGAATATACCAAGTCACAGCGAGAGTCTCCAAACTTGGATTTCAGGTTGCAATAACTAACTTAGCCACGGTAGGGAAGGTCCAAGTCACGTTGAAAGTTCCCAAACTCTTATTTTAATTTAGAAACCTTGAATTCTCTCATAATAATTTATGCAATGACTTGGAAACACTTATAAGAGGTTTTTGCAAGGTGGAATCAGTGGTTAAATGAATCAAAGGCTTTTAATTGATAATTGGAATTACTTGTGGATTCAAATGGTTTTGATTATTTGGTTAATAACTTTTAATGATATCAAAGTTCAAATTTCCTTACTTTTTCTTAAGTTAATTAATTATAATGACTTCAAACCTTGATTTATAATAATTAATCATGCAATTAAGCCTAATCACCGTAATTAGGAATTAGGGTTGTTACAATCAAGCAAAGGAAGAACTAAGAAAAGTGAAATTTCCATGGAAAATCATACCTTGTTAGCTTCCTTGTCAAATGGGCTTTCTTAAGCTTTCAAGATTTTCTCCAAGTTCTTCATTCCCTCTACTGAACCAACCACAAAACACCACCATTTAAAATTCTAAAACAATGGAAAGATAGAGGAGAAATAGAAGAAGAACATTAGAAAAGGGAAGGGTATAAAAAATGGCATTTTTTTACCCTTTTTGCTTGATTTTCCCTTTCTCTCTCTTCCTTCCCACTAGATGCCGTGGTGTTCTGGTTTGGACTTTCTCTTCTTGGTTTTGAATTGAAGAAGATAGCTAGAGTGCTAAAATATAAGAAAAAGGTGATTTAATGACTTTTCAAAATACCCATTTTGCCCCTCTACTTCGGTTCTTCTGTTTGAGCTTGGTTTAAATCCTTTTTGAGAACTGTTTTTTTCATATGAAAATTTAGGTTATCTAATTTATTAAAAATATTTTCTTTCAATTTTATAGGGTTTAAATTTATCTTGAATCATTCGGTCAAAGTTTTGGTCAATCTTTTGTCGAAATCGTACACCAAAAAGGTTTTAACCATTTTAATGATTTCTATGATTTTTAAAACCTCTGAAAACCCTAGTGAGTTCAATTTTATTATTTAAAAATCCTTTCTTTAAATTTCCAAAAAGTTATCCAAAATTACAGTTTTCTGCCACTGTGTTCCATATTAAGTCGTTTAGCTATTTCGGCTCCAATTTCGAGCCACCTTTGGATCCTTACCCTCGTTACTAAATACTCTATTTATTAATATAGCTCTATCTTGCCTTATTTCATTTCATTCTAGGGGTTTCTTTTATAATTTAATCGATTTTGGTTCAATTTTAAGAAATTTGGATCATGACAAAATCTCTCTCTAAGTGTGTACATTAGAAGCAAAATAGTGAAGGACTTTAGCCGTTTGTAGCATATGTGAATTTTTCTTTTAAGTCCCTTGGTTGCCCAAAGGTTTTAGTTGGAAAACAATAAAGGGTTCATCTCATTTTAAGGCTTTAAGAGAATATGGGCTGACCCAAGGGCCTTTGGTCCAATTAGGCTTATATCTGCATATTGGCCCGTAGACATATGGATTCAAGTTAAGTTGCATCTGGTTAAAATTAAGTTGGGCTCTTAGAAATTTTTCTTGTCATCAATAAATTAATTGTGAAGCTCTATTATAATTTTAACCCAATTAATTCAAATATATAATAATATTTGATTTTAACTAAAAATTGCCCAATAATTATCATTTGCCTCAAAGTGTCCAAAATAATCATTTTTTCTAGGAAGTTTCTATTTTTCATAATTTTTTTAAAATTCTCTAAATAATTCCATATTTTTCAAATTTATTCCTTAATTCCCTTTAATTAATTTTCAAGTGTTACACCCTCTACTACGACACCTTTATCAACTTAAATCACATCATCTTGCATGTTGCATTTCATTTCTTTTCATTGTATGACTATAGTAACTATCTAGTTTTGAATTATCTTACTTTGTTTGGACTCCTTAAGACTTTAGTTGCATGCCATGGATATTTTAAAACTTATTGTGATTTGCTATATGTGCTAAGTGATATTATCTGAATTCACATTTTTCTTAAGTGATATTATCTTATTCTAGTTTGATATTTTTGGCAAAAAGGGAGTGTTTTTTTGTTTGATATTTGTTGATCTCACATGCTATCTTGCTTTTACTTTTTTTCTTATGTCACAAATGGAGAAATATTGCATGTGAAATTACTTGCTATAGGTATCAGTCTTTTGTGAGCTACAACAAGTTTTAAAGGAAGCATGAACTAAAGGGGAGCTTTCCTTTACTCACTTGATATCTACTTTGATTAAGGGGGATCAAATGGCTCCTTGACATCCATGAAAGAGAAGTCTACTCAACTCTATACTCTTTAGACATTTTCCAAATTATATGCTTTACAAAATTTCACATGTTTTCTATAATCACAAAATGGGAGAATGTTGGGACAAAGGCTTTTTAGTTTTGAATTAGATCAAACATGTTCAATTTTAGATATTTTGGAAAATAGATTATTTGGGCCAAATTTGTAATTATAAAAAATATTGTTTTTGGACTTAGATTATGTTAATGGGTTTCATTGATATGAACCAGACTCATGTGGGGAAGGATGCTCGTGTGGAGAAGGACTTGATGATAGATGGCCCAATGACAAGAGGAAGAGTTAAGCGTCTACAAAGAGCAATTGGGCTTCAATTTGCTGAATTAGAAGCCCATAATGTTAGTGCATGCATTGAGGAAGCAAATGGAGCCTTAATCATGCTTATTCAAGCCCAGGTTGATGCTTAAAGAGCCCATTGAATATAGAGGACGTGAATAGTACTTCAAATGCAAGATGTCCAGCCCATCAGTATTAATTAGTTTCTATTAGGCTGATTATCTATCCTTTTCTGTTTTTAAAAGGATTTGATTTTGTATCCCTATTTTTTAGATCTTTCAGTTAGGATTATGTAGTTAGTTTCCTACTTTTCCTCCAGTAGATAGGTTTGAGCTACACTATAAATATATGTATTCTGCCTTCATTTGAATCAGATTGGAAGTAGTAGAATTATTGAGTGTTTCTCTAATTGTGAGAATCTTATCTTTTCTTTGCTCTTGTGAAACCTTTGTCTTGTCAACCTATCTTTAGGTTGGTGATTCAAGTTCGCAAAAGCCCCCAATTCGTGCTTCGATCCAAGTGCGTCGTTGTGTGGATTGGTTTACTGTGTTCGTGGTTAGGCGCATTGTCTAAGTAGCAGGTCAACGTTCTTATAACGTTGGTTGGCTATTTGCTTCCGTCGGGTCTCGAACCATCATCTATCCATCAACCTACGTCGTGAAGATTGGGCCACCCCTTGATTTCCCATCATTCATGGGCTTAAATTTGGATTTAATGATTAATTACCAAGGATTGAATTTTATATTAAATATCTCAATTATGGTAAGTTTTCAAATATGACATAAATTGAGTTGGATATCTTATAAGTAAAGTTATTATTTGGACTCAATATAATAAGAAAGTTTCAAAGATCTCATATAAGGGAAGCTTTTGGTATATGCATATAAATCTTAGGAACCTTATCTAGTATGTTTTTCAATTAATATATCTTGCGCATTAATGTAAAAATTCTTAAGGAATGTTTTCAAATAGCTTTGAATGTCTAAGTCAAGATATTAACACATAAATATTCTCTATGATTTGATTACCTTGAGCTGTTAATTATATAATTCTGCTTAGGTACAAAAAAAGAAAATCTATGATATTAGAAAAGGAAAATGACAATTTGAAGAAAGCAAAAATGAAGCAACAATTATGGAGATTCATTCAAGTTCCTCTAAAAGGCAACATAAAATGAAGTTAACATTT
Source organism: Erythrophleum ivorense (assembly GCA_026724425.1). Lineage (NCBI taxonomy): Eukaryota > Viridiplantae > Streptophyta > Magnoliopsida > Fabales > Fabaceae > Erythrophleum > Erythrophleum ivorense. The sequence goes on along the minus strand of JAIUCV010000645.1, from coordinate 357,560 downwards.
TGCAATTTTAAAGACTACATATTATGGAATAAAGAAGTTGCACTTTTTTTTTTTTATCAATTGGAATAAAGAAGTTGCACATTTTGCAATTTTAATTGTGAGAATCTTATCTTTTCTTTGCTCTTGTGAAACCTTTGTCTTGTCAACCTATCTTTAGGTTGGTGATTCAAGTTCGCAAAAGCCCCCAATTCGTGCTTCGATCCAAGTGCGTCGTTGTGTGGATTGGTTTACTGTGTTCGTGGTTAGGCGCATTGTCTAAGTAGCAGGTCAACGTTCTTATAACGTTGGTTGGCTATTTGCTTCCGTCGGGTCTCGAACCATCATCTATCCATCAACCTACGTCGTGAAGATTGGGCCACCCCTTGATTTCCCATCATTTGGTATCAGAGCTTCGGTTTACACGGTAGGTTGTCTATCATACATTCATCATCCACCATTCTACTTCCTTTCTAGCCTCCATATTTTTTTTCCTTTTCCATATCCGTTCATTGCTACCTTTTATTATAAAAAAAAAATACTAAACTTTCTACCTTCCCTTGTTTCCAGATTTGATCCTTAGTGTGCAAGATTTGGTTTTTTATGCTACAAGAGCCATTCATTTTGTAATCTGGAAAATTTTTGTTCTGGACGTGTTATTTTTTTCCTTATCTGTTCAACCCTTTTCCTTTTGAGATTTTGGACGATTAATAGGTCAATCCTAAGTTTCAGAATCTCAACTTTCATTTCGTTTTAGAATCGTCAAATTCGGAGTTCTCTAGAGGAAGTTATTGTTATTTTTAGTGGTAACGTTTTCTGATCTGTTTCTTATTGTGTGATCTTGTGATTCTCTTTCATCTGATCCAAAAACAAAAAAAAAGAGGCAAAAAAAAAAAAGGAAAAGGAAAAGGAATAGTTTTGAAAGGCAAAAAAAAAAAAGGTTAGCCAAAAAAAAAGTGAAAAAAAAACGAAGAAAAAAAATTGTGATCAGATTTCTTTCATTTGTGATCAGTATTGCTTCCTCTTCCATTTGTTTCCTAATTTTTGTGATCCACTTTCCTATTCCTATATTGTTTCCTTTTATCTTGTGATTGTGGACTTTCCTATTGTGACTTCAACATGTTTCTTATTCCTTTGATTTGAACTTTCCTAATCTAACCCTCCATTGATTTCTCATATCTTGGGTTTTTAGAATCATTGTAATTGGCTCTTTGGTATTTTAAACTTGATTTTGCATTGCTAAGTGGTTAAATCTTCCTTTTTTCATATTGGAACCCTAGCCTAACCAAACCCTAACTTTACTTGTAACTTGTATGCGCCAATCACAACTTTTCATACCATCCACCAGCACATACTTTGGTGAACCGAGAATTGGCAGTCCTTGATCACTTGACAAGGTCTTAGGTAACATAAGAGCTTGGGATTTGATATTGAGAGGTAAAAGGCAAGAGTGCATAAGATCATTGTAGAAAAAGCCAATAAGAGAGAGTAAACACGAGTGAGAGTGTTATATCTCAATTGAGTGAAACACGTGAGGAAATATTTGTGAGGTCCTATATACTTTTGTTTCTTTTTCACTAACATGACAGATAATCGAGAAAAAGGAGTTGCATATGAAAGTGATAATGATGATCACAATTCATTTGGAGTAGCGCCTTTGCAAATGAAAGCTTTAGTGAGTCATTTTGAAAGGATGCTTGATAAGAAGTTGGAAGGACTCCATTAACGCTTAGATCGAGTGGAGAGTAGAACCTCTAGCTAAAGGACTACTACTTAAGCTAACCAAAGACAAGCTCATGCTGCACGCCCACAACACCATGAATATGCGGAAGACATGGAGAGCCATGATGAAGATTATGAAGGAGAGGAGACTCAGCCAAGAAGAAGGCCACTCAACATACAAAGAAGACCACTGAGGAGGCCTAGAGATGAAGAAGAAGGCCTTGGAGGAGTCAAAGTCAAAATTCCTTCCTTTCAAGCCAAGAGTGATCCAGAAACATACCTGGAGTGGGAGATGCGTGTAGAGCAAATCTTTTCATGCCATAACTACTCTGAGGGTAAGAAGGTCAAAATTGCTGCTCTTGAGTTTACTGATTATGCTCTTATTTGGTGGGACCAGATGCAAAAGGAGCGGATTAGATACGGAGAGCACCTCATCTCAACATGGGAAGAGATGAAGGCTATCATGAGGAGACGATTCATTCCATCCTATTTTCGAAGGAAACTTCACAATAAGCTTCAACGCCTCACTCAAGGATCCAAGAGTGTGGATGAGTACTACAAGGAAATGCAAATAGCCATGATTAGAGCTAATGTAGAGGAGGATCTAGAAGCAACAATGGCTCGTTTCTTAGATGGGCTTAATCGTGACATAGCCGATGTTGTGGAGATGTACCACTATGTTGTGATTCATAACTTAGTCCACCAAGCTGCGAAGGTGGAAAAACAACTCAAAAGGAAGAATATTGCAAGGAAGAACTCTAGTTCAACTTCTTTCAACTCATGGAGGAACAACCCAAAGAAAGATATTCCCTTTACTTCAAATTCAAAGGGAAATGAAATAAAGAAAGAAGAAAAGCTGGCTGCACCACCCAAGAAGGTTCAAAGTGGGCCTAATCCTTCAAGAAATCGAGACATAATATGCTTCAAGTGCCAAGGGAGAGGACACATCTCTAGTGAATGTCCTAACAAGCAAACCATGAATATCAACAACCTTAGTGAGTGGGAAACTGAAGGAGAAACAACAGAGGAAGAAGAAGAGCTATTCATGGAAAATGAAGATGGAGAGTATGCAGAAGAAGGAGAACTCCTTGTAACTAGGAGAGCCCTTAGTGCCCAGATGATGGCAGACGAAGATAAACAAAGAGAGAACTTATTCCATACTCGTTGCCAAATCCAAGGAAAGATATGTGGTGTGATTATAGGTGGAGGAAGTTGCTGCAATGTGGCAAGCACTGAGCTAGTGGAGAAGTTGAATTTGTCTACTTTCAAGCATCAACGGCCTTACAAACTCCAATGGCTCAATGAATGTGGAGAATTGAGAGTAACCAAGCAAGTTAAGGTAATGTTTTCAATTGGCAAGTATAAGGATGAAGTGCTTTGTGATGTTGTACCAATGAAAGCATGTCATATTTTGTTAGGTAGGCCTTGGCAGTATGATAGACGTGTTACACATGATGGTTTTCTAAATCATTATTCTTTTGTACTTAGAGGGGAACCTATAACCCTCCTTCCTATGTCACCAAAGCAAGTGTTAGAAGATCAAATCAAGAGAGAGAAGAAAAGAGAAAGTGAGTGTGTAAAAGTGTCTGAAAAAGAGGAGAGTAAAATTGAGAAAAGAAAAGAGGGCAAGCCAAGAGAAGAGAGAGGAAAAGGAGAGAGAGCAAAAGGTAAAAGAGAGAAAGAGGGAGAAAGAGAGAAAAGTTTGTTAGTAGCAAAAAAGAGTGAGATCAAACAAGCTTTGTTTTCTCAACAAAACCTCCTAGTAGTTATCTATAAAGAGGCTATGTTGAATACAAACGACTTAACCTCTACTTTGTCTAGTCTTGTTATATCTCTTTTGCAGGAATATGGAGATGTCTTTCCCGAAGAGGTACCACCTGGGTTGCCACCAATTAGAGGGATAGAACATCAAATTGACTTTATACCTGGAGCACCTTTGCCCAATCGTCCAGCTTACCGAGCTAATCCTGAAGAGACCAAGGAGATTCAAAGACAAGTGCAAGAGCTGCTGGAAAAGGGATATGTGAGGGAGAGCCTTAGCCCATGTGCAGTACCAGTGTTGCTCGTGCCTAAAAAGGATAGCACATGGAGAATGTGCATTGATTGTCGAGCCATCAATAATATAACGGTAAGATATCGTCATCCTATCCCTAGGTTAGATGATATGCTTGATGAATTAAATGGCTCCACTATCTTCTCTAAAATTGATTTAAAAAGTGGCTACCATCAAATTAGGATGAAAGAAGGAGATGAATGGAAAACTGCATTTAAGACTAAACATGGACTTTATGAATGGTTAGTTATGCCTTTTGGTCTCACTAATGCACCTAGCACATTTATGAGGTTGATGAATCATGTCTTGCGTGCATTCATAGGTAAATTTGTGGTATTTTACTTTGATGATATCCTTGTGTACAGTAGGACTTTGCATAAGCATGTAGATCACTTGAGACAAGTCCTAGAGGTTTTAAGAAAAGAAAGATTGTTTGGCAATTTGAATAAGTGTGATTTTTGCACTAATAAAGTTGTTTTTCTTGGTTTTGTTGTGAGTGCTGAGGGGGTTGAGGTTGATGAAGAGAAAATCAAAGCCATTCAAGATTGGCCAACCCCTACCACCATCGGACAAGTGAGGAGCTTCCATAGACTTACAAGCTTTTATAGGAGATTTGTGAGGGACTTCAGCTCACTGGCAGCTCCTTTGAATGAGTTGACAAAGAAGAATGTTCCATTCAAGTGGGGAGAAGCTCAAGAGAAAGCCTTCCAAACCATCAAGGAGAGGCTCATACATGCACCTTTATTAGTCCTTCCAGATTTTGGTAAGATTTTTGAGGTTGAATGTGATGCTAGTGGAATTGGCATAGGAGGTGTACTCATGCAAGAAGGTAAGCCCATTGCATATTTTAGCGAAAAGCTAAGTGGTCCTACTCTTAACTATCCTACATATGATAAGGAGCTATATGCTTTAGTTAGAGTGTTGGAAACTTGGCAACATTATTTGTGGCCTAAAGAATTTGTCATACATTCTGACCATGAGGCTCTAAAACATATTAAGAGCCAAAACAAATTGAATCGAAGACACGCTAGTTGGGTTGAATTCATTGAATCTTTCCCATATGTGATTAAGCATAAGAAAGGTAAGGACAATATTGTTGCTGATGCACTTTCACGTAGGTATGTTCTTCTTTCCATGTTAGACTCTAAGGTTCTTGGTTTTGAGTTCATCAAGGAATTATATACAAATGATGTTGATTTTGGTGAAGCTTTTAACTATTACAAGCCTGGAGTTGGTTGGGACAAATTTTACTTGCATCAAGGATTCTTGTTTCGTGTTGATAAGCTTTGCATTCCTAATTGTTCTCTGCGTATGTTATTGATGAAGGAAGCACATTCAGGAGGTTTAATGGGACACTTTGGCATTGTTAAAACATTTGATATCTTGAATGAGCATTTTTATTGGCCTAAGATGCGTAGGGATGTTCAAAAGTTTGTGGGGAGATGCGTTGTATGTCATAAAGCAAAATCTAAATTAAATCCCCATGCACTGTATACTCCCTTCCCTATTCCTAGTGTACCTTGGGAAGATATTTCCATGGATTTTATTGTGGGATTACCTAGGTCTAAGAGGGGGAGGGACTCTATTTTTGTCGTTGTGGACAGGTTTTCTAAAATGGCACACTTCATTGCATGTCATAAGGTTGATGATGCTTCTAATATTGCTAATTTGTTCTTTCAGGAAGTTGTGAGGTTTCATAGGATTCTGAGGACTATAGTGTCAGATCATGATGCTAAGTTTCTAAGCTATTTTTGGAAGACTTTGTGGAGCAAGTTTGGAACTAAATTGTTATTCTCTACTACTTGTCATCCGCAAACTAATGGACAAACTGAAGTTGTTAATAGGACACTATCTTCTTTGTTACGAACTGTGGTTAAAAAGAACCTGAAGAATTAGGAGGAGTGTCTCTCACATGTCGAGTTTGCATACAATAGGGCTATTCATTCCACTACTAAATATTCACCATTTGAGATTGTATATGGTTTTAATCCTCTTGCAGCCATTGACTTAGCTCCTTTGCCTTTGCAGGAAAGAATCAATATGGATGGACAGAAACGTGCTGAGTTTGTTAAGCAACTCCATGAGAAAGCAAAACAAAACATTGAGAGGATGACTCAACAATATGTAGAACGTGCTAATAAGGGACGAAAGAGGGTTATCTTTGAACCAGGAGATTTGGTTTGGTTGCACCTTAGAAAAGAGAGGTTTCCCGACAAAAGAAAGTCTAAACTTATGCCTCGCGGAGATGGGCCTTTCCGCGTGCTAGAGAGAATTAATGATAATGCCTACAAGATAGATTTACCAGGTGAGTATGGTGTAAGTGCTACTTTTAATGTTTCTGACCTTTCCCTTTATTTTGGTGCAGACTTTGAAGAGTCGAGGACGACTCCTTTTCAAGAGGGGGAGGATGATATGAACCAAACTCATGTGGGGAAGGATGCTCGTGTGGAGAAGGACTTGATGATAGATGGCCCAATGACAAGAGGAAGAGTTAAGCGTCTACAAAGAGCAATTGGGCTTCAATTTGCTGAATTAGAAGCCCATAATGTTAGTGCATGCATTGAGGAAGCAAATGGAGCCTTAATCATGCTTATTCAAGCCCAGGTTGATGCTTAAAGAGCCCATTGAATATAGAGGACGTGAATAGTACTTCAAATGCAAGATGTCCAGCCCATCAGTATTAATTAGTTTCTATTAGGCTGATTATCTATCCTTTTCTGTTTTTAAAAAGATTTGATTTTGTATCCCTATTTTTTAGATCTTTCAGTTAGGATTATGTAGTTAGTTTCCTACTTTTCCTCCAGTAGATAGGTTTGAGCTACACTATAAATATATGTATTCTGCCTTCATTTGAATCAGATTGGAAGTAGTAGAATTATTGAGTGTTTCTCTAATTGTGAGAATCTTATCTTTTCTTTGCTCTTGTGAAACCTTTGTCTTGTCAACCTATCTTTAGGTTGGTGATTCAAGTTCGCAAAAGCCCCCAATTCGTGCTTTGATCCAAGTGCGTCGTTGTGTGGATTGGTTTACTGTGTTCGTGGTTAGGCGCATTGTCTAAGTAGCAGGTCAACGTTCTTATAACGTTGGTTGGCTATTTGCTTCCGTCGGGTCTCGAACCATCATCTATCCATCAACCTACGTCGTGAAGATTGGGCCACCCCTTGATTTCCCATCATTCATGGGCTTAAATTTGGATTTAATGATTAATTACCAAGGATTGAATTTTATATTAAATATCTCAATTATGGTAAGTTTTCAAATATGACATAAATTGAGTTGGATATCTTATAAGTAAAGTTATTATTTGGACTCAATATAATAAGAAAGTTTCAAAGATCTCATATAAGGGAAGCTTTTGGTATATGCATATAAATCTTAGGAACCTTATCTAGTATGTTTTTCAATTAATATATCTTGCGCATTAATGTAAAAATTCTTAAGGAATGTTTTCAAATAGCTTTGAATGTCTAAGTCAAGATATTAACACATAAATATTCTCTATGATTTGATTACCTTGAGCTGTTAATTATATAATTCTGCTTAGGTACAAAAAAAGAAAATCTATGATATTAGAAAAGGAAAATGACAATTTGAAGAAAGCAAAAATGAAGCAACAATTATGGAGATTCATTCAAGTTCCTCTAAAAGGCAACATAAAATGAAGTTAACATTTTGCAATTTTAAAGACTACATATTATGGAATAAAGAAGTTGCACTTTTTTTTTTTTTATCAATTGGACACATTCAAGATAGATTCCTTATTAGTGAGCATATTTATGTAATCTAAGGAAGTTAATGTCAATGATTACTAAGTTGAAGGCTAAGATATATATATATATATATATATATGGAAGACATTTAAGGAGGAGAACAAGAAGAGAGAACTGAATGATGATCATTTTGCTTTGAAGTTATTCTAGTTGTACATTAATGTGTTATTGCTTTGTGTGAGTTAGCTATTGTATTTTTAGAGAATTCTTAGAGAGTTCTAGTGTTCAACTTGAATCTTTCTTTGATCTTGAGCTTCTAAATATCTTGGGAAAAATTTAAGGGAGAAGTTTAGAGGTATCTTGTAGAAAAACCTTGGGAATAGTTTTGTAGGATCCTTGTGTAAAAACCTCGAGAGTGGAAAATCAAGTGGAGAGAAGAAAAAAAAAAATTGTAAGCTAAGCCCTATTAGATTGCCTTGGAAAGGTAGTAAAAGTAAGAGTGTTGTGCCTGTGCTTGTAAGGTTGCATCCTTGGTGATTATCTATGCTTGATAAAAGTTTGTTATTATATGCTTAAGGACTAGATGTAGGATACTTTGGTCCAAACTAAGATAAATCAGTTGTGTGATTCTCCCTCTACCCTACTCTATTTACTTTGTATTTAAATCTTTTGTCTCAAGGAGTAGGATCAAATTCCTTGAGAACTTGACATTACTTAAAGGACTCATAAATAATAAAAGAAGGCCAAATAATTGTACAATCTAATTCAATCCCCCCTTAAGACCATACATATTGATAGATAGAACTATTATTGATTTGATGAACAGATAGATCCACAGAAAATATCATAACTATACTTAATAATAAAACACTAGGAAAAGCTCACATACGACGAATATTTTTTGTTGCCATGGGAAAAAGGAGAAGTCCCACTCCTAGATTACTATAGACTAACATTATTGATTAGTACTAGATAACATTTGGTTTGCTAGAAATAAGCTTCTTATAAAAGCAGTGGAAAGGATAAGCTCTTATTCACCAGGCAATGACAAACTTCATTAGAATTGGATATTGGTGATCAACTGGTGCTTAACATTAATTAGTCTATCAACCAAACACTATGTTAGTGCAATCTCGGCCTGCTCAGTTAATGTCATAATACAAGATATATTTGGATCTTGTTTGCTTCTTTCTAACTACAACAAAAACTCAAAATACCAACTGAAGCTTTAGTTAGGAAAATGACAAATTCAGTTGGAAATGTTTCATTTTCAACTAAAATATTAGTTGCACAATTCAACTGGATTTGGCTAGTCGATAAATGTTATTGATTGAATTTCAGTCATAAAATGGTAGTAAATAGTGACTTTATATCCGTATGATATACATGTCAATTCATTGTAGTTTTGTAGCTTTTATGCAGGTTTTTAATTGATTTCAAAATTTGGTAATGAAAAATAATTTAATTTAATATATATTAATACATTATAATTAATTATTAGATTATATTAATAAAAAGGCATAATCATTTTTATTATATATTTAATATTATAAATATTAATTAGTATAAATAATAATTAATAGAATAAAAAATTAAAATTAAAAATAATTTAGTATTATATTTAATTTATTTACTAAAAAATAATTTCATTTTCAAAGGAAATTGATCCAAAAATCCATATTTGACTGAATTTTGGACGGATAGTATGTGGCCAAAATTCAGTTAAAAATGGATCCTGACTAAATTTCAATTAGATTATCTGTTATTTTCTTAAATTTGTTTTGATTTCTATTACAACGATTCGACGTGTGTCCCACAAGAAGGATTCTCGTGTTTGGTGTTTTGCCACAACCACTAGATTGCTTCGTTGAGGATGACCAACAGATTCAATTTTCAAACCAAGAAAACAAAGAAAAGACTATATATGTAATTGGAGTTGAACTAGCAGATTCAATTGAGCTTAAGATGATGGAATGCTTCATCGAGGATGACCCGCAAATTCCAGATGGCTGGTTTTTTTTTTATCGTCTTATCCTAAAAATTAGTTATTAATAATTATTTTTCATGTTCTTTCAGTATTCCATGGCCTTCATCTTCATCTTGCTTCTTTTTTCATTGTCTTCATCTTCTTCTTTCATTTTTCTCCATCATTTCTACAAATTTAGGACATACGTAAAAATACATTAATGCAATTTTTTTTGTAATAAACTTTAAAAGAAAGATGAAGAATAAAAAACAAAATATGAAGAGAGAGGTTTATATTGAAGAATAGATAAATTTTACATTTATGCAACTTGTCCAACGAACCGTCTGTGTAAGAAATAAAAGAAATAATGTGAAAATGAAAATGAAAGATGTTGGAGAGTAGATGAATTGGAAAAAGACAATGAAATTTATAAAGAAGAGCAAATAAAAGAAGAGGATGAATTTACAATGATTTGTGTGTGAAGAAAGAAACAATAACCCGTGCGGATGAAGAGGAAATCACAAACACCTTAAAAAAAAATGAAAAGTAAAATGATGGAAGACAGATTGAAAATTAGAGAAAAAGAGATTGAAGATAAGAGAAAAAGAATTGTATATGTAAAAAGAATGAATGAAATTGGTGGGATTCCAAATTTACAATTTTTTTAAAATTCAAGCCCAAAGTTTAAAACTAAAAGACTCAAAAAATCTTTAATAAAAAAGAAATACCAACAGAAGTTTAGTTGGCTCTTAATCTTCTGTCGACCAATGCATTGGCCAACTAAAATGCAATCAACAAATACCTAGGCAGTCTGCATATGCATTGCATTAATGTAATGCATTATGTCTTTTAAATTTTATTTTTTATTTAATATATTATTTTTAAATACATGATTTTTAATACATTTTTAAATGCATTTATTTATTTTTAACTAGATGCATTAATTTATCACTATATAAATTTTATATAATTTATCAATACATTAACTTATTTTTATTTGTTTTTATTTTTTGGGATATCTTTAAAAAAAGGCAACGATTAAATTTTGGTTAGAAAAAAATTAATATTTAGAAGTTAAAAAATTAAAAATAATATAAATTTGTTGAAGATTAGAAAAATTAATTTTCAATTGGTCAATGTCCAAGGCGGACAAAATCTTGAAATGCGTAGCTTTTTCTTAATTTTTGACAGATTTTTTTTATCTTTTATTGTTTAGTGACTAAAATTTTTTTATTCAATTAAAATTTAGTTGAAAATCATGTAAAAATTTAAAAAAAAATTATCATATGAATTGAATTTCATTCAAAATCGTCAATAAAAAATATGAATATTGTTGTAGTGATAAAAGTCCTGTCCTAATGATAATCACGCTCAAAGTTTTAGAATGTATTGTTAAATCACTCATTACCCAGCATGTATACTTTAACCCATAATGATATCTTCTTGCTCTGTATCACTGCTGGGCCTTTAATAAAAATTAATTAATTAATAGTACCACTCCTTAATTTTTTTGGAATTATGCTTGCTCAACATTATGGTCCGCTGATGTTAAATTCTCTTTTCCTGTTACACTGCCACTTAGTTTTAACAAATGTATTAAAGAAATAAAACCTCATTACGAAATATGAGACCTTTTTAAGGAAGTATTGTCTGATACCTCATTCATAAATCGCATTTATCACAAATAAATTTGTCACACAATTCAATGAAAGAGTTATCACATTTTTAATTATATATTTTACTATTAATTTTTATTTTAAGCTTTATTTCCTAAAAAAAAATCCATAAAATATACTAACATACTTCCATTTAAAATATATAGGATAAATTTTTTTTTAGAAATATCTAAATTACAAAATTTTTTAAAACAAAAATTATACACTTTTCTTTTTTAATAAATCAAAAGATGCAACTTCCTCTGCAATAGAATATAAGGTATAGTTTTACATATCTTGATTAAAGTATTTTTATATTTATTATTTATAAAATAAAACATACATTTTACCAATTTAAAATAATTATTTTTCAAATTTTATAATAAATTAATTTTATAGTTTTCAACACAAAATAAATAATATTGAAAAACAAGTTTTAAAAAAATATTTTTATTAAATTATATTTTGATTAAAAATTTAATATTATATCTCATTCTTTTTTATTTTAAGAGAAGTTTATGTATATTTTTATAATATAAAAGATAAATATATAATTTAAACATTTTATTAAAGAGAACAAAGTAATTTATCCAAAATATATAGTATATCGCATGGGAGTCTATTTTAATATTTCTTGTTAATAATGACGTTTCGGAGTCAGCCCCCCCCCCCCCCCCCCCCCCCTTTTCTTATTATTAAGATGATGTTTTAATTTTATAGCAGTGACTAATAGATAGATAGGTAAAGAGATTTCCATTGCTCCATTAGAATTCTTTCTGATAGCTTGGTTTTGCTTAGTAGAATGGGAGGCATGAGCCAGACAAGACGCGTGCGGTGTGTCTCCCTCGTGGCTCTCTTTTTATTCTATTATTTTCAGCCAACTTCATCAGCTAATGTGACCCATGAGGGATCCCTAACTACAGAAAAGCAAAGAGCTCAAGCACAAGCAGCATCACAGCCTCTTCTTCTTCCTTCACCACAGAAAGCTTGAGATTCACATAAGAAAAGGTAGGATTGGAACTCGTGCGCGTGGGAGAAGATCGTCCGCGGTCAAGACTACACCAGTCTCTGTGTTCCGCTTCGCTTCCTCTCTTCTTTGCACCTCCCTTCTCCTTGGACTTCTCTTCAGCTAGCTAGCATCCATTTTGCTACTTTCATTTTATCTGTCTAATTATTCTGATTCGTCTTCTTTTTGAATTTGTGTTTTGGATTGTGTGTGTTTCGTATGGAATATATTTGTTGAAGGATTTTAATTTATGGAGGTGTGAGAATATGCGTATTGTTTATTGTTAGTAAAGTTTTCGGTTCCACCGATGTTCTTGGAATAAGGATATGCTCTTAGCAAGCAGTAAGTATGAATTGTGGTTTAAATTTTAGTTTTTTTTAATATCTTATATTTTAATTTCAATTATTTATTTTTTGTTTTGACTTTTTTTTTTAATTTTAAAAGAAATAAAACACGTAATGAAGACAATATTCCAACTTTCATCAAACAGATTATTTGTCTTATAATAATTGAAATTTTTTTTTTACTTATATTTTGTTTCCTTCAAAATAAACAAATATTAAAATATAAAGGTAAATGCTGAGACCAAGAAAAATATAAAAAGAAATTAAGATTTAGGCTGTCCAAATGTATAGGTATAATTCAAATTTGCTATTCACAGTGGAGGATCCGTTTGCGTTGTTCTTGACCAGTATTAAAATATGTATAATTCAAATTTGCTATATTTATTTTTCTTTTCTTTTCTCAGAAATAAATAAAGAAATTAAACTCGTAATCTGTAGATTGGAAGAGATGTTTAGGTAAAACTCCTTTTTCATACACCAAACTTGACAGGGGATGGATATGAAAGAGTATATTGATAAATTGATATTTCACATTTTTAACAACTATATAAACCGTATTAAAATATAAAAGTATAAGATATTATAATATTTAAAATTTTTATGTTTAAGATGAGAATTAAAAGAAAATTATTATATTAAAAACAAAATTAAAATTTTATAAACATTATCAAAGCCATAAAATCCTCACAATTATTAAGGGGTACAAGATATCACTTAAAATAATATTATCTTAAGGATTTAAACATCTCGCATAATTTTCATCGAAAAAAAAATATTGGATCGATAACGTTAAACATTTAAGATAGCAATATGCCAAGATGTTATAGATACCATCATATTTCTAGAATATCAAAGTTAAAATGATAATATACCAAATCATCTCTAAGTTGAAGCATTTTTTAACATATTTTACGTATTTAGTTTGTATACTTCGACGCAGATAGATATCTTCTTGCTTTGTAACGTTGCTGCTCCTTTAATAAAATTACCTTTTTACCCTTTACAAGAGCCAGAACGGAAAGCTATCCAATTCACGTTCCGTTCGTTTTCCGCTAGGGGAGACGGGGGAAGGAAGCAACTTACAGGAACCAATCCTTTTCTGTATTATGCTTGCTCAACATTTTTAGTAAGTATTGTCCAACACTTCATTAATAAATCACGCTTATTACAAATAAATTTGCCACACAAAATTTAATACAAGAACTATCACATTTTTAATCATATATTTTATAATTAATTTCTATTATGAGCATTGTTCCTTTAAAAAAAAATGCGTAAAAGTGTACTAAGTTACTTCTATTCAAAATATATAGATTAAATTATTTTTCTATTTTTTAAAATATTTTTAAATTGTACAATCTTTTATTTTGTTTTGAAAAGTTATGCTTACCCTTAAAATAAAAAAAATATTATACTGACTTTTCTTTTAACAAAAGATAAACTACTATTATAGTTATTTTAACTAAAATATTTTTATACTTATTATTTATATAATATAACAAATATTAAATATGTATTTAATCAAAATAAAATAATCACTTTTTTAAATCTAAAAATAAATTAAATTTATAATTTTTAACATAAAATTAATAATATTAAAATAAAAGTTTTAAAAAGTTCCCCTCCCAAGTAGAAATTACTCTTAGTAAGATTGGGCTACGTAAGTCCAACACTTTGGGTTATTGATCTTATGATCTACGTTACATCTTTACTCATCGATATGCAAATATCAATCCTCGTTATTATTTACAGTAAATATTTAATTGACTAATTAATTGAGTCATTAAATGAAATCCAAGTCTAGTTAGTGATCCCCAAGATCAATTCATCAAGCACCAAACAACTCACCAAAGGCATTAAGTATCTAACGTAAGCTTGTAATTAAATTAATTAAACTATCAATGAACTAATAAAATTGAAATACAAGAGAATCAGGTGTTGATAACAATAACACATCCTAATTAATACTAACTCCGATCTTATATATAAAAGACTTCTTTTAGGTTTGATTTGATCTAAAATATAAAAAACAAATTACTAATGTCTTGTATATTAATTATAGTATTCTAATTATACCTTCTGTTAAATGAGTCTTTTAAACTATAAGTAGTAACTGTCATTAATTTCAAGGAAAAAGTACACATATTAAATATGGGCATTCCTAAAAAATAATTTTTTTTATTTGGGACAAAATTAAGAAGATTAATTGCTTGTAACCAACTTTCTTAATCCTCATGAGTTAGTTATTTACTTCTTATATATGAGACTGGAGATAGTATAAAAATACTAGAATTGTTAAAATACACTAAGCAATTTAGTATAAAAATACTAGAATTGTTAAAATACACTAAGCAATTACCTTTGTAAAATTTATCAAATACTTAATAGGCATTTAACAACTCTCATAGTACTTAGTGTAATAAAAAATAGGGAGAATTATAGTTGAGAACCAAGAATTTAAAAAAATTATTCTGAATGACCTATTACTATTATTTTAAGATAGATCATTACTAACTTTAAATAAAACCCTCTAAATCTAGTGGTAATAGGTTCTCTAAAATAAATTTTTTTAATTTTAGGTCATTAACTATAATTCTCTCTAAAAAATCACTATCAACTTGCAATTTTTACAATCAAAGCCTAAAATTCCCTAGTTAGCATTGAATGGCTTGATTGTAAAGATGCATAAATGATTTTTCTTGTAAACAAATGATCCAACATTAAAAGTACATTTTATAATTCAAGGCATTCAATATAATTAGGTATAACACAAAGTACATACTAAAAATCATAGTTATCGAAATCATTTGATTCAAAATTCAAGATGCATGGATGATATGATTCGACTAGCCAACGATACATATCAATGTTTAAATTAGTATATGGCTTGTGTTGTGTGTTTGGATCACTTGAATTGCATGGATCAAGTCGAAAATGGCAATTAAGAGACTTTCGGTGATTCAAAAACTTGTCTTGCATCGAGTCACGAAGTCCAATTTTTCATGACCCGATGTAACTAGCGGGAGGAAGAAGACATTCCTTCTGTGACCCGACGCAACCCACAAGAGGAAGAAGACACTCCTGTTTCCTTTTTTTGTTCCTTTGTAAATCCTTTTTTGAGATGGTTGTAGCCTCATCTTTACTTCACGTGATATATTAGTTTTTTTTTATCTTGGTCAGAAAGTGGTTTATTTGTATTTATTAGCCTTCACATGATTTGAATAGATGAATGGACTTGATAGCTGCAAAACAACTTCATTAGTTTTGGGATTTGCAATTTTTCTAAAGTAAATTTTTTTATTATATTTTAATTTTAATTTAATTAAATAAAAAATTAAAAAACTCATATCTTTTATCTTCTTTTAATTTAAAAGTTCCAATTTTAAACTTAACAAAATAATAAGTTAAAAATTATATCCTTTATCTTTTCCAAATAAAAGTTTTAAGCTTATTAAATTAAGAACTAATATCCCTAATCCTCTTTTAATTAAAAGTCTACAACTATAAATTTAATTAAATAAAAATTAATGTCCCTTATTCTCTTGTAATTAGAATATTGCTACTACATGTAACTAAGGATTTGCAATTTTTTTAAATAGAAAGCATTTCATTATACTTTAATTTAAACTTAATTGAATAAAAAAATTAAAAACTCATATCCTTTATCCTCTTTTAATTAGAAGGCTGCAATTTTAAAATTAATAAAATAATAAATTAAAAATTGATATCTCTTATCCATTTTAAGTTAAAAGTTTTAAATTTATTGAGATAAAAATTAATATGATCCCTTATCCTCTTTTAATTAGAAGTGTGCAACTTTAAACTTAATTGAATAAAAATTAATGTGCCTTATCCTCTTTTAATTAGCATTTTGCTATTACATGAAATTAAAACTGTCACCTATATATATATAATGGACAAATTTTTCTTTTAGTTGGTTGTAAGAGATTATTCTCTTGTGCGAAGCAACATTCTTTGGCCTCAAGCAAAATTCTTTGTAGCTAGTGCTAGGTGAAAAAAAATAATATTATTAAAGTTTTTTAGTTTTATTTTCAATTGTTTTTTTAATTCTTATTTTTTCTTATTATAAATTAAATTATGACTTCTGAAAAAAGTGAAGAAAAATATAGCTTGATATCATTGTAAGTCTCTTAAGACTCGGTTACATGTTAAATGTAACTATTGTCCTAAAACTATGTGGAGAGGAGCATGTAGGGTGAAATATCATTTAGTAGGAACATATAAGAAAGTTGCACTTTGTGAACAAGTGCTCAAAGAGGTAAAAAATTTATTTAAAAAGATTTTAGATGATATGAATAAGGATGATGATGTTGTTGATTGTTTTGATGATGACAAAGAAACCCAAGAACATGAGTTTAAAAAAAAAAAGAAGGTCCATGTTTGTAATAAAAGGAAAAGGGGGAAGTAGGTCTTCAAACTCCTCTAAGAATATGAAGCAAGCAATTATAAATGCTATAGTGAACGATAAAGATAGAATGGTTAAGGATATCTATAGATGTATATATGGCAATGCATTGCCATTTAATTTGGTAAAGAGTTTTTACTTTATTGATATGATGAAATCTATTGGTGAATATGGTAGGGGTTTTAAACCACTAACTTATCGTGAAATGAGAGTCTCACTTAAAAAAAAAGGTTAATTTTGTCCATGATAATTTGGAGAAATGTAAACTTGAATAAAAGAAAATTGGTTGTAGATTGATGGACTAATGGAAAGGGTAGTTCCCTTACTAGCTTTTTTGTTAATAGTCCTAAAGCAACTATTTTAATAAAATCTATTGACACTAGTAGTTTCATCAAAGATGCTGAAAAAATGTTTGAATTATTAGATAATATGGTGATGGAAATTGGGAAAGAAAATGTGGTCTAAGTAGTGATAGACAGTGTTTTAGCCTTTGTATCTGTTGGAAACAAATTGATGGACAAAAGAAAATAACTTTTTCGGCCACCTTATGCAGCCCGTTGTCTTAATGTGATTCTAGAAGATATTGGTGGCTTAACAATATTCCATAATACCATTGGAAAAGAAACAAGAATTACAAAATTCATTCACAGGTACACTTAGATGCTTAATTTGTATAGAAGCTATTCCAAAGGTGAAGAGTTAGCTAGCCATCAATAACAATATTTGCCATATCATACTTAACATTGAAGTTTATTTTTTATCAAAAAATTATGCTACAATCTATGTTTACATAAAAAAATGGGCTAAAAGTGCCTATGCCTCTAGGAGTGAAGCTAATTAGAGGACATTGTTTTAGCTAATTCAAGGTTTTAGAAGTCTATAAAGTATTGCTTGAATTATGTGTCTCTTTTGGTTAAAGTTCTTAAACTTGTGTATGGTGATTCAAAGTCAACGATGGGATACATTTATAAGGTTATGGATAAAGCAAATTAACAAATAACAAATAACTTTAATAATGAGGAAAGTAGATATAAGCAAGTTTGGGAAATCATAGACAAGTGTTGGGATTGTCAATTCCATAAGCCTCTTCATGCAACATTATATTTTCTCAATCTTAATAAGAATTTTTTTTAGAAATAACTTATATTTTTATATAATATAATTTCTTCATATTTAATTTATTATTATATCTTATATTATCATATTATGACTAACTTTATATTTTATAGGTTCCATTATGTTCCAAACTTTGACCTAGATATTAAGGTGAATCTTAGATTGTACCAAACGTTAGAGAAAATGTATCCTAATATTGAGACTTGAGTCAAAATTGATTCCCAAATTGAGTAATTTAACAAGATAGAGGGATTTTTTGGATATAATTTAGCAAGTGCAACAACAACAAAAAAACTTAGTAATTATTCATCTAATAACATAATTTACTATTTACTTTAAAAATTATATATAAATTGATTAAGTAATTAATCAAGTCCTTATTTATATTTTTTTTGGCTAGCTTTAAGGTGAAATAACTTTGGAGAAGAGTGCAAAGAGTTACAGTCTCCTGCCATTCGCATCCTAAGCCTCACTTGTAATGTTATAAGATGTAAGAGAAATTGGAGTATGTTTGATCATATCCACTTTAAGAGAAGAAACAACTTAATGTAACGTTCAATTTCTCTTAAAAGGTCTCGAAACGTAAGATTTTGAAAGGAAGTTCTAAAAATTGAATGGGTAACAGACAAATGAAATTAGAGTAATAATCTAAACCTCTAAAAATGAGGATTTGAGGTTTGAATTACCCAGAAACCCGAGCCAAATGAGTTAGAAAAGTTTGTGAAAGAAAGTTAAGGTATTTTTGTAATTTCTGAAAATTTTGAAAAATTCACAGAATAGCTTTTTAAATAAAAAAATGTAAGCTTTTAAGGGTTCTCAGAGGTCCTGAAAATCATGACAACCCCTAGAACAGTTGAAACCCCTCTAGTAAGAGATTTAGGCCGTTGGTTGATTGAAATTTCAACCGAACAGTTCAAAATAGTTTTAAATCCTTTTTGAGTGAAACCAAAGCTAATTTATAAGATTAAGAGTCTAAATATTATGATGGAAAAGACAGATTTCAAAAAAGAGTTGATTGGAGCCTAAATGGAAAAAACCAAGAAATGGGACTAAAACGCAAAGTTAAAAAGTGCATAAAGTGACTTTTTGGCTCCTTATATCACGTTCCCTTTCAGCTCTCTCTTCACCCACATTTTTGGACATCTAAAAATAGAATTTCAAGAGGCTTTAGGAGATGCACAATCGAGAGAAAGAAGAAGGGGAGAGAACTCAAGCTTAAGGCAAGAAATTCAAGCTCCTTTTTTGCCTCTTACTTTATCCAACCTCTTCTCCTCTTTCTCTTCTCTTTTTCTATGAATTCCAAGGATGATATGGTTTTGTTTTGAGGTTAGCCCAAGTAGAAGAAGTGAGTCTTAGAAGGAGAGATTTGTAGCAAGTGGAAACAACTTGAGAAAGCAAACAAATAAGGTATGTTTCATGAATTCTATTGGTTTCTTCTTGGATGTTTTCCTTTAAGGTAATTTGGTTAGACCTAGCCCAACTAGGAGGAGTTAAATTCTAACCTTGGCAAGAAAGGAATAAGATTTTTAAAGTGTAAGAAGTAGGAATATGCAAATGGAATAAAAAAGGAAGTAAGGAAATTCAAGATTGTGAACTTGGGGGTTTGGAGGCAAATGTTAAATTTTGATTTTTCCTAGAGATATTCTAGCTTATGTAAGACGTGGTATTCCATTAGACCTCTAGGAAGATTTATATGTGCCATTCTCACAAGAAAAAGTAAGCTACTCATTGGACCCCTTTTTGATGTTAAGTCTCAGCCTCAAGGAAGTTTTGACACCTAGGGAGTTTTTTTTATATTTTAAGGTTATAAAAGGCTTAAACATGAGTTATAGATGTCAGAGGAACCAATGAATTGAACTTAGGAAGCTTGGGTTGAGAGGTGGTATTTTAGGTTCCATTTAGGCATAATGAGACAGCCTAGAGTTTGGCTTCTTAGAATGAGTTTATATGGAGCTATATGGTCTAGAAAGAATGAGTATTGGGAGCCAAGAGTATGATTTCAAGTGGTTGCTTCATTGTGTCATATATGGACCATAATAGTGATTTAAGACAATTGAGCTAGTTTAGAGTTTTACGAAGCTAGAATTGGTTCCAAGGATTGATTTGTGTCTTATTTAATGTGCCTAAGCCAAGAGAATCAAGAACATCTCTATTGTGTGTGCTTGGCCGAGAGGGAGCAAGAGAAGGGCAAGGGGAAAGTTGGTGATTTCTATAATGTTTGATTTTCGTAAAAATGACAGAAATATATACGTTTTAAAAGTAAGTACTTTGAAAAGAATTAGTTAAGGTCCATAAAAATTAGAATAATGATATAGACATTAAGTAATGAAAATAAGAGGCCAAAGGTGCCCTGAAACAAAAGTTATAATAACCAAACAAAATTTAACAAAATAGCTACGTGACATTTTTGTAATTTTGGGTAGATTTTGGAATACTCATAGGAGGGCTTTTTAAATAAAAAATTTGAGTTCTTTGGGGTTCTTAGAGACCCTAAAAATCATGGGAAGCCCTGGGACAGTTAAAACCCCTCTAGTGTATGTTTTCTAACGTTGGTTGACCCCGAACTTTGACTCTTTCATTTAGGAAGGTTTTAGCTCCAAATTGAGTGATTCCAAAGGTATTTTATAAGATTAAGGACTAAATTTTATAATGGAAAAGACGGTTATAAAAAAGGAGCTAAAATGAACCAGAAACAAAAATGCCAAATTTACAGGATATAAATAGAATTTCTTTAGAACAATCTTATTTCCCCACCTATATATAGGTCATGCCCCACACTTCTCTTCATTTCGTTGATTTTATTTATGCCCTAAAATAGAAGAGAGACCTAGAGAGTGAGCACACAAGGGAGGAGGAAAAAAGAAAAGAAAAAACAAGTGAAAGGTATGGATTTTCATGGATTTTCTTAGTTTCTCTTTAGCAAATTCCTTCTCCTCCTTCTTTTCTTCTTTCCCATGGATTTATTAAAGCTTTTAGGTCTGTTTTTAGGTCAGACCAAGGGGGAAATTTTTGAGTTTGGAGAGGAGAAGGCAAGCAAAGAGAAGAGTATCTAAAGGAAGCCAAGAAACCAAGATAAATTGCTAAGTTTTAAGCTTGTTCTTCCATTGCTTTCCTTTTATGTGTTTTAGCCATGATAGGGACAGCCATAAGGGGTTGAGTTTTGAGCCAAACCAAGAGTAAATCTTAGGAAAATAAGGAGAAAAACAAGAATATGCAAAGGAAACAACAAAACAACCATTAAATTTTAAGATAGCAAAGTTAAGGTTTGAAATACTTAATCAAAATTTTATTTTGATGCAAGAGTTTCTAGGCTAAGGTGAGTGTTTATATGAGCTCCTAAGATCTCTAGAAAGCTTCTCACATGCATCCCCTATTAAGAAAACAAAACAAACTCCTTGCTTCCCTTTATTGCTCATAGCCTCGGACTAAGCTTGAAGAAACATCAAGAAGTGATTTTTGTGATGACCCTAACTTCTAATCATTGTAATTAAGGTTAAATACGTGATTAACAACCCTAATCCATGGTTACATGTCATTAAGACTAATTACATTGTGGAAATATGGGAAAATTTGAACCTTAATTTCATTAGAGTCATCAACCATATAATTATAAACACTTACGTACCTCAGGGGAAACAACATTTATTTATAAGCCTTGATTCTATTACTTATCATTTCAACTCACATTTATCTTCTATCAATGTTTACAAGTCATCCCTTGGGGTTACAATATGGAAAGCCAAGATTTTCTAGTCAATATAAGGATTTCAGGACATTTACCGAGGCCAATTTCCCTTTAGTCGTATCGCTGTGGTGAGTTGGACCTTCGCCACAGCCAAACTACATGGCGCAGCGACGAAGAAGCCTCCTGGAACTTCCCTCACTCGCCTCTCACTATTGGCCGCGGCCAATACCTACTTTTGTCGTAGCCAATTTGAGTGGCTTGTCGTACAACCCTCAAAATAATACTAGGTTGATAAAATATGTAGTGAATGGCACAACCTAGGTCATCTCCCTTGGAATTGGTGTTCAATGTTTAATTGAGTTTTTCAAATGTTAAAAGACTCTAAAAATTCCTAAACTAAGGGGGTTTTGATTTAATTAAACTAAGCAAAAACTAAATTGAATTAAAATTCCTAATTGCTACCTAATTATATGGATTATAGGTGAAAGATGGACTTGTGACTAGCTTTGGATTCGTCCCTTGGTATCCACTATCCTTATCCTAATCCAATTATGATTAATTCTGGTCTAAGAGTTCCTAATCGTGTTCATAACAATTTATCTTGGGTAACCACTCAAGATTCAAGAGATTAATAATCCAATGTTGAATTGAGACCTCAATCTCGCATTAAATTGTTAATTCTTGTTTCTAAGATCAATGAACATCCAATTTGATTAATTAACTGATTGATTAGCCTCTGAATCATCCTAAATATTTAATTAACTAACTAAACATTAAGGAATCTTCAAATCAAATAATTAAGCACATAATCTCACTCATGTATTTTATCGAACACCTTCGAAGCATACATGGGAATTCAGATAATATTGAAATTAATCAGATCAATTAATCAACAAAAATACTTCCTAATTAGTGTCTAACCAGCCACTAATTATAATTACACAAATTCCCTATCAAATACAACTTAACCAAGACAATAAATGAAAGAGAAAAAGTGTAAGAAAAATAGAGAAATCATTAGCCAAAATTCTGAATTTTCTCCATGGATTCAAGCTTCTCCAAGGATTCCTCCTAGCTAGCCTCAAGGTGGATTAGAGTTTCATGGAATGTAGATGGAAGATGGAATGAATGGGAATGAGCATGGAGTGGAAGAATGGTTGGATGGAATGGATGGTTGAATGATTGCTCCTTGAACGAATGAATGGCTTGATATATATAGGCATGAGTTTTCAGAAATATAGAGACGTGGGATGGGTGGATTGTGAATGGATTAAGATATACAAATGGATGAAGGAAGCGTGAAAACTTGTAGAGACGTGAATGAAGTATAGGCGTGAATGGAAGGATCCAATGAATTGAATGAAGGAGGCGTGAATGTGCTGGATGCTTGCTTCCTCTCACGTGTTGTTTTAATGATTCCACGTGCTCAGCAAATTATAAACGCCAGCTTCTTCGTGTGTATTATGCATGATCTGAACTCTTTTCACTATTCACGTGGTTCTGAATTTGCTTGTGCATATTGGTGTGGGCCCCGTTGGTTATTTTATTATACATGAATTCTTGCCCAAGCTCCACGTCATTTTTTTCTCATCTTACGTTTTCAGCTCCTGCGTTTTACTCATTTGCTTCGTTCCAGATTGCTTTGTTCTCCATCACATGGTTTCTTCTTCCCAGCTCTTGCTTCATTAATCCGCTCATGAACCACGTTACTTCTCGATCTAGCTCTTCCTTCCCAGCTCATGCAAGCTTCTCTCGAGTTTTTGCATGTTCTGGAGCTTCCAAACATTCTAGCGTCTTCTTCATTTGCTTCCCACATGCTTTTCTCCTTCTCTCATGCATCCAGCCCACGTTGCTCCTTCATTCTGCACAGCGTTGAGCTTTCTCATGCAGTTCAGTAGCTTCTTTAGCTGCATCTCATCCCTCTCGTTCAGCTCGTGTTGTTCTCCCTTTGTTCTGCTCTTCTTCTCTACCCAGCTGCTTTTCTCTCGAGCTAAAGACGTTGTTCTTCATGCATGGTTCTGCCCATGCGTGATTCTTCCTGCAGTTGCTAATTCTCTCCAGTTTCTTCTCCCATTTTTCACGTGGCCATGGCTTCTTGTTTCTTTGCTCGAGTTCAAGCTTCTTCCATGTGGTTTTTCACGTTGAACCGCAGCTTCTTTTCTACGTAGAAACTTCCTTCACATGCTTCTTGTGTTCTTCATTTGTTTTCTCCATTTCTGCATGCATGTGTAGCTTCTTCCATAACTCGTTATTCTGCAGCTTTCCCACGTCATGTTTCCTACATTGTTCTTCCACGTTTTGCTCTATGTGTTCTTCAAACAGAGGCTGCCTTCTTCATTTGCTCTTTGCTCATATGGAATGAGTTGCCCCTGTGCATGTATGTTACGTGGAATATGAGATGTAGAAGTGTTCTTGTGAAGCTGCTTTACTGTTCTGCATGTGTGTGTCTTTGTATCCAAGCTCTAAACCCGTGGCTTCTACGTGAAGATTCTGCATGTATCCTTCTCCTCTGTTTTGAGTTTGTTTCTTGCCTTGCCTTCTCATAAAAAGGAACCCAATCTCAAGCCTTTCTTTCCTTCTTCCCTCTAACTCACATTTTTATTCAAACATCATTTGTTCATTGAAAATCTGCACAACAGAGTGGGAAAAATCAAATAGGAATTTTCACAAAATTATTTAAGATAAATTTATGCATTAAAATCCAATGATTTGTAAATTAATTCCTAAAATGTAGAAAATGGCTATTAAAACCAAATTCCATTTAATTAGACTCCTAAAGCTATATTTGGAACTAAAATGCTTGAGATAAGGAAAATAAAATATATATAAATTATGCTTATCAAATTCCCCCACACTTAAACCTTTGCACTCCTGGGCAAAGTTCAAGATCTAAAGATAGGCTAGTGGAAAAATGAAAATGGAAAAGAAAGTATAGAAAGTTACAAGATTGAGAATGATCACAACTCATCAACACTTCAACAATCAAAACTAACTTCACTTGCATCAAGAAATAAGCTCCATGGCAATTTCATTTGAAAAGAATGAATCAAAATGTATAGCCTTCACTTGGATTGGTGTTTACTCTCAACTCTCAAGTGTTTAGGCAATATGGATCACTCAAATTTCCACCTATCAAAACCTCACTACCATAAGCTTGTCAAGCTTCTAAATCTCCACCACCCATGCTAAATGCAAAACACAAATCAAGAGGGCTTTATTCAAGGTTGTAATGGGGCTAAGGAAGTGAAATAAATGGATGACTAAAACAAGGGGAAAACAACTAACAAATAGAATACCTTAAAGATCTCAAGAGCAATAAAATGAGACTTAGGATGAGGGAGAGTGTGCATTTTGAAGGCCTTCTTTTCCAACAAGTATAGGCAACTATAAACTCAATTTGTAAGGCTTCCCTCTTTTGATTTTCTTCCTTTTCTTTTCTTTTCTTTGCTTCTTTTTTTTCCAATTTCTTTCTTTTTGCTTTTCCATCTCTTTTTTTTTTCATCTCTATCTCTTCTTTTCTTTGCATTTTTTTACTCAAGATAATTTCCTCAACTTTTAATAACTATGGCCTAAATGGATGTAAGACATACATTCTCTCATCCCAATTAGATGTAATGCTCCTTAAAATCCCTAAAGCATCCTAAAACAAGGTGGAGAACATTTTTAATGGCTATGGCTAACAAGAAAATAAAATCAAGGTTCAAAGTGGCTAAACAATGGATAAAGATGCATGTAGGTTGGCTTTTTGGCTCACTGGTTATAAAAAAATTGAATGCCTCATCATTTTCATGCATGCAAATGCAAATGTAGTCTCAACAAAGAATCAAGATAAGTTCTAGAGTGAAAATAGTGATAGGTGAATACACACTAGAAATGAACAATTCAGGCTCAAATTCTCACCAGCTAATGGCTATCAAACAGTCCATTGAAATCAAATTCATTGCCACTTCACTTGAATCAAGACACAAGATTCATTTCTTATCATGTCTAGGTGAATCCAAGCTATAATCATCTCAACTTGCAATTTTCATATAAAAACTAAAGAGAATCAAAAAATTTTCTAAAAAAATTTTTCCAAATATATATATATATATTTTTTTTTTCAAAACAAGGGCAAGATAGGATAGAATGAAATAGCTCTCCCCCCCACACTTAAATATTGCATTATCCTCAATGCCAGCACACAATCCAGTAAAAAGATAAACAACACAATATAAAGAGAGTGAAAGGAAAGAATACAACCGGATGAGCTTGAATCGAAGATCTCAAAGTTGGCTTAGAGTCCCATATAGCTAGTTAGCGATTTATTTCCTACAAAACAAAGACAAATTGTAATGCAAAAAAGAAAAAAAAAACTACATCCTAAACTAAATAGAACTATATTAAATACTAACTAATCATACGTATCAAAAACTAAAATTAAAACTACTTTATTCCTCCTCAATTCAAGAAATTTAAGTTTCACTACTTTAAAACATTTGGATTGATCATGTAGTGATAACTCATGGACTTCCTCAACCATCAGTAGTTTCGGGAAGTCAGATTCAGCAATTCCAGGAGCAAGACAATAAGGAAAATCAAATTTAAGACATTTAAAACCAAAGAAAGGAAATTTAAAATCAAAACTTTCTAAAAATCTAGTAAAGCCAATAAAATCTACTGGACTCCCATCAGTAAGAGTCACTGCATCTACATTTGTTCATTGAAAATCTGCACAACAGAGTGGGAAAAATCAAATAGGAATTTTCACAAAATTATTTAAGATAAATTTATGCATTAAAATCCAATGATTTGTAAATTAATTCCTAAAATGTAGAAAATGGCTATTAAAACCAAATTCCATTTAATTAGACTCCTAAAGCTATATATTGGAACTAAAATGCTTGAGATAAGGAGAATAAAATATATATAAATTATGCTTGTCATAATTCCTCTCTGGAATGCCTAGCTCATTTTCACAAAAGTTCACTGCGGGCAATTCCTCAATTTGCTGCAGCAAATTACCCTCTGGACAACTCCTAGTTTAGCCTCTCACATTTCGCTGAGGCCAATTCCCTATTCGCCGCGGCGAATTGCTCTCCGGTGCTTTTCCTGGGCAACTTCGCCACTATTAGTCGTGGCTAACCATATTTTGGTCGCGGCCAAATGCCTTCTGATCCTACTACTCTTAAAACTTTGCCTCATACTCTCCACTCTCTATCTAAGGACTCTCTAGGGCCACTCTCCCACTTATTGTAAGGTTCTATTAGCACTTATCTACTGAATTTCCTAGCCATTAGATCATTACCTATCCCACCATTAAAGATGGATTCTCCTACTCATTCATTGGTCTTATATCAACAGATTTACAATTTCTCACAATGGTCATTCAATCATACTTTCATTGAGTATTTCATGCATCAATATATCATAGAATTACATTACTCAAATAGTCAATATATCATAGGTTCACTAGCCAAAATGAGTGTCAAGATTCATACATCCATCAACAGCTAATGTAAAGCCTATTACTCATTAGTCACATTCCATGTTAACAAAATACAATCTCCTACACTTAGCAATGTAGATATATGATGATGCTATACAAAAGTTAATAAAATTAGCATATACTCTATACTACTCAGACCAAGTGTAGCTCCTCACACCTGGCCTCAGCTCATGGATGTTCATCCACTTGCTTACCCTTATCCTTACCCGAAGAACCTTCACCTGAAATATTAATCCCATAAAATGGGGTGAGATATAAATCTCAGTAACCAAGGCAATTCCATCATATATTCCAGTTTAATTAGCATACATGCATAATTTCACATAAGTAACAGCAAAATACCAGTCACATCAGTAAATGAAACAAGTAGGCTATCATGATTACTATCCCATACTAGCAATCATATTTTCATATGTTAAAGGCCATTAACACCGGGAGAGGCCCGTCCACGGCACCTACTCCCCATCGAGCACAACCAGGGCTCAGTGTATC
Organism: Erythrophleum ivorense; assembly: GCA_026724425.1. Taxonomy (NCBI): domain Eukaryota; kingdom Viridiplantae; phylum Streptophyta; class Magnoliopsida; order Fabales; family Fabaceae; genus Erythrophleum; species Erythrophleum ivorense. The sequence continues at coordinate 329,921 of JAIUCV010000645.1, read as the reverse complement.
TGGGGTTTGATCATAACCTGGTGCCCGATCGAAACATATGCACGGATAGTAGTCGTACCATAGTTCCACCATGGACTCATAAGGTCCAATCACAATTCAATAGATAGCCAACTAATTCATTCAACATTTCAAATCATTTATGTACAGTAACATATGAAATTAAATCAGATATATACATGAAATTAATATAAACCTGGTTATCTCACTTGTAGACACTTGCAACAGTCACCAATAGTGCAGAAATCCTCCTATAACTATAGTATCATAGAATTACTACTCTAATTTATCATTAACAGTTGCAATCAGTACCCAAAGAATTTAAAATGCTAATGACTACCTAAGAATCACTTACCCAACCACTACAAGTTTCAAATTCGAATTAAGTATGTCCCCCACCAGAAACTTCAATATTTAATCCAAAATCCTAAGCAAATTCGTAGGAAATTAATACCCATATTATAAATCAACTATGGGGGTCTCAAACTAGCAAAGAAAGTATCAAAATGGAGGGTTTATACTTATCTAATGGCAGCCCTAGTCTCAACTTACGAATTTCATTAAGAAAATCCCCAAACACCTACATTTCAGATTTTGGGTATGGTGAAAATACTCTAAATAAAAAATTAATTAAACCAAAATGAAGAAAAAGATGAGAGGATTAAGTTATATAACTATTACCTTGGCTGATTTTGAGCTTAGAGGTGAGAAATGGTGGATTTAGGCCAAGAACCCTAGCATCCCCTTTGGACCTCCGAATTTGAGTTGTGTTTTTGTGTTTCAGTAAGTGGGGAAAAGGCTGAAGCATTAGGGTTTAAGTTAGGTTTTAGTTAGGTCAAATATGGGTCATGGCTTGCTCCAAGGTCTAACTTCAAATGGGCTTCAGATTTTTAGCTTTGTTGGGCTAGTTTTAAGGTGTTGGGTTGTTGAAATTTCAATTGGGCTAGACCAAGTTTTAGGATCTCCATTGTTTTGGGTCTGCACAAGATTTATTGGGCCTTCCTAAGAGCCTATGCAAGGTGGATCTTGGGCCTCTATCAGATTGAATTATATTGGGCCTGTATTTAGCTTATTGGGCCCCCATTAGCCTTTTATCATGACCTTCTACATTAATTTAGGCCTAGATGAAATTTCTCTCCCAATTAAATCTCAAAACCCATATTAATAATTTATCTCTATAAAATTTTCATTCACTTAACTTGCCCGATTATCCCATATTAATTATTCTTAATTAACCTAATTCATGATTAACACCTTAATTAATTATGGGGTGTTACAATTTTAATTTCTTCCAAGCTTGATTTTGTATCATATATGATGGGAGAGGATGAGAGGAAGCCTTGCAAAAATTTTAGGAAGCCTAGAAAGTGAAATGGTATCATAGATTCCATATTGTGACTTAAAGAAGCAACATATAGTTAGGCTCCTCAAATTAATTATGTGATGACTCCAATAGGTTTAAATGGAGTCAAGAATCATAAGTGGATAAAAAGAATAGAGCCAAGATCATAAATTATGGGTGTTGCTTCATTAGGTGCATTATGAAACCATAAATGAACCATATGAACAATCTAACTTTTGAAATGAATGTGTAGCCTTAGAAATTGTTCCAAAAGTGTAATTAGTTTCCATATGATGTGTTTAGGCCAAAGGAATCAAGTCTCACATCCTTGTGAGTGTGTGGCCAAGGGAAAGAAAGAGTTTTCAAGGAAGAAAGTGTGTATTTGTAACCAAGATAGCTCTCTCTTCTTTCTCTCGTGTATGAGTGGGTATTAATCTTGTCTTTGAATGTGTGTGTGTATGTTTTAAGTCATGAAAGATGTTTTAGCATGTATCCATATGCCATGGTATCATGATGTGTTATTATGCACTTGAATGATACTTTATGAACATGTTTTGGTTTGCTTGAGTGTGGTGAAGCCAAAAGTCCCTTAGCTTGGGTGAGAATGAGCCAAAAGTCCTTAAGAATGGATGAGACAAAACCAAAAGTCTCTAAAGAGTGAGGCTTAGTCAAAAGTCCCTTAAGAAAATGGATGAGGCAAGTCCAAAATCCCAAAGAGAAGTGGGTGAGGCTAAACCATCTTCTTGGCAAACCTATCTATGTTTTATGTGACTTCTTGGATACAAGACATGTTCTATGAATGATTATGTAACCTATGATATCCATACATGCATTTTTAGACTTGAATTTGTATCCTTTATGTATGATTGAAAGGGAACAGAGCTATTGGCATTCCTAGAATTTTATTCCTTCCTCCCCATTGCCTAACATGTCTAAATAGACCAAGTGAATTAAGAAATGGGAGCCACCAAGTTTGAAGAAGAGAGATTGACAAGAAAGTGTGTGATTTTGTTCACTTTGTAGCCATTTTGAAGGCATATGATGTAACCTTATGATGAATATGTTGTATAACCATTTGAACATAAGTAATTACATGGATACTTGATGTATATATGAGATTTGATGCCATGTGAATGTTGTAGCAAGCTCTTGACATTGAATGGCAAAATGAGACTTGTGTAATCTTATGTATACCTTGGGGTGATAGTGTAAGTTTGTAAAATCTGGGTTTGTACACCTTTGAGAGATTTTTAATAGGCCATTTTAGTACTTTTCCATGTGCTCAAGTTGTAACACCTTCATTTCTAGCTCATACCCATCATGCTATACATACTCATATACATCTAGGAAGACTAAAGTGAGGTCTCCCTTATTGGATTCATGCATTTACTTAACATTGTGACATGGTTAAGAATTCATTTCGGTGTCACATGGATCGTGTGAGGTCATTATATGCATCCTCATATTTAATTGCACCATTACAACTCATTTGAACCTCAAAAACATGCTTTAAACCCATGGAAACCAAAAAGTGGTATGAAATATGCATGTTCATTTTCGGCCTTGCTTGGCCTTATTTCTGGGCAAAGTTTGGAAATTCATAACTAAATACAGAAAAATCAAAAATATGCTATCTTGGTCACTCTGGAAAGCTTAGACTGTCTAATTCATGGGAAAAATATATAAAAATCATAAAATCCCACACACAATGCGTTTGACACACGAAATCATCTGCAAGTCGGAGGGGTTCCTGATACTGTCACAGTTTACTGATATGGACTTCAAAAATGTCTAACTAATTCCAAAAAAATCCAATTCATGCAAACGATATCACTATGGAAATATGTGGATGTTAAATAGAGAGAAAAATATCTCTAGATCAGTTCATCAAGTGAAACTCTCAGAAACTGATAGAACAGTACGTCGGGTCTGGTAAGATGACTGATGCTGGGCAGGAACTTCGAAAATGCATATCTTCCTCTCTAGACCTCCAAATGAGGTGATTCCAGTTGCTACAAGTCACTGTGACTTCTAGTTTCTGCCTATAAAATTTCATAGTCATTGGACTACGTTTGCCCCTCGGATGACACGATTTCCCAACTGACCAAATGAACAGTGTTTCTGAAAATCCGAATTTCTGATACCAACTTTGAAAAGTCATAGAAAATTCTACAGACCTCCAAATGACTTGATCTTTAGCTTCCCAAAAATCTCTAGACAAGATCTAGTCACATGCCAAATTTCAAGGCAAGGAGAGGTCATTTGGTCAGATTTTGACATAAGAGGGTAAAGTGCCACTGTCTTGTGTTAAAAGGCGGTTCCAAGGACTTGAATTGGCTTCTCCTACTTCTAAGGCTCTATGAGCACGTGGGATAGCATCAATATAGGCTATCAAACATGACTCAAGTGTCTAATAACCCAGATTTGCAAAACTCACTCTCCCACACCAACACATACACCCATGGGAGAATGCTAGATTTCACCATTCATTGCAAAACTTGCTACATCATGCACCATGAATTCAATTCTCATATATATACATTAAATACATTCATTTATAAGTATTCATAGGTGCTACATCATATATATCATATCATTAGATTACATCTCTTGACTTAACTACAAGATAAATACAAAAAAGCTCTTTTACAATTCTTCACTGAACTCCCTAGCTTCAAGCTTGGAGGCTCCCATCTCTTGCCTCACTTGGTCCACCTAGCATGTTAGGATGGTGGAGAGGGGGAGTGAGATTCAAAGAATCTCAATAGCTCATCTCTCATTCAAACATACATAAAGCATGCAAACAAGTTTCACAATATATGCATGGGCATATTAGCATGTGAAATCATAAGAAATGTATTTTCAACATTTGAGTAGGCCATACATAACATTCAAAAGCTTGCCAAGCAAATGGATTAGCCTCACCCATTCACTTGTAGATTTTGGACTTGCCTCACCCATTCTTAAGAGGTTCTTGGACTCAACCTTACTCTTGGGAGTCAACCTCATTTTTTAGAGACTCTTTACTTTGTCTCAACTAACTTTAGGGTTCTTGACTCATCCTCACCTTGGCTAAAGGGTTGTTGGCTTTTCCATACTTAAGCAAAGCAAAGCAATCATATAAACATCATTAAAGTTCATAAGGCATCATCATGTTAGCATACTTTTCATGGGTTAAAAATATACATACATACATACATGCAAGACAACATAAGCACACATTTATGCATGAGAAAAAGTAGAGAAGGCTACCTTATTGGCTATTCACCAACTTTCCCTTTCAATTTATCTCCTCCCTTGTTAGTTCCACAATCACCTTTAGATGGGAGTGCTTCTCTTGAGTCTAACCACATAAGAAGCATGGAATTATTCTCTTAACACTTTATTCATAAAGCTAGGGATTTCTTTCTAGCAACCCTACTAAGCATATAAAGCTAGGGGTTCTTTCTCTCACTAGAATCCCACTAACTCTCCTTCCTCTCTCAACTCTCAAACTCTTAAGAAGGGGAAGCAAGGAAGAGAGAGCTACATGACTTCTAACCTCCCTCAAGAGTGGTTTTCCACTCTCCCTCTTCTGAACCAAGCTCAAAATCTAACTACTTCAATAATCAAAACCATAGGAAGAGATAGCAAGGAGAGAAGAACAATATTCTAAGAAGAGAAACCATATAAATCTTATCTTTATCTTGTTCTTCCTTCCTCCTCTAGGTTTCTATCTCTCTCCTCCGCCCTTTTCTCTGTCTTAGAGGGAGCTTAAGTCTGTCAAAAGAAGAAAGGAGGGGTTGGGATGTTTTAATAAGTCAAATTCTCTTTTTTCACGCTTTTACGGACTCACCCTCGCTACAGCGAGTTCGTGTCAGTCCTAGACCTTTGCCTTCGCTACAGCACGTGCTACAGCGAGCAATGCCCTAGTTTTTGTATGGGGTGCCTGCACTCGCTATAGCTAGAAACATTCTTGCTATAGCTAGAAGCATTCTTGCTATAGTTAGAAGGCACTCTCGCTATAGCTAGACCATTTCTCGCTATAGCGAACAGGTACATTCGCTATAGCTAGGTTGTAGCTAGCAGACTTAGAAAATTTTCAGCCCTTCAAAAATTTTCAGCTTTTCTTTTCTTATTTTCTTTTTTCTTTCTTATTCTTTCTTTTTTCTGGTTGTTACACAAGTGGCCATGAATGTCTTAGAAGCTAATTTGGATCATTTGAGACCTTTAGAAAGCACAAAATTGACTATTTTGGAACCAAATGTCAAGATATAACCAAATGAATGAATTTTCTCATAAAATTTGTCATTCATATAGATCTTATCCAGAGCTTTTTGGAAAACTAAAGACCGGATTATTTGGAGCTCTATAGAATTAATTATAAATTTTTAAAATTGCCAAATTTTAGCTATTCTGGTATAGTTATTGTTCATATAGTTAGTTTCTTCTCTTATGTCATTTGAGATCCAAATAGTGTCCAATGCTTATCAAATTTTACAAGCATAAATTATACATGGTAATATTTCTATGTCCACTAAGATCACCTCAATTGGATGTCTGAGCAGGGAGTTATGAATTTTTGAAGTTCTGTGATAGTACTAGTAGTGCCAGATGAGTTTGGTACTGTTCCATTAATTTCTAGTAGCTATATATTCCTGTTTTGGTCTAGACTTATTTTTAGCATAAATTAAACATCTGTAGCTTTTCAGAATGGTATGGTGTGCTTGATTTTGATTTTGATTTTGATTTTTCTAGAATTAATTATGATCTTTCAAAGTTCATGACAAAAACCTAGCACATGAACCCAAGGCAACATCATATTATTTTGTATATATATACTATGAGCTCGATTTGTTGGCCACATTTTAAGATGGTTTTAAGTTGTATGTATGTAATTAAATAGGAGAATGAGATTGATGGGTTCATATGGTTCACATGACACGAAATGAAAATTTTATCCACGACGTAATGCAAAAATAATCTAATATTTTAATGGTATTTTCTTGAGAAACTTGTTCTTAGCCAAGGAAATTAGCTTGGAATTAAATGAGATCAACTAAATGAATATGGTGTTACAATTTCTAGCTTGAGATAGCTCTCTAATCTTTTTCACATACATTTCTTGATTTGTTACTTGTCTTAGTTTGCTTGTTTGTGTTCTTGAATTATGTGAATAGTTTATAGCCATTGGTTTAGAGGCTTGATGCCTTGACATGATTTTTAAACTTGTTTGAAAGTGTGATGGCTTGAATGGGCTTAGTAAGGCTAAAAGTCACTTGAGAATGGTGAGGAGGAGCCACAAGTCTCTAAGAGTGAGGCCAAGTCAAAAGTCCCTGAATATAGGTGAGGCAAATCCAAAAATCTTGAAAGTTTAGGTGAGGATAAACGAATAACCCATAAAGCCTATGTTTAAGTTGTTTGAATTTAATTAACATGAGAAAAGTGGCTATGCATGATTTTAGAAATGATTATGGCATGCTTGCATCCCTTGACTTGTAATTGCATCATATATGTACGTTTGAAAGGGTAAAAGAGCTATTAGGATTCTTTGAATCTCACTCTTTCCCCTACATGTTACTTTTATCTAGGTGAAGCCCAAAGATCAAGAAGTAGAGGCCATATGTCTTAAAGAGGAGAATTTTGACACTAGAGTAGAAAATTTTGTTGTATGATGTCAAGAACTTTGTATAAATGATGTATATGTAAGGTAGATATATGGACATGTGTAAAAATATGTATTTGTGAAGTATGAATGGAGTTTGGAACCATATATGCACATATGTGAATTTTTGACATTCAAATGCCTATGTGTTCTTGTATGTATATGTAAGTTAGGAAGTGATTTTGAGATGTATGAGTATTTGGACCACTTAGGTAGCCTTTGTATGTTGATTTTATCCCTTTGGACATGCCCAAATGATTGTGGTTAGAGTAGGAGAGCAAAGGGTTACATTTTGACCCTATATGGTGCCAAAAAATGTCATTTTTACACCCTATATTCCAAACTAACCAAATGAATGAATTTAACCTTGGAATTTGGCATGAATATAGGTCTCATCCAGAGCTTTTTACAGAGTTAAAGAGCACCTAATTTAGGGCTTTAGATAATTTATTATTATTATTCAAATTGGGAATATTTTGTAGAAATGGTAATAACACTATTCATATAGTTAGTTTCTTCCTCTGTACCATCTGAGAGTCAAATGATATCCAATGCTTATGAGAGCACCCCAATTGGAGGTTTGTAGAGGAAAAATCAAAATTTTAAAGTTGCATGATAATACCAGTAATGTAGCTCGATCTTTGGTACTATTCTATCAATTTTCATAAGTTAAACATCATTTTTTTGATTTGGACATACTTTTAGTCATTAGCTAACATTAAGCTATCATATATATGATTTTAATTTTTCTAGAATTAGTTTTGAATTTTCAAACTTCATATCAGAAACTCATGATAGCAACCCGAGAGCAAAACATTAATTTTGTAAAATGTGGTTTAAAACCCAAGACTTTTGAGATGTTTTGTGATGGTTTTAACTTGTATGGATATGTTATGGGTGGAAAATGATATTGATGAGCTTATATGGTTCATGAAGCATGAAATGAATAAATAAGCCCTTATGTAACTCAATTTGATGCTATTGAATGTATTATTTTCCATGTAAATGTGCGAAGTTAAGCCATGTAATGTAATGGAAGGCCTCAAATTGTGTTGTTTTTTATTTCTCTAAATATGGTATGGATGGAAATGAATTGAGGTAAGTTTAAATGACTCTTATGGGCAAAATTAAAGTATTTTGGTGTTCATTATGCATCAATTCTGTTGCCAAAATTGCTATCCCAATGTAAATAAGAATGGATTGCTTTTTATGCTATGGTTTGAGGATTATTAAGTTATGGTGTTACACTTAAAGCAACAAAGGTTGAATGCTTTTGTATTTGTTAAATACAACCTTCAACTTGAGATTAAACAAAAGTAAAAGGAGTCAAAAGTAGATACATATGATCCCATTTTCTTATCTAATCTTGAATTAGATGATGAATGAATTGCTAAACAAGAGGAGCCTTGCCTAATAGAAGGAAATGCTTGGATAGATGTCCAAGAGTGCTTTAAGATTGATGAAGGAGATCCAAGTAAAAAGAGAAAGAAAGATATATTAATTGCACTTGTAACCTTAAACCTCTTTTTGTAATTCTTAAACTATTTTTTTTTTATTTAGTCACTTACATATGTCTATTTTTAGGTCCACAAAATCTTAATGCCAACAAAAATGATAGAGGAAAAAGCATTCAAATACAAGATAATGTTGAAAAAGACACTAAAGATGATGGTGATGTAAAGGAAGAAGATGAAGAAAGAATAGTCATGTTGTATGATGACAAAGATAATCATAACAATGATAGTGACGATATTAGTATTGATGAATAAAAGGATCCTTAACTTTGAAGTTGGTCATTTATACATTTTTTTATTTATAAACTTATATATGAGTTATTGATAAATATTATTTTTATATATTTTATTTTCCTTAATTTAGGCATTTTAATAATGAATTAAACCTTAATTGATTTAATTGGAGGATATTTGATTTTATTGGCAATTTTTGTACTCTAGAAATTTATTTGCAAAATTATTGGATTTTAATGCATAAATTTTTTTAAAATAATTTTGTAAATGTTCTTACTTAATTTTTTCTATTCTTTTTGTGCAGATTTTGGGCAAATTAAATTTAAATGTTTGAAAAAAAAAATTGGAAGGCGATGGATGAACCATGCAACATCCAACTCACATGGCCCTTTTACTCACATGTTGAAGCAAGTCCAACCCACTAATTCACATGATTGGATGACTTCACTCTGACACGGTTTCTTTATCATGGAATTAGGAAGAAAGAGCATCAAGTTATGTTTTGAGAGTAGAGAGCACGAGTTTTTCATCATGGAATCCACGATCCTCATCATTGCACATGGAATAGGGGGTAGGATAAATCACATAGAAGGTTACACTCATCCACATTGTCATCCACGACATCAATCATCATCCATGCACACACTCCACATGATAGGAGGCTCAAGGTATAAGAGGGATTAGCCATTGAAGCATCACACTACTAGGCACGAGGTTCTAATTTGCATGACTTATTTGCACTCATGGGACTTTTACATAGCCGCTCATACTGATACACAAAATAGTAATACACAACTCACCTAATGCATACACAGATTGGTCTTCACGTGGATACATAAATGGAAGGCATAGGCTATTCCACGTAGCAATTATACACGCTCCATACATACATGACTTCATTCACTTACATGCCACTCCATTCATTCTCATGAATCACACATATAGCAACATGAGGCATTTTCTTCCATTCATGCATTCCACTCCTCATACATACACATAATCACGTTACATGTGAAAAGAGGAAGCCACGATACTCCATTATCATGTGAATGGATGAATTCCATTATTTCCACATAGACACACAAGAGAGGCACGTTGATACTCACACATTCACCCTTCACGTGGGAGGACTAACTTTCAGAAAAGGGCCTGGGTAGAACATGTGAAACTCAGGTTTGAGAAGGTCTAGGGGAGCACAAGCAGAGAGGGTGTCCAGAATGTGATTAAGGAGGCACGCATCTCATGATTTTGGGCTCAAGTGGAGGGTCTAGAATAGGGAAAGTACACATGAAATCAATGAAAAGAACCATTTATTTCCTTAATTCAGAAGAGGGGTTCTCGGGAAGAAATAGAGCAGGGGGAACATGATTCATCCTTATTCTTTTATCAACTTCTCTAATGGTCATGGCTCTTCATCCTTTCATTTTCCTTCATTAATTCTTGAAATTAATAGAAACTTAAATCCTCTTGGTGGTTAATCTTGGATGGAACTCCTTGATGAAGATTAGATCTCTTAATTTCAATCAAGAATAGGCTAATTCTCTAATCTCATTTGTTATTTTTATTGTTACTTCAATTAATGTTCTATTGATTAGTTTGAATTAATGAAAATTTGATTATAGTAGATATTTGGGATTGGTAAATTCTCTAAATTTTGTTCATGAATTGGAGATGTAATATTGCACCTTAAGTGTTTGATGAATTGCTCTTGAATGATTATGCATTTTTCACCCATTTTACTTGCAAATTTTATCTTAATTGTGTAATTGGTGCTAAAATGTATTATTAATTGGTTTAATTAAGAAATTATGAGTTTAAGTGGTGATTTAGACTCTTAGGTGGATTGTACAGTAACCTAAAAGAATGATTAACCTCATATTTAGGTGTATTCTAATCCTTTTATGCTAGCACTAATCAATGAAGAGTGTTGTCGTCACAAGCTCCAATTGGTTTAGTACTTGTATCTCAATTGTTAGTTGGGAATTTCTTTAATGAATACACCAAACATGGGGATTAGTTCTAAGTTTTAATTTAATCTAATGAGAGCAATGATAATTGAAGTTAAGGAGGTGAGTCCAAGGTTAGCTACTTTGCATTTGTTAGTTGATTTCACCACTTAGTATAGCTCTAACTTCTTGTTGTTACTTTAATTCAATTAAATTCTAAAAAAATTAAACCCCTCAAATTATCTCCTTCTTGTGTTTTCATTTAGTTGCACTCTTATGGGCTCCTTCACAAGTAATTAGAATCTAATTCTAAGGTAAATGATCTAAATTGCATCACTAACTACAAAAATTCTACTTAACTTAGATTATTTGAGGTTGCTTGACACAATTGTCAAATTTGGAGCTATTGCTAGGGAATTGGATTCTTAATTTTTTGGGAAAGTTAATTAGGTGTTAACTCTATTTTTGAGATGTTTTTGCTCTATTTTTAAACTTAGTTTTTGGCCTTTACGGTGTTGCGCATCAATTACTCTGTTTAATGGAATTTTTGTTTAACTTGCCTAGAAAATTCTCAAACTTTTATTCTAAGGATTTTGGGTGTACTGAGCAAAATAATAGCAAAGCTATTTGGTGCAATGTTTTTAGGCCAAATTCCAATGTTTAGGGTTCTTTTCTAATTTTTTTAGTATTTTCTCAAAATTTTTTAGGATTTTTCTAGATTTAATTGTTTAATTTTTGGTGGCTTATTTTTGTGTTCTTGCTTTATCTTTGGCTTGTTGTTTGTTGCATGACAAGATCCTCAACTCAATAATTAATTGAATTTGATTTGGAAATAGAGAGAACTTTTGTTACATAAGTTAGAAACAAGAGAAATAAAGGGAAGAAAGAGGACTTTCACACACTTATTTTGCTAATACTTATGAGCATATAGGTAAACATTTTTGTCCAATTATTGAGATGGAACAAAGGAATGCAATGGTGGAATTGAATATGAATGCCAATAACATGAATGCAAAAAATGATTTGAATGGAAATAATAATGGTGTAGGAGTTGACATGAACATAAATGTGAATGACAATGTGAGTGCCAATATGGGTATCAATGCTAGAATAATTAAAGAGTTAGCTACTCTTGACTTGCATTTTCAAAACTTGTGTATCAATTATCCTCTTTTAGATGTGAATTTTGAATTAAAGTCTAGTTTGATACATTTACTGCCTAAATTCTCTAATTTGGTAGGTGAGGATCCACATAAACACTTGAAGGAGTTCCAAGTGGTATGCAATAATATGAAGGCACCAGAGGTGTCAGAAGAGCAGATAAAACTCAGTGCATTTTGATTTTCACTTGAAGGTTAAGCTGAAGATTGGTTGTTTAACCTTCCTTCCAGTACAATTACTACATGGGACCAAGTAAAAAGACTATTCGTGGAAAAAGTTTTCCTTGTATCCAGAACAGCTTTCATAAGAAAAGAGATATGTATAGAGGATCAGGGAAATACTTTATGAATACTAGGGGAGGTTCAAAAGATTATTAGCAAGCTTCCATCACCATCAAATCATAGAACAACTCTTTATTCAATACTTTTATGAGGGTTTACTCCAAGTAGACCGGAACATGATTGATACAGTAACTAGTGGAGCATTGATTAATCTCACTCCTGCTAGGGCATGAGAATTAATAGACAAGATGGATCAAAATGCTCAGTAGCTTGGTTCTAGATCAATGTAGATGGCCAAAGGAGTGAATGAATTGGGTACTCTATAGTATGACACTCGAATTGAGAGTTAGCTGGATGAGCTATCCTCTATGGTTTGTCAAATTGCTTTAGCTCAACAAAAGCTGTATATTTCTCCTGTTATTCCATAGTCTTATGGGTCTCAATTTTATACTCCTCAGACCTACGCTTATCCTCAGTGCTATTATCCACAAGTTACATCTACTTCTACTGCCTTGGTGCGGTATATGTTTTTTGGCTACACACTCTACAGATTAGTGTCCACAGTTATATGTTCAGATTGAGTGTTGTTCTGCCATCTTTCCTAGTAAACCTATGCAATAAGGGCAATAGAGATATGACCCATATTTTACTACCTATAATTCTGGGTGGAAAGATCATCCTAACTTGAAATTTGGAGGCCATCCATAATAAAATTTGCTGCAAGACCAAGTGCTTAAGTTCCTTTACCTATGAAACAATCAATTCCTATCTAAGAAACACCTAGAAAGGATAACAACATGGAACTTATGATAAAACAACTCTTGAAAAAGATGGAGTATAGTGAAATTAGACACAGACAGGAGATTCATAACATAGAAAATAAGATGCAAACCCATAACAGGAATGTGGAGAATATGATTAGTCAGTTGGCTGCCTCTCTTAATAAGGTAAAAAGCCAAGGTTCAAGGCAATTACCTTCTCAGACTATGGTGAATCCTAAGGGAACTAGTGTTTGTGCTATTACAATGAGAAGTAGGAAAGAACTTCTAGGATCTTTCGAATCATCAGAATTGGATAAGTTGGCATTAAAAAAAACATATGTCACACCAAAAAATACTAAAGAAACAGAGGAGGAACTGAAGAAACCATTACCCTTTCCTAATAGGGTAACTTAGACCAAGAAGCTTAAGGAAGAACAAAAGGAGAAGGAAATCCTAGAGACATTCAAGAAACTAGAGATCAATGTGCCACTCTTAGACTTGATCAAAAAAGTCCCAAAGTATGCAAAGTTCCTAAAGGAGATGTGTACAACTAAGAGGCAATTAAGAAGACGTGAATGAGTTAACTTTGGGAATAGTGTATCTATTTTGATTCAACCCCCACTACCTAAAAAAATGCAAAGATCCAGGCCACTTTTCCATTCCTTGTACCATTGGGAACTTGGAGTTCCTTGATGCTTTGCTAGAGTTGGGAGCTACCATCAATGTGATGCCCAGGAGTGTGTTCTTAAATATGTATTGGTAAAGGTAAAATATTTAATTTTCCTTACAAATTTTTATGTCCTTAATATGGAAGATGATAAGTATAAGACTAATGGACATGCTCTTTTGATCTTAGGAAGATCCTTTTTGAAAACTGCTAAAGCCATAATCAATGTGCATGAGGGTACCTTATATATGGAATTTACAAGAAATGTAGTGTATTTTAACATTTTTTATGCTATGAGACATCCTGTTGATGATGGTTCTGTATTTGGTGTTAGTTTGATTGACATACTTATAGATGATACATCTTTTAATTTTAGGGATAATATGTTGTCTAGACCATGTGACATAGTTGACCTAGATGATTCTCTTGGTTGTGTATATGTTGGATCCACTATATGTGATAACTATACCTAGATTAGTGCTTTTATTGAGAGTAGTAAGTTCTTAGCATATTCTGATCATCATGATTCTATGATTTCTTCTATTTGTGATGATTCTACTATTAGTCAGCATGACTGATTTGGATGATTGTGCTGGTCTAGATCACTCCTTTAGCTTTAGAGATGATGTGCATGCTATTGTTTTTCTTGATTATTTTGATGCTACTAGATTTACTATTTCTCATGATGTATTGCATGCTGATATTTCTTTTAGATATGTTAACAATGGTAGTTCATCTATGTCCACTCTTAACTTGCCTAATAATTGTGCTACTAGATGCTATGTAACTAGCTTGTCTAGTAATAATACTAATGTTACTATTGATATTGGTTCTTTTATTGATATTCATGCTGCTGATGTTCCTAAGGATAGGAAAGTTATTTCTTCTATCTATGAGTTATCTAAATAAGTATTTAGCATATAAAAGATTGAGATCAAACCACTCATACCTTCAATTGAACAAGCTCCTACCTTAGAGCTCAATCCATTGCTAGACACTTTCAAGTACAATTATTTAGAGAAAGATGAGAAGCTTTTAGTGATTGTGGCTAATGACATTGTTCTAGAGGAAGAAGAGAAGCTTCTGGAGCTCTTTAGAAGGTGTAGACAAGCTATTGGTTGGACCTTGGTAGATATACCTGGTATTAGCCCAAATATGTGCATGCATATGATTCTTCTTAATGATGGAGCATATCCAGTCCGCCAACCTCAAAGGTGTCTCAACCTATTGATTTTGGATATTATGAAGAAGGAGGTATCTAAGCTATTATTTTTAGGTATAATCCATCCTATATCTGATAGTGAGTGGGTGAGTCTTGTCTAGGTAGTACTTAAGAAAACTAGCATAATTGTAGTGAGAAATGATAAGGGTAAAATGATTCCTACTAGGGTTCAAAATGGATGGCATGTGTGTATTGATTATGGACGCCTAAATGCTATGACTAGAAAAGATCATTATCCCCTTCCTTTTATTGATCAAATGCTTGAAAGACTTGCTAATAAATCTCACTACTACTTTTTGGATGGTTTTTCAAGTTACTTTCAAATTTGTATTGCTCTAAAGATTAGGATAAAACTACTTTTACTTGTTCATTTGTCACTTTTGCATATAGGCGTATGCCATTTGGTCTTTGTAATGTACTAGGGACTTTTCAAAGATGCATGATGTCCATCTTTAATGATTTTATTAAAAAATAAATAGAAGTATTTATGGATGATTTTACAATAAATGAACATTCATTTGATGATTGTTTGCATAGTTTAGATAGAATTCTAGAAAGATACATTGCTAAGAACCTAATGCTTAACTTTGAAAACTGCCATTTTATGGTTCATAGGGGTATAGTATTAGGCCACATTATGTCCCATAGAGGCATTGAAATTGATAAAGCTAAGATAGATATCATTTCTTTTGTTCCATACCTCATATCTGTGAAAGAAGTTAGGTCATTTCTAGGGCATGTAAAGTTTTACAAGCATTTTGTTCCAAAATTTTAGTAAAATTACATTGCCTTTATCTAGACTTCTTTAAAAGGATGTTGATTTTTCTTTTGATGATGATTATAGGTTAGCTTGGGATAAACTTAAAGAGAAGTTGACTACACCTCCAATTATTCAGCCACCTGACTGGAGCCTTCCTTTTGAGCTTTATTGTGATGCTTCCAATTATGCATTTAGAACAGTTTTGGGATAGAAAGTAGATAAGAGATCTCATGTTATAGCCTATGCTTCAAAGACCTTGGATTTTGCACAAACCCATTGTACTACCATTGAGGAGTTTCTTACTATTATATTTGCTTTAGAGAAATTTAGATCATATTTGTTGGATACTAAAGTTACTATTTTCACTGACCATGCAGCACTTAAGCACTTGATGAAGAAGCCAGATTCAAAGCCATGCTTAATCCACTGGATGCTTCAGCTGCACAAATTTGACATTGAGATTAAAGATAAAAGTGGTGTAGAAAATTTAGTTGCTGATAATTTGAGTAGGATTGAGGCATCGGTGGTAACTTCTTCCCTATTTTTGACACTTTTCCTAATGATGGGTTGTATACTGTTACTATTTCTGAGCCATGGTATGTTGATATGGTTAAGTATCTGGTTGCATGTGTATTACCTACTTATCTTAATAAGCATCAACTAGATAAGTTTAAAAGTAAGGCAAAATACTATATTTGGAATGATCCTTACTTGTGGCAGTGAGGTAGTGATTAAGTTATTAGGAGATACATTCCTGATCATGAAATTGTTTCTGTCTTGCATTTTTGTCATACTTTCGCATGCGGTGCTCATTTTGGTCCATTGAGAACTGCTAGGAAGTTTTTGGACTTTGGATTATTCTAGCCTACATTATTTAGAGATGCACATCAATTTTGTAAGGAATGTGTTAGATGTTAGCATACTTGTACTATAGGTCGCTAGAATGAGATGCCACAGTACCCTTTTATGAAGTCTTTGATGTGTGAGGCATTGATTTTATAGGCCCATTTCCTGTATCTTTTAGCTATCTTTATATTTTGTTTATTGTGAATTATGTTTCTAAATGGGTGGAAGCCATTACCACCTGAATTGATGATTTTGGTGTAGTTGTTTCTTTTGTCAAGGCTCATATTTTCTGTAAGTTTGGAATACCTAGAGTTATCATCAATGACTAGGAAAGCCATTTCTATAATAAGCATTTCCAAGGCTTACTTGGAAAGTATGAAGTCCAACACAAAGTTGTAACATTTTACCACCCACAAACCAATGGCTAAGTGGAGGTTCTAATAAGGATATCAAACTGATTCTGGAAAAGACAGTTCAAGCTAACTAGAAGGATTAGAGTAAGCACTTGGCCAATTTACTTTGGGCCTATAGGACTGCTTTCAAAACTCCAATTAGAATGTCTCCCTACCAAATTGTATTTGGCAAGGCTTGTCACTTGTTGGTTGAGATAGAGCACTAAGCTTTTTAGGCAGTCAAGCAATGTAACATGGAGTTAGAGAAGGCGGGTGTTGAAATAAAGTATCAATCACAAAAAATTGAAGGAATTAGAAAGGATGCCTATGAGAACTCCCAAATTTATAAAGAGAAAACCAAGGCATTTTATGATAGAATGATATCTAGGAAGGACTTTAAAATCAATGAAAAAGTTTTACTTTATGTCTATATTGAAATTCATGCCTGGTAAATTGAGTTTTAGATGGGAGGGTTCATATGTAGTCTCTGATGTTTTTCCTTTTAGTGCAGTTGAACTTATGGATGAGTGGATTGGAGCTAAATTTAAAGTTAATGGACACAGGCTTAAGCACTTTCATGAAGAGGCTTCGAGAGAGGACAAGGAGGAGCTCCAACTTTAAGACCCACCCTGACTACCTGGTTGTATACTTTTCTTTTCACTTTTTATATTGTGTTATCTATCTTTTGATTAGATCTTATGCTGGCATTAAAGACAATGCAATATTTAAGTGGGGGTGAGCATTCAAATAAAATTTTTGGTTTTGCTTTGTTTTGGTTAGTTGATTTTTAGTCTTTTATGTTACTTTTGTTTGTGCATTGTTTTTGTGTTTTGAAAAAAAAAATACTTTTATTTTTTATGGAAGTTGCTAGTATTGAGGTATAATCATGGCTTTGATATGACTTGACTTGATAAGAAATTGATCTTGTGTTGAGAATGCAAGTTAAATGGCAATTAGCCGAGCTTTAATGAATTTTATTGATGGTCAATTTACCTTGTGAGGATTTGAGCTTTATTTGTTCATTTATAGTGTGCATCCTCTATCTTGCTTTTACTTTAGAACTTGGCTTGAATCTTATTCAAGGCCATATTTGTTCATTTGCCATACGTGAAAATGATTAAGGCATTCATTCTTGCTTTGTTTTGTTTCAACTAGAGCCAAAGAACTATCCCTTATGTGTTTTATCCATTTGTTTTACCCCTTGAGCCTTATATATTTTCTTTTCAGTCTCTTAGCCATAAAAAGCAAACAAATATTCTTCCTACCATGATTAGGATACTTTTAATTATTAAAAACATTGCATCTTGATAGCTGGATAAATGTGCATTTTCACATCAATTTTAGGCCATTTGTTTGCTCTTTTTGGAAATATACCTTTATTGAAGAATATACATAGTTGAAAAAAACAAAACAAAACAAACAGTTTAAAGGAAGAAAATAAATAAAATAAAAAAGTAAGAGACAAGTATATGACATGAAATGAGGAAAAAAGAAAAGGAAAAGAAAGGAAGAAGAGTTATTTTTGTATCCTTTATATACATGCTTGTTTGTAGTGAATAGGGCCTTAAAATGCTCATTCATTCCATTCTACATCCTCTCTTAATGCTCTTGATGATTTTAAGTATTTGCTTTACTTCTTAAAGTGTCCTCATTCTTTTGTTTACTACTTGTTTCTTACCTTGGCCTATATTACAACCATGATATAGACCCTTATGATTCATATATTAGCATTAGATTTTGAGTGGTGGAGATGTAAATAATTACTAAGCGTATGGTAGTAAAGTTGGATAAGTTGAAATTTGAGAATAAACACTTCTTCCTCAACATTAGAAAGGAGAGTGGCAAATACTAATCCATGTGAGGGACTATCATTGTATTTCATTTTTGTTAAGTATATTGCCATGGTACTTATTGCATTAATGCAATTGATATGACTTGGAGAGTTAGGATATTGATGTGTTATGATCTTGCTTATGCTAAGTAGCTTACACATTTTCTTTTTGGTTCCTTTACATTAGCCTTTTCTTGGAGTTTTGATTTCTTTTGCCTAAGAGTGCAAAAGCTTAAATATGGGGGAATTAATAAATATTGTTTTTTTTTATATTTTATTTCCCTTAATTTAAGCATTTTAATAATGAATTAAGGATTAATTGATTTAATTGGAGGATATTTAATTTTATTGGCCATTTTTGCACTTTATAAATTTATTTGCAAAATTATTAGATTTTAATGCATAAATTTCTTTTAAATAATTTTGGGAATGTTCCTATTTAATTTTTTCCATTCTTTGTGTGTAGATTTTGAGCAAATTAAATTTAAATGTTGAAAAAAAAATTTGGAAGATGATGGATGAATCATGCAAGATCCAACTCACATAGCCCTTACTTACACGTTAAAGTAAGTCCAACCCATTAATTCACATGGTTGGATGACTTCACTCTCACACGGTTTCTTTCATCATGGAATCAGGAAGAAAGAGCATTAGGTTCTATTTTTAGAGCAAAGAGCATGAGTTCTTCATCATGGAATCCACAGTCCTCATCATTGCACGTGGAATGAGGGGGTAGGATAAATCATACACAAAGGTTGCACTTATCCACATTGTCATCCACAACATCAATCATCATCCATTCACACACTCCATGTGATAGGAGGCTCAAGCTATAAGAGGGATTAGCAACCGAAGCATCACACTACCAGGCACGAGGTTCTAATTTGCATGACTTATTCACACTTATGGGACTTTTACATGGCAGCTCATATTGATACACAAAATAGTAACACCTAACTCACCTAATGCATACATGGATTGGTCTTCACATGGATACATAAATGGAAGGCATGGACTGTTCCACTTAGCAATTATACATGCTCTATACACACGACTTCATTCACTTACACATCACTCCATTCATTCTTATGAATCACACATAACAACATGAGGCATTTTCTTCCATTCATGCGTTCCACTCCTTATGAGTATGCACAATTGTGCTACACATGAAAAGAGGAAGCCACGACACTCCACTATCACGTGAATAGATGAATTCCATTATTTCCACGTATGACACACAAGAAAGGCATGTTAACATTCACACATTCACACTTCACGTGGGAAGACTAACTCTCGAGGAAGGGTCGTAGGTAGAAGACATGAAAAAAGGATGAAGTGGTTCGTGTTTGAGAAGGTCTAGGGGAGCACAAGCACAGAGGGATGTCTAGAATATGATTAAAGAGGCACGCATCACATGATTTTAGGCTTAGGTGGAGCATCTAAAATAAGGAGAGCATGCATGAAATCAATGAAAAAAACCATCTATTTCCCTAATTCAGAAAAGGGGTTTTCAAGGGGAAACAGAGTAGAGGGAACATGATTCATCCTTATTCTTCTATCAAGCTCTCCAATGGTCGTGGCTCTTCATCCTTTCATTTTCCTTCATTAATTCTTGAAATTAATGGAAGCTTAAATCATCTTGGTGGCTAATCTTGGGTGGAACTCCTTGATGAAGATTAGAGCTCCCTATTTCAATCAAGAATAGGCTAATTCTCTCATCTCCTTTTCTATTTTTATTGTTACTTTAATTAATGTTCTATTGATTGGTTTAAATTGATGGAAACTTGATTGTAGTAACTATTTTGGATTGGTAAAGTCTCTGAATTTTGTTCATGAATTGGAGATATAATATTGCACATTAAGTGTTTGGTGAATTGCTTTTGAATGGTTATGCATTTTCCACCCATTTTACTTGCAAATTTTAGCTTAATTGTGCAATGATTTTTGTGTAATTGGTGCTAAAATGTATTTTTTGATTAGTTTAATTGAGAGATTAGGAGTTTAAGTGATAATTTGGACTCTTAAGTGGAAAGTATAGTAACCTAAAAGAATGATTAAACTCATATTTATGTGCATTCTAATCTTTTTATACTAGCACTAATCAATGAAGAGTGTTGTGGTCACAAGCTCCAATTGGTTTAGTACTTGTATCTCAATGGTTAACTAAGAATTTCTTTAATAAATACACTAAACAAGGGGATTAGTTCTAAGTCTTAAATCAATCTAATGAGAGCAATGATAATTAAAGTCAAGGAGATGAGTCCATGGTTAACAACTTTACATTTGTTAGTTGATTTCACCATTTAGTATAGCTCTAACTTTTTGTTGTTACTTTAATTCAATTAAATTCTAAAAAAATTAAACTGCTCAATTACCTCTTCTTCTTGTGTCTTCATTTAGTTGCACTCCTAAGGGCTCCTTCACAAGTTATTAGAATCTAATTCTAAGGAAAACAATTTAGGTTGCATCACTAACTACAAAATTCTACTCAACCTAATTTATTTGAGGTTGCTTGACTCAACCGTCAGTTATCAATAAGATAATTATTAGGCTATGGCTTATGATTTTTTATGAGGCTTATAATTAAATTTTTGTTAATTTCTAGTTTAAAATTATTCTTGAGCAAATTTTAGTGGCATATATTTTTTATATAATATATTTTTAACTATGTCTCTTAATTTTATGATTCGGTATGGTTTATGATTAAACATTTAAAAATCAGCCTTTTGATTTATGATTTGAATCACGATTCAATAACTATGCTAGAAATAAAAAATTAAAGAAAGAAGAAATAGAAATTGAACAAAGAGACACCAAGAAAAATAATAAAAATGCATCATTTTAGCAAATGTTAGAAAGATCGACTTAAAGAAACGTCCCTTATAGAAGATTAGGCTTGGCCTCAAGTAAGGGCAAAATGAGGGGGGACATGAGGCCATCCCCTTTCCAACAAATGCAAGTTTTATAATAGATTTGATTGGGTTATATACTAAGGTTTTCATGAAGGCTTAGGAATATTTGGGAGATGGGATAAGATAAAAGGGAATGAATGCAATTCCAAGAGGGAATTGGGGCAATGCATGTGGTGTTATTATAAGATAAGTAAAGATGAGTGGGTTTATCAATTAGGTCAAGTAAGAGTCATAGAACTCCAACATAACTTGGGTCTTTGGATCAAATAGTGAGCTCCATGGCCATTTCTCTTCCTAGGTTGAACTAGTAATGTATTTAAACTATCTTATAGATAAAGTAAACAAATGCACTAAAGTTGCACAAGTATTAACGTAAACTCAAAATATAAGTGTCAATCCTATGAGAATTTTTTTACTCAATTAATTATAAGGGCTTTTACTTACATTCAAGGTTAGTCTATGAATTCTCTGCAAGTACTTACATTATTCACAATCTAATATGCTAGGTCACCTTACTAATCACATAGACAAACGATCAAACACCTAAAAAGCAATAAAACATAATATAATAAAGACACAATTAAAGACTCAAAATAGGACTCAAGAAATGAGACTCACAACACAAAAAACATAACACATGGTAACTTTAGTTGATTGTGCGTTAAGGATAAAAAATTAATCTAAGTTTACTTCTCTTGTCCAATCAAGCAATCCTTATTCAATAAGTTTTTGGCTTTCAACACATCATCATATTTCTTAAATTAGCTAGGTAATTCATCATCTTTTGATAATGAAATTGTGATATATGTTGCGTATAAAGTATCACTATCCTAATTTTCTCTTTTAACACATCATTAGGCTTAAGATTCAATTAGCACAAATTCAAGGTGAATCCCTTTGAAACATTATCTTTTGATACATAATTGCAAGTATTCTACCCATCATTTATACCAATTGCATAAAGATTCAAAACATATATTTATGGATAGAGGAATAAACATAGATTCATTAATATAATACTAATGTCAATATAAACCAAAGTAATTACATAGCCAAAAGGATAAAAGAAAAACCAAACACAAACAACAAAAGGTAAAAGAAAATGGGTGAAGAGTAATGAAGAACATCACTTAAGACAAGCGTCATGAGTGATTGACTAAGAGATTGAACATGGATATGAGATTGCCATCACAAGCTTTAGACTAGTGATCTTCTCCCTCTAGTCCTTCATCTTCACTATCCAATAACTCCAAAGACACTTTAGAGGATCTTCGAGGTTCTTAAATAGTAGAAACTCTAACCCTCCTTCATTTTTTTTACTATGCTCAATCTAATAACTCTCTTTTTGTCACTATTAAAGTGAGGGCTTTTCTTTCTGTTACTAATTTCTCAACTCTTCCTCACTTTCTCTATGTTCCTGTAATTACTAATTTAGAGGTCTTATCTCTTAGAAAGTTACTAACCACTAACTAAATGATCTTATCCTTTTCTTTTCAAATTAAGAAGACCCTTCCTCTAGTTACTTTTCTAAGCCATTTCCCTTAAATACGATTCTCTTTTCTACTTATCTCCTTTAATCTAAATTTATAGGAATTGTCATTCTTAGGCTATGCTTATAACTCAACCAAAGACATTTTCCTTATTAAAGGTTCCCTAGTCTCTTGGTAACAACTTACTATGGATCTAGCTAGCTCACCTAGGCTTACTATATACTATCACTAGACTCTTTTAGGTTTTTCTTTTCTAGTCTTATTCTCTTTTCTACATCAAACAGTGGACCACAACAACTTTAGTGTCATATCCGTTATCTAGATTCCTTCCACATCTAACACTGAATTGATTACAATTTTTCTAAAGTACAATCTTGTTGAATACTCCTAACATTCTCTAACATTGTCTTATTCTTATATATATATATATATATATACTTAAAAGTTAATATTCTTGGCCTATCCACCACTATCATATAGAGTAGCATTCTAGGTGGGAGTTAATGCCTCAAAGCAATCTCGATGACCTTTACTACTCTTGTACATTATCACTCTCATTCTAAAGTATTGCTATTTCTTACTTACTCTTGGCTCAATGTTAAAACACCTCAGTCTCTTTCTCAGACTCATATGGCCTATTACTCTTCTATCACTTAAATATTCTCTATAAATATCGAATCTATTTCTAAGGGTCTCTAACTTTCTTTTCTCTATATAATCCATAGCAATTTGTTACTTTCATTAACCTAAATATGGCCAACAAGGCCTCCTACTTTGAATTATACTCTATTATTATAAGTAACTCTTCTAATTATATAATCCAAGCCTCAATTTTTTCTATATTCATCTCACCATCAAGGCTAGGGGACTCTATGTTCTACATTAATCATTCATTAGCCAGATGATGAATCAAAGCTAGTTAAGGCCCTATGGAGTGATGCCTATAGGTTTTGGCTTGAGAGAATAGTTTTCTGGATTCCCTAACTTATCAGGGCAACTGGTGTTGTGGCTAAGGGGAAAAGCTCTCTTTCTTAGTTTCCCTCTGAAGTAGTCTCTCTTGTAGTTGTAGTCTTACTTCCTACTGCATTACATTATTGCTGGTTATTATTACAGGCAAAATGCTATACTTTGCAGAGCTACTAGCTTAGGATTTACAAGCTCTACTCTAAATGGCCTTCCATTCTAATATCATCATGCTATTTGTGCCAACTAAACTTCATAACATAAGTTGCTTATATGCCACTAACATGCACACTCATAATTTCATCAAAAATCTAACACATTTATATATATTCATCTTTCTTGAGCCCTAATCATATCTAACATGCTTGAATCTTTGCTCTGATACCAATTAATGTAACATCTTCACTATTTAGTTCTTCTTTAGCTATTATAACTCCTTACTGAGTCTATTTACTTATGCAGGTAAAATACTAAATCCAAAAATTTCAAATATATTTACTTTTCTTTATCTATAATTCCATGTCATTCCAGTTTAACATATAAAACATTGGTAATCCTTTATTATCGATTTACCTTAACAAGTGAAAATTAAAAAAAACTTATGTTACATTCTAAGAAAAATATGGCAAAGTTTTTCTTTATAAAATTAGCTATCCAAACTATTGAAATGGTCACATTTTAGCCCAGAACTCACAGACATGGAAAATATAGATAGTAGTAAAATCAAATAAAACTAGTTAGACATACATCATCCTCTAATACTAACAAATTTAAACTGGAATTATGTAACACCATAACTTCTATCTTATCATATCATATATATACATACCTCACATCATTATTTTCATGAAGATATAAGGTAAAAGGAGAAAAATAGTGACTTTCTTTGCGTTGCGTCACACTTAAAAATTTCATTTAGTGTCGCGTAGACCATGTAAGCTCATGCTATACATTCTCATATTCAAATACATCAATACAATGCATTTCCATCTCAAAATCATGCCCACAACTCATAAAAACTGAAATGGAGCTCAAAATAATCAAGTATATTTTCGGCCAGATTTGGCCTCTTTTCTGGTCAAACTTTGAAAAATCATAACTAATTCTAAAAAAATTAAAATCATGAAATCTTAGTCATTCGAGGAAGATATGGATGTCTACTTCACACTAAAAAGATGCTTAGACCATAAATTCATTACAAAGGGCATTTGACATTTAAAATGGTCCAAAGGTCAGACTGAATTCTGGAACTGTCATAGAATTTTGCAGAAAACTTTGAAAATGTCCAATTGATTCCACAAAAATCTAATCCATTAAAATGATACCAATATGGAAAGATATGGATGTTAAATAGAGAGGAAAAATGTCTTTAGATTAGTTCATTAAGCCCAGACTTCGAAATTCAATGGAACAGTACCTCTGGTTGGGCAAAATTATTGATACTAGACAGAAACTTCAAAAATTCATATCTCCCTCTCTAGACCTCCAAATGAGGTGATTCTAGTTGGTATGAGTCTCTATGAATGTATAGTTTCTGCGTATAAAATTTTGTGGCAATTGAACCTCATTTATGCCTTGTGTGATAGAAAACAATTTCGGACTAAATGAATAGTGCAGCAACCAGACACCATGAAAATTGCCAACTTTGAAAAATCATTAAATATTCTGTAGACCTTCAAAAATAATGATCTTTAGCTTTTCAAAAAGCTCTTAATGAGACCTAATTGCATGACAAATTTTAGATCAAGAATAACTCATTTGGCTAAAAAGTGATGTAAGGTTCCATTATAGTCAAATTTAGCTCCATATAGGGTACCAAATTTGCCAAATGGCTTTCCCTTGATTGTGGTACCTTTTGGGCAAGTCTAAAAGCACATTTAAGACTTGTGTGAGCTACCCAAATGATCTCAAACCTTATGTATCTTATTTTGGCCATTCAACCCATACTTATGCACATTTCCATTAAACTTCCACATTGCACATTTTGGCATTACATACTCAAACTAAATGTTAGAGGTCATACATCATATTCATACATCTAAACATCACATAATAGCATATTTATATATACCTCAAGGGTCATAGACTATTTACATCATTATATACATCATAAATCATCATTATAGTTACAAAATAGATAAAACTAGGCATATGCTTATCAATCTCCTTCTTTCATTGTTGTTGGCTTCCTTCACCATAGCTACTTGGTTTACCTAGTATATTAGATCCTTGGAGATGAGGGGATGAGATTCAAAGAATCCCAATAGCTCATCTCACATTCAATCATACATAATATGTGCAAAGCAAGCCTTACAAATGTATGCATGGAGAAAATAGAAGTCATAGACATTTAAAAGGTAAACTTGGCATATGAACAAATCATACAAGACATTCAAGAGCTCACTAAGTGTTTGGATTGGCCTTACACTTCTGCTCATGGATTTTGGACTTGCCTCACCCATTCTTTAAGAGCATTGGACTCAACAACACTCATGGGAGCCCACTTTACTTTTGGGAGACTCTTTACTTTGTCTCAACTAAGTTCAAGGGTTCTTGGCTCATCCTCACCAAAGGGAAGAGTTCTTGGCCTCTCCACACTTAAGTAAACTCATACAAACATCATGTAGTCATTTGAAAATATAACATGGCATCAAGAATCATGGCATATAAAGGCATGCTAGCATACTTTTCATAACTTGAAAATATACATACATACATTTTAAAATAAGCTAAACACACATCCATGCATGAGAGAAGGTTGAGAAAGCTAACTTGCTTACATTTACACACTTTTTCCTTAAGCCTTGAGTCCTCTCCCTTGACCTCATACACCCAAAAAGGTGGAGATCATTTCTCTTGGCCTAAACACATCATATGAAAGCTAATTATACTCTTGAAATAAGCTAGGACATTAAACTTATATTTAAGAACATACTTAGTTCCATAAGTCATATAATGGTTCCATATATAGCCTATTGAAGCAATCATCATGATTCAAGTTCTTGGCTCCATTCTCTTCTCATTCCTAGGCCTCTTGACCTCATTTAAGGTCCTTGGAGCCATTACATATTCATTTACAAAAGCCTCGACACAAGTTGCTTCATAAGGTCACATTATAGAAGCCATTGCCTCATCTCCCAATCCATGGCTTCTAAATTTCTCCCAAGGGTTCCTCCCACCTTCTACCATCATATGAAGTCCCAAACCAAGGCTAGAATAAATTAAAATACTCTCTAACCCCTCCATCTGTCCTAGGTCGACATTATGGAAGCATTTGGGGTTCAAGGGGTTTCCAATTTTTCCTTGATGGGAGAGCCACTTGGGAGGCTTCTTAGAGGTCTTAAGAACTCAAACAAACACTCACATATGTTAGGGAATGCATGAATTAAATCAATTTTTATAATCCCTTCAAATGCATTACACTTTTTCAACTTAGAGTTGAATTTCTTTGCTTTCTTGGATGGGAGGTGCATGTGGGAAGCTCTTTAGGGGTCTTAGGAACTCATACAAACATTTACATAGGCTTGGGAACTCTTAGATAAAATCATATTTTTGCCTATGTTTTTAAATCCCTAACTTCCCATTCTTAGTTCTCTTTTGCTTCTTAATTAATTCTACTTGTATCTTCCTAATCCTCACATTATAGAACCACTAATTCTACCCTAATAGGGTCAGAATTTATCTCCTATGGAATGGGCTCTAAGGTGAACGAAAATTCCATGGAAGAAGCAAGCAAGGAGAAACAACAAAACAAGAAGAAATACCTTGGTTTCTTGTTTCCTTCAAAGCCTCTTTCACTTGGTGTAAAGTCCTCCTTGAATTCCTACTTTTCTCCCTCTGAACCAGACCCAAAAACAGCCCCACTTCATCAAACAAAACTATAGAAAGGAAGGTGGGAAGGAGGAGAAGAGAGTTTCTAAAGAGAGAACTAGAAAAAGTCTTGATTTCCATATCTTTTCTTCTTGATTTTTCTCCCTTCTTCCTTACCCTTCTTGTGCATCTCTCTTGGTAGCTCCTCTCCCTGGTTTGAACGAAGCAATAAGTTAGTCATAAGGGAGAGAGGAAAGGACCCCACTTATAAAGGGAAAATAGGGAAGAATTTGTTTTGAAAAATTATGTTTATGTCCCTTGAAATTGGCATTTTCGTTTTAGCTTCATTTCAACTCCTTTTTTAGAACTGTCTTTTCCATTATAAAATCTAGGTCCTCAATCTTATAAAATGCCTTTAGAATCACTCGATTTAGAGCTAAAACTTTCCCGAATGATCCGGTCAAAGTTTAAGCTTATCACTATTGAAAAACATATACTGGAGGGGCTTTAACTATCCCAGGGCTTTCCATGGTTTTCAGGGCCGCTGAGAACCCCGAAGAACTTAGAACTTTCATTTAAAAATCCCTCCTATGTGAATTCCAAAATTTTCTCAAAATTACAAAAATGCCACTGGCCTTTTGACAATTTTTCGAATCACTCTGGCCTTGATTTTTGGGAAACTCAAGGCTTAAATCCGTATTTTCTATTATTTAGAATTTTATCCTAATTTTAATTGGCTCCAATTCCTTCTATTTCGAGGACTTCCTTTTATATTTGGCCTTTTTTCTAACGTTTACGGAGAAACTGAACATCGCGTTTTTCACGTTTACGGAGGAACCAGATGTTACAAATTATATCACTATTAACTTTGTGACGACCCTAACTTCTAATCATTGTAATTAAAATTAAACATGTGATTAATAACTATAACGTAGGGTTACATGTCATTAAGACTAATTACATTATGGGAATATGGGGAAAATTTGAACCTTAATATTATTAGAGTCATCACCCATATAATTACAACCACTTACGTACATCAGGGAAAATAAACATTCATTTATAAGCTTTGGTTCTATTACCTATCAACTCCAATTCACTAGAATCTTCTATTAATGCTTCTAAGTCATCCCTTGAGATTACCATACAAAAAACTAAGATTTCTTAGTCAATATGAGGGTTTCAAGATGTTCGCTGCGGCCAATTCCTCTCGGCTTCACCCCTTGCATCATTACTAATTTTGCCACGGCTAGTTGGACCTTTGTCATGGCCAACCTACATAGCGCTGCGTCGAAGAAGCCTCCTGGAACCTCCCTCGCTCGCCTCTCGTTATTGGCCATGGCCAATACCTCCTTTCACCACGGCTAATTCCTCTCTGGAATGCCTGGCTCATTTTCACAAAATTTTGCCATGGCCATTTCCCCACTTCGCTGCAGCGAATTACCCTCTGGACGACTCCCAATTTAGTCTCTCATATTTTACTGCAGCCAATTCCACATTTGCCACGGCGAATTTCTCTCTGGTGCTCTCCCTAAGCAACTTCACCATTATTGGCCGCGGCTAACAATATTTTGGCCGCCGCCAAATGCCCTCTGATCCTACTACTCTTAAGACCTTGCCTCATACTCTCCACTCTCTATCTAGAGACTCTCTAGGGCCACTCTCTCACTTGTTATGAGGTTCTAATAGCATTTATCTACTGAATTCCCTAGCCATTAGATCATTACCCATCCCACAATTAAAGATGGATTCGCCTACTCATCCATTGGTCTTATATCAACAGATTTACAAATTTCTCACAATGGTCATTCAATCATACTTTCATTGGGTATTTCATGCATCAATAGTTCAAGTCTACAATCAATATATCATAGGATTACATTACTCAAATAGCCAGTTATATCATAGATTCACCAGCCAAGATAAGTGTCAAAGTTTATACATCCATCAACAGCTAATATGAAGCCTATTTCTCAATGGTTACATTCTATGTTAACAAAATACAAACTCCTACACTTGGCAATACAGATACATGATGATGCTATATAAAGGTTAACAAAAATTAGCATCTATTCTATTCTACTCAAACTAAATGTAGCTCCCCACACTAGGCCTTAGCTCATGGATTTTTATCCACTTGCTTGCCCTTATCCTTACCCGAAGAGCGTTCACCTGAAATGTTTAGTCCAATAAAACGGGATGAGATATGAATCTCAGTAACCAAGGAAATTCCATCATATATCCATTTTAATTAGCATATATGCATAATTTCATATAAGCATCAGCAAAATACTAGTCATATCAGTAAATGAAACAATTAGGCTATCATAATTACTATCCCATACTAGCAATCATATTTTCACATGTTAAAGGACATTAACATCGGGAGAGGCCAATCCACGGCACCTACTCCCCATTGAGCACAACTAGGGCTCAGTGCATCTGGGGTTTAATCATAACCTAATGCCCGATCGAAGTACATGCACGGGTGGTAGCCGCACCACAGCTCCACCATGGACTCACAAGGTCCAATCACAATATAATGATAGCTAACCAATTCATTCAACATTTTAAATCATTCATGTACAACAAAATATGAAATTGAAACAGATATAAGCATGGAATTAATATAAACCTGATTACCTCACTTGTAGACAATTGCAACAGCCACCAATGGTACAAATGTCCCTATAACCATAGCATCAGAGAATTACTACTCTAATTCATCATTAACAGTTGCAACAAGTACCCAAAGAATTTAAAATGCTAATGACTACCTAGGGATCGCTTACCCAACCACTACAAGTCCCAAATTCGGATTGATGTATCCTCTACCAGAAACCTCAATATTTTACCCAAAATCCTAAGCAAATTTGTATAAAATTAATACCCATACTATAATCAAGTCATTAGGGTCTCAAATCAGTAGAATTACCTCAAAGAGAAGAGTTCATACCTATCTAATGACAGGTCTAGCCTCAACCTACGAATTTTCACCATGGAAACATCACATAGCAAGTTTTAGATTTTGGGTGTAGGTGAAAATGCTCCAAATGAAAACTAATCGGGCCAAATTAAAGAGAAAGAGAAGAGGATTAAGATATATAACAAGTACCTTGGCTGATTTTGAGCTTAGAGGTGAGAAATGATGGATTTATGCTAAGAACCCTAGAGCCTCCTTTGGACCTCCGAATTTTGAGATGTGTGTTTGTGTTTCAGAAAAATGAGATAGTGGCTGAAGCATTTAGGGTTTTAGTTGGATTTAAGTTGGGTCATGGGTTACTCTAAGATCCAACTCTATTTGGGCTATAGATTTTAGCTTTGTTGGGCCAACTCTTATGCATTGGGCTGCTAAAATTCTATTGGGCCCGAACAAGTTTTAAGAGCTCAAAGGTTTTGGGTCTGAACAAGGGTTATTGGGCCAATTATAAAAGCATAAACAAGGTGGATCTTGAGCCTCTATCACATTGAATTATATTGGGCCTGTACCTAGCTTATTAAACCCCCATTAACCTCTTATCATGATCTCTTATATTAATTTGGGCCTAGATGAAATTTCTCTCTAATTAAATCTCAAACCCATATTAATAATTTATCTTTCCAAAATTTTTATTTACTTAACTTACCCAATTATTCCATATTAATTATTCCTAATTAACCTAATCCATAATTAACACCTTAATTAATTTTTGGGGTGTTACAAACTTTGTACTATTTCACATATGATGTGACTAAAGAGGTAAAACTTGACATATACATTTATTGCAATATTACAACAAACATATTGTTTTCTAATTCCGACATCATTTTTTTTCTTTTTCTTTGTTAGCATTGGTACTTCCACCTAGCACTGGTTAGTGGGAAGAATAGAAATAGGGGTGAGATTCAGAAGGATCTTAGTAGCAAATTTCAACCAAATCAATACATACAAGAATGTCAGGAGAAAATGAAATGCATATGGTGTAAGCATGTGATTCTTATGCATCATAAAACTCTAATGCAACTTTTAGTATGAAAACTCATTTCACAATAAGCCATGCCATCTAAATATACTAGTTGGGCTAAACTCAACTCATTTTTGGGCCAAGGAAGAGCTACTATGCTTAATTCCTTGCCATAGGGAGTTAGAAGTCAAAACATAATTCTTTTTCATACTAGCTGGGCTCCACCAAATTGAACTTTAAGCTAAGGAAGAGCTACTATGTTGAATTCCCTACCTTGAGGAGTTAAAAGCCAATCATAACATCTTATGTGCATTAAAATTCATGATACAAGTTAATTTAAAGCATAACTCATGAAATCATTAAGCAAACAAGCATACAAGCATTTAAACTCATTCAAACACCAATTGTGTGTAAGATAAGGGGATGTTGCTACCTGGGAGATTGAGAGTTCATCTTATTACTTTACCTCTTTCCTTATTTAACTCTCTTTAGTTGTCTCTTTTACTCGACCATTATTAGCTTAATTCTTCACTTCTTAATCTTCTTATCCAAAGACCACTCTAGCCATTTTCACATGTCTCATCTTGAAGCCCACTTTGTGCTTTTCAATTTTCACCAATTAGTTTCTTAAAAAGAGCTTCTTTTTACCTTGGGTTAAATTTAAACTAAACGAAGGTTTGAAATCTCTCTCTCTTTGCTTCTTCAAGACTCCATTGATGGCTAAAAATTTTGGAAATGGAAGTGTGGAGATGTTAGTACGTGGCTTTCATAAGAAGCCTCCTTTATAATTTTTCCAAAATGAGTACTTTACCCCTAGCTGTATATTTACTCCCTTCAGACTCATTTTTCAGGCTTTTCAGGATCTGATTGCTCCCTACACAATTTTAGGTTCTCTTTCACATAAAAACATTATTTTTAAGGTTACTTAGAATAGTGAAAAATAGCTACACTTAAAGTCTTGACATTATGTAACTCTTTTAACGTACCATAAAGGCTTTTACTAATTCTAATTGTCTCTATAGTTTTCAAGACCTCTAAAAGCTCTAATGAGCCTAATTTTGGTGTTTACAACTCTTTCCTTAAGTTTTCTTAAATGTGCTCAAATTTACAATTTTGCCACTAAGGTATCATTTTACTCTGTTTAACCACTTTAGCTTCATTTTCTTTCTATTAGTGATTTCACAACTCCATTTCTTGATGTCCAAATTAATTATTTACTCTTACTTGCCTTTATTTATTTTATTCTGGGACCCTCTTTTATTATTTTGCCAAATTCTAATTTTATTTAAGTTAGATGTTATAATTTGCAAATTTGGAACTACTATAGCCCCTTCAAATGCTGCTTGAAAGTTATCTTCAAATTTTTCATCAAATAACCTCAAGAATTTGGCCTTTTATTTGAACTACTTCATATTACCCTTAATTGGTCTTTAATAAAATTTTCCATGAGCTCCAATATTTTGGCCTTTCTCATAATTTAGCTCGTCTACAAAATAAAACTAAAATTAAAATTTTTCATACTTAAATAACATTAATTCTTATACTTAGCCCAAATATTAAATTAACCTTAAAATAATTAAAATAATATAAATTAATAAAAATATTAATTCAATAATAATTAAATTTTTAAATAAATCTAATAAAATAATAAGAAAAAATATATAAAATTAAAACTTATTAATATGATTTTGAAACTATCTACCATTTGCATGGCAATAAAGGCTCTAGCTTAATCCCTTACGTTACTGATTGCAAAAACGAGGAATGAACTTCCACCAAATAAGTTAAACATTCTTTCCCCCCATAAAGCTCATTAAGCAAGAAAGGTGGAAAAGTTTGTTTTTATGTGTAGAACCAAAATGAGCTAAGTGATAAAAATGCCTAGATTAGTATCAAGAAGTCTCTAATGTGATGTGAGGAATCATAGGACAAATCTGACTTCTATTGGACAAATGAAAGTTACTAAGAAATAACATTTCTCTCTTTCTCTTTCTCTCTCTCTCTCTCTCTCTCTATATGTCTATGTTGAGCTTACCAGTGCAAAAAGAAAAAGAAATATAGGAAAAGAGAGACACTATAAGCATTTATTGAACTAAAATATGAATGCTGAAGGAGAGAAGAGAGTACTAGTTCATTGAAGTCTATTTTTTTCTACTTACTCACAATTCTAAAGTATGAAGTTCTAAGTACAAGTTAACTAAAATTAATTAAGTCTTCATCTACTTCTTTTCAATGTATTGAATATTGTACTTACTAGGTGTTCTTGCTTTGTGTGAGAGTGTTGCACTTATGCTTTTTGTGAACTTTCTTGTTTATACTAATTGACTTTACTAAATTCTAGGAAAGAACTCAAGGACTAAAAGAAAGTAGGAAATCAGAGATGGAATCTCTTCTAGTTTTTGATTTATGGCAATTCCATCTCAAATCTATCTTGTAGATTTGAGATGGAATTAGGGAAGAAATATTTTCCATACCAAAAAATTCTATCTTTAATCAGTTTGGAAAATATTTGTTTATTAGAAATTTAAGACAAAAGTTTATGTCTCTAATTCTTACTTTTAGAGAATAAAGGAGGCTATTAAATACCAACAATACAAGGAAGAGGAACTCTTAAGCTATCCTTCATGAAAATATGGCAACACCTATTTAGTGGTTTATCTAGAATGTGAATTCCGATAAATGCATTATGAAAGTGATTTGTAAGCCAATCAGCCAATTTATTACCTTTATGATGGGTATGACTAATCCTAAAGGCCCGATCCCTTCTAGTGATGTGTCTAATACAACTAAAAAATTGATTCATAGGATGCATATGAGAGTGCCCATTTCTCACAAGGTCAATCGCCTCCATTTAGTCTGCTTCAATTTTAACTCCAAGCTTCCATGCCAACTAAATCCTTGAAAGAATGCCCCTAAACTTCAAATAGAGCACCATCCCTGTTAGAAAACAACGATAAAGATAAATAAGATTACTACACAATAGGTTTCTTCAAGGCATGACTAGGTTACTATCTTTCGGGAGATATTCGCCCATTACACATAGTTTCTAAAACATTGATGACAATACTTTCCATGATACAATAAAGTCTTTATGAATTTCTTGATTAGCAATATCTAGAAATTCCCTAATACTCTTATAATGTAGAGATATTTTCAAGCTTGTAAAATACTTAAATAAGTGCATTCAAATATCCTTTGTTCATTGAACATAAATAGGTACATTTATCCTTTTGTTCATTGAATATAAAAAGGTATATTCATCTTTTATTCAATGACTACAAAGAGGCACATTTATCCTTTTATTTAATGGATGAATCAATGAGCATACACCCACTCTTTAGTCATCAATACATGTACATGAACCATTTTTAAAGTTTTTCATTGGATAAACCAATGAATATGTATCCATTTCATTAAAACATGTACCTAAAGTTGTTCATTGGATGAAATACCACAACTTTTAAGGTTGTTAATTATATAACATTTTGTCATTAATTTACAAGCTTTCATAAGTTGTACAATTTACGCATAAGAGAAGTTGTCACTAGGATTAAACTTTCTATTAACGTGAGTTTTTAAGGTTCCAAGGAAGTATTAGGCATCTAATTGATTAAACCTATACTCTTATTATTAGAACTAGAAAACCACACCCATAATTGTACCCTAATCAAATTTAAAAGATTCAATTGTTTTAGCACTTTTATGGCCATCTACTCATCCTAATTTTCATGAATATGTATAGGAATAAAACCTCTAAAACCATTGATTAGAGCAGCACTATTTCTACATTCATATAGGTGAAAACCTTAAATAATATAATTATCAATCTATTAGGAGCTTCTTAGTTCATCCTTCTACAATAATAAATCCTATGTTTTAATATTCTAGTTGTTAAATAACTTATCTTTTCCATTAAACCTTGAAACCAGTGTTCTACTAGGATAAGGTTGGATTCCTATCATTTAATGATTATATGTTTTAGTCCCATCTTTGTAATAAAGTTTTTCATCTTTTTCCATGATAAACATTTTGTCAATGGGTTTGCTACATTACTTTTGAACTATACATATGTCAATAATTATACCATCTCCTATGGATTTCCTTATAAATTCATGTCTTAAGCTTATATGTCTAGACTTTCTATTATAAACTTTATTATATGCTCGAGATATGGTAGACTCATAATCATAGAAGACTAAAATAGATGTTATAGTTTGTAGCCATAGCTTTATATTTAATAACAAATTCCTAATCCATCCCGTTTATTCATTTGTAGCTAATAAAGCTATGAATTCAACTTCAATTATAGAAAGTGAGATACATGTTTGTTTCTTTGAGGCTCAACTTATGGCTTCACCACCTATGGTGAAAATCCATCCTGAAATGGATTTTTTATCACCAAGATTTGCAACCTAGGTAGCATCAGAGTTGCCTTCTAGTACATTAAGATAACCATTATAATGTAATCCTAAATTCATAGTTTTCTTGTGATAACCAAAGCATTATATAGCTTTCGAATAATCTTTACTAGGTCTACTTGAAACCTTGATAGCTTACATATAGCAAAAGTTATATCTGGTCAAGTATAGTGCATAACATGCATTAAGCTTACAATAGCACTTTTATATTTTAATTGTACTACTTGTCTCTCTATATTTTCCACTAATTTAAAAATAGGATCATAGGGTGTGTTGGAATCATTAACATTAAGATGCTTAAATTTCTTAAACATCTTCTTAATGTAGTACTCCTGCCCTAATGTAAAGCCATCTTTATATGTTTTTTGTTCGAAAATTGTATTTACTTTATTCAAATCTTTCATCTTAAAATAATTAAAAGCCATATACTACTTAGTTTGACAAAAACCTTTTAAGTTCATCCCAATTATTATCATGTCGTCTACATAAAGACAAATTATTACTCCATAATCCTTAGTAAATTTTAAATATATCTATGTGTTTACATTATTATGTGAGAAGCCATTTGATAAAACCACTAAGTCAAACTTCTCATACCATTGTTTAAGATCTTGATCGATTGGATCATTTCTTTATAAATTACAATACTAAGGTTTTGTAGACATGTTTTTGGGTATTTAAGGACCTAACCAACTTATTGACATTTTTTTGTTCATTTATGGGTAGCATATAACCTTTTAGTTGTTCCATGTAAACTTCATCATTAATATCTCCATTTTAAAAAAAATTGTTTTAACACCCATTTGATGCACATAAAGCTTATAAATGGATGCGAATACTATGAGAATCCTAATAAAAGTCATCTTAGCCACTAGTGCATAGGCATTAAAATAGTTTAGACCTTTTTCTTTTGGGTTTAAACTGCATGGTTTCTAACCTTACCTTAAATGTTTGTAATGAGCCATTTGTATTGTATTTTCTTTTGAATATTCACTTACACCTAATAGGCTTTGACCCTTGTAGCAAATCAACTAAGATCCAAATAATGTTGGATAATATTGAATTCATTTCATTATTCATAACTTCTTTCTAAAAAGCAAAATCTTTAGAAGTTATTGCCTTTTTATACATTTGTGGATCATTATCCACTAGTATAATAATAATCTCATGTATTACTAAATTCCTAGTTCCTTCAACCATAAAAGTTATAGCTTAAGAAGAAATAAAACTTGGACCTAATGATGTGAAATTAAAGGGGTGGCCCAATCTTTATGGTGTAGGTTGAAGGATAGATAATAGTTTGAGACCTGATAGAAGTAAATAACTAACCAAC
Organism: Erythrophleum ivorense; assembly: GCA_026724425.1. Taxonomy (NCBI): domain Eukaryota; kingdom Viridiplantae; phylum Streptophyta; class Magnoliopsida; order Fabales; family Fabaceae; genus Erythrophleum; species Erythrophleum ivorense. The sequence goes on along the minus strand of JAIUCV010000645.1, from coordinate 292,450 downwards.
GTTATAGGAACATTGACCTACTACTTAGACTGCATGCTTAACTATGAACATGATGAACTAACCCACATAATAATGCACTTGGGTCGAAGCGTGAATTGGGGATTTATGCAAACTTGAATCATCAACCCAAGGATAGGTTTCACAAGAGTAAAGGAAGCATAACAATCTCACAATTAGACAAAATATTCAAAATAATTCTATTACTTCCAATCTTTCTCATAATGTGCATTACATGGCTTTTTATAGCCTATGGTGATATGCCCAAGGCCAATAAAATAAAAAATATTATATCCTAAAGATATGCTGAAATCAAGTCAAATAGAAATATGATTCTTTCTTAAAACATAATAGCTAAAATATCAAAACTAATTTATTTGACTTGTAAAATAAGTATGTAAAGCTTGAAAAGCAAATATGGGTCATTTAAGACTAATTTGGACTATCCAACTAGTACTTGAAGCACTATTCACGTTCTCCATCTCTATTGGGCTCTTAAAGCATCAATTTGGGTTTAAATGCATATGACAAAGGCTGCATTAGCCTCCCCAACATATGTATTAGCATTATGGGCCTCAAATCCAACAAATTGAACTCTAATTGTTCTTTGCAACCTCTTGAATCTCCCTCTTATCATTGGGCCATCTATCTCCAAGTCCTTCTCCCCACAAGCATCCTTCTCCACATAAGCCTTGTTCATATCACCTGAGTCCTTTTCTTTTCTCATTCTTTAACTTCTTCTTAATTCAACAATCTTATTTCACATATATGTTTGTTCCTTTAATCATTTAAGATTGTTTTTATGGGAGCTAAATGTTAATCAATTTAAGAATTTCTTAATGTGAGATTTGAATCATTATATAATTTATTTTCAATAAATTCTACATATTTAGTTTCAACAATTATATTAGACACTAAGTCTAGTATCTTATATGCCTTAGAATTTTGGGCATATCCCATAAAGATGCCTCTCATAGCTCATGGCCCTAATTTATCTTCTTTAATCGAGAACTTGATAAAAGGCTAAATACCTCTAAACTTTAAAACAATTTAAGTTACATTTCCTTTCTTTCCATACTTCATATGGAAAAACTTTTCTTGTTTTTTACAATATCCTATTGTGAATATGATAAGCTATTAATAATTCCTCAACCTAAAAACCATATGATAACATAGCACTTTTTAACATACAATTAACCATATCAATTAAAGTATAGTTCTTTCTCTCCAATAAACCATTTTGTTGTAGAGTATAAAGAGCATAGGATTGATGCATAATACCAAGTGATTCACAAAAAGAATCAAATTCAATTCAAAAATATTTTCTACCTCTATTGCTATGAAGCATTTTTATTTTCACATGATGAAAATTTTTGACTTCTAATTTATAAGTCTCAAGTAGTTCAAATGCTTTATCTTTGTTCCTTAACAAGTACACATAGGTATATCTAGAACTATCATTAGTCAAAGTTATAAAGTACCTTTTACCTCCTCTTATGATATTACCATTAATTCACAAATATCATTATGTATAAGTTCTAGAACTTGAGTGCACCTTTCAATTTTTGGAAAAGATTTCATAGTAATTTTGGATTGTATACAAATTTGACATTTCTTTTCAAAATCCTTATTACTAAGATCAATACAATTATTTTTATGCATGTATACGATTGACTTATAATTTAAATATGCTAATCTACAATACCATAAATCACACGAATTAACCACATACACAGAGACGTTCACTTCATTATTAAGACTAAATTTAAGTATGCCTTCATTGCAATATCTTTTTCCTACATACAAGTCATTCCTATGCAAGATCACTTTATTAGATTCTAGTACAACTTTGAATCCTCTTTGGCATAAAAGACAAGCAGAGACTAAGTTTTTCCTTACTTCTGGAACATAAAGTACGTTTACTAGGGTTAACTTCTTTTAAGATATGAAATTCAATTTAACTATTTCTTGATCACATGCTTTAGCTGAGGTGTTATTGCCCATTAACACATCTCAATTATTCACTTCCCTATATGTTTTGAATTGGTGACAATCATTGCAAACATGAACAGTTGTGTTAAAAATCTAATAACCACTCAAATGACTTTCCTTGAGTTACTATGTTGATATTAGTGATCATACCATTATGCATGCAATGAACTCCCTCAATTACCATAACAACCAAGTCCTTTTCTTCCACTAAGTTGGCTTTTGAATTTGATACTTCTTTAAAGTCATTATCTTTGATATAATAGCCATTTTTATGGCATTTACATCATATTCTTTGTCTTTTTTTTTTGTCTTTCTTTATGTCTATTGAGGACTTTATTTTTCTTTCACCTTTGGCGATATTTCTTTCACCAATATAATTCACCTTAGAATTATGAGAAAGATACATTGTATCATATTTTCAATGATCCTTTTCTATACATAGATGCCTTAGTAATTTCTTAACAATGAAGTATTCACCTAAGTGTGGAAGTTTCTTCCTATAATCTTTCTAGTTGGAGCAAATTTTTAAATAATCACTTCAACTTGTAATGATCTAGGAACCACCACTTGTAGATCATGAAGTCTACTTACTAAAATTTGTAACTCATAGACTTGATCCATGACAGAAATGTCATTAAATGTATTAAACTTAAAATATTTCAACAAAATAAATTTGTCACTACCTTGTCACTCACTATTGCATTTTTCCTCCAAAGATTTCCAAATCTCCATTGGTGATTATATAGTCATGTAACAATCATAAAGCCTATCTGACAAGGTGTTAAGATTGTGGCCTTGGCATGCAAATGCAATCATTCATGCTTCTTCTTTAATTAAGCAACACTTGCCTTCTCTTCACTTATGGTATCCTCTATAGTCTTTTGGAATTGGTGTAGTATTTGGATTAAGTAACTAAGCCAGGTTGAGTATTGCAAGGAAAAACATTATTTTGTCTTTCCATCAATTGAAATGGGTGCCATCAAATCAAATTAATTTGAGAAATTCTTGATTCATAACCTTGAAAGTAGCACCTTGATCTTAAGTCTTCTTGTGATTATCTCTCTAAAATTATTAGAAAATAATGTTAAAAATAGCCAAGATTAATATATAATAGGTTGTTTCAAGGCATGGCATGACTGAGTCACTATCTTTAAAGAGATATTTGCCTCCCACACATGGTTACTAAAGTGTTAATGACGATACTTTCCCAAGATACAATGAAGTCTTTATGAATTTCTTGATTAGTAATATCAAGAAATTTCTTAACACTCTTATAACTTGGAAATATGTTTAAACTTGTAAAACACTATTCTCAAACGCACTTCCTAAAGTCATATGGTGTTTTATTTGTACATAGTAAGGGAGCCTTTTTATATGTTTTTAACCCTTAGAGTTGATAAATAAGTGCATTCAAATATCCTTTAGTACATTCATCCCTTTGTTCATTCAATATAAATAAGTACATTCATTCTTTATTTAATGAATATAGAAGGGTATATCCATCCCTTTATTCATTGGATGAATCAATGAATATGCACTAACTTTTTAGTCATCAATACATATACATTAACCACTTTTAAAGGTGTTTATTGAATAAACCAATGAATATGCATCCAATTCATTAAAACATGTACATGAAGTCGTTCATTAGATAAAACAACATAAATTTGAAGGTTGTAAATTATATAACATCCCCAGTGCCAATATTGCAAGTGAACCCTATAACGACCCTAACTTTAATCATCATAATTAAGGTTAAATACGCAATTCATAATCATAATTTAGGGTTAAAAATCATTACAACTAATTATATTCAAAAAATGTAGGGAAATTTAAACCTTGTTGTTATTAGGGACATTAATTAAACAACCACAACTATTTGAATGTGTAAGTGAATTTAATCAACAATAAGGAGCCTTTGATTCTTCCATCCATCAATTTCAACTCACAAAAACCTCCGACAAGTGTTTCTAAATCATTCCTTAGTATTACCATAAGAGAAACTAAGGTTTCTAAATGAATATAAGGAATTAAGCACCTTCGTCGTGGCTAAATTCTCTCATGCCGCGACCAATTACTCTTGGGTTCAACTCCTTACACCTTTACAAATTTTGCACATTTCACCGCAGCTAAATATCCCTTTCGCCACGGCCAAATACCCTCTGAAACACCCTCAGACCTATCTCTCAAACTTAGCTACGGCTAACCTCACTATTCACCGCGGCCAATTGCTCTCTGTTTTCTTCCCTGGCAGCTTCGCCATATTTAGCCGAGGCCAATTAAATGTTGGCCGCAGCCAATTACCCTCTATTACCATTTGGCCGAGGCCAATTAAATTTTGGCCGTAGCCAATTCCCTTCTATTCCTATAACTCCTAAGATTCCATCGTATGCTCTCCAATTCCCTCTTTAGCAACACTCTAGGCTACCTTAACTTAGTTTGTGAAGATTTAGTGTATTTCTTTTACCTAATCTACCTAACACATCTATCATTACCCATTAAAAACTCAAATGTGGATCCTTAACCCTCTAGTCATCATAAACCAGTGAGTTCATAGATCAATGATAGCAAAGAGTTCATACACTACTCACATTTCCATTCAAACATAAATCCCATTAGAAATTTCATACATCACTAGTTTAAGTTGACATCTGATGTATCAAATGATTACAGTCCCTATACTGGGTAATTCATGATGTAATGTGGCAATTACATAAAACTAGTAGTCTAGTTATACAAATACAACCTGACAAGGTTTCTAAACTTACCTACTACCAAATCACATAATAAACTTCCATTAATTTTCTCCTTGCCACTAAGAAGTTCGATTCTTGAAAATGTTAGCCCACAATCAGAGTAAGATATAAAATCTCAATAATAAGAGGCAAATTCCATATATATGTACAGATTAATCAATACAATGCAATTTCATATTATCAATACCAGAACTATCAATTCAATTTACAAATGAACTAATTAAGCTACCAACGACTACTGTCCTATACCAGTAATCATACACAACATGTTAATGGCCAATAACACCAAGAAAGGTTCGTCCACGGCACCTACTCTATAATGAGCACAACCAGGGCTCAATACATCTGGGGTCTGATCACAATCTGATGCTCGATCGAAATACATGCACAGGTGGCAGCCACACTACAGCTCCACCATAGACTCACAAGGTCCAATCACAATAACAATTCAAATAGTCAACTAATCATTTAGCATTTCAAAATCATATATGTGCAAACAATATCAAATTAACATGAACATATACATGGAATTGGAAAATTAACCTCGGTTACCTCAATGAAGCCAATTACTCATCCTCTAACTACCATTGTAACAACAAAAAAAAAGATGAAAATTTTCGAAGGGCTAAAAATTTTCTAAGTCTGCTAGTTATAGCCTAGCTATAGCGAATGTACATGTTTGCTATAGCGAGAAATGGTCTAGCTACAGCGAGAGTGCCTTCTAACTATAGTGAAAATACTTCTAGTTATAGCGAATGCGGGCACCCCATACAAAAACTGGGACGTTGCTCGCCGTAGCGCACGCTATGGCGAAGGCAGGGTCTGGGACTGATACGAGCTCGTCGTAGCAAGGGTTATGCCTCGCTATAGCGAGGGTTAGTCCAGAAAAGTATGAAAAAAGAGAATTTAACTTTTTAAAGCCTCCCAACCCCTCCTTTCTTCTTTTAACCAACTCAAGCTCCCTCTAAGACAGAGAAAAAGGTGAAGGAGAGAGAGAGAAACCTAGAGGAGGAAGGAAGAATAAGAAAAAGATAAGATTTGCATGGCTTTTCTCTTAGAATTCCTTGCCCTCTCTTCCTATGGTTTTGGTGGTTAAAGTAGCTATGTTTTGGGCTTGGTTCAGAAGAGGGAAAGTGGAAAATCACTCTTGAGGGAGGTTAGAATTCATGTAGCTTTACTTCCTTGATTTCTTTTCTTGAGAGCTTGAGAGAGGAAGGATAATTGGTGAATTTCTAGAGAGAGAAAGAACCCCTAGTTTCTTATATGCTTGGTAGGGTTTGCTAGAAAGAAACCCCTAGCTTTGTGAATAAATGTTAAGTTATGAGAGAGTAATCCTATGCTCTTGTGTGTCTAGGCTCAAGAGAAGCACTCCCATCTAAGTGTGATTGTGAAATCAACAAGGGAGGAGACAAATTGAAAGGGAAAGCTTATATTAGCCGATAAGGTACCTCTCTCTACCTTCTCTCATGCATAGATGTGTGCTTATATTGTCTTGTATGTGGTGTGTATGTTTTTAAACCATGAAAAGTATGCTAGCATGATGATGCCTTATGAATTTCAATGATGTTTTATGTGATTACTTTGCTTTGCTTAAGTATGAAAAAGCCAACAACCCTCTAGCTTTGGTGAGGATGAGCCAAGAACCCTAAAGTTGGTTAAGATAAAGTAAAGAGTCTTCAAAAAGTGAGGTTGACTCCCAAGAGTAAGGTTGAGTCTAAGGACCTCTTAAGGAATGGGTAAGGCAAGTCCAAAATCCACAAGTGAAGGGGTGAGGCTAATCCATTTGCTTGGCAAGCTTTTGTATGTTATGTATGGCCTATTCAAATGTTGAAAATGCTTTTCTTATGATTTCACATGCTAATATGCCCATGCATACATTGTGAGACTTGTTTGCATGCTTTATGTATGTTTGAATGAGAGATGAGCTATTGAGATTCTTTGAATCTCACTCCTCCTCTCCACCATCCTAACATGCTAGGTGGACCAAGTGAAATAAGAGATGGGAGCCATCAAGCTTGAAGCTAGGGAGTTCGGTGAAGAAAATCGTAAAGTAGCCATTTTGTCACCGTTATGTTGCTAAGGGATGTAATCTAATGATGTACATGTTGTACGCACTTAGGAATACTTGTAAATGGATGTACTTAATGTATATATATGGGAATTGAACTTATAGTGCATGATGGAGCAAGTTCGGCATGAATGGTAAGATCTTAGCATTGTGCACATGGGTGTATGTGTTGGTGTGAGAGAGTGAGTTTTGCAAATATGGGTTCTTAGACATTTGAACCATGTTTAATAGTCCACGTTGATGCTTTCTCACGTGCTCATAGAGCCTTAGAAGTAGATGAAGCCAAATTGCACCCTTGGAGCCCTCTTTAGCAAGAGAAAATGGTCACTTTGCCTCATGATATCCAATTCTGACCAAACGACCTCTTCTTGCCTTGAAATTTGGCATGTGACTAGATCTTATTTAGAGATTTTTGGGAAGCTAAAGATCAGGTCATTTTGAGGTCTATGGAATTTTCTATGATTTTTCAATGTTGGTATTAGAAATTCGGATTTACATAGGCACTGTTCATTTGGTCAGATGTGAAATTGTGTCACCCAAGGGGCAAACATGGTCCAATGACTATGAAATCTACAAGCAGAAACTAGACAATCACAGTGAATTGTAGCAACTGGAAGAACCTCATTTGGAGGTCTAGAGAAGAAGATATGCATTTTTGAAATTTCTGCCCAGTATCAGTCATCTTGCCTGACCCGAGGTACTGTTCCATTGATTTTTGGGAGTTTGGCTTGATGAAATGATCTGGAGATATTTTTCCTCTCTCTTTAACATCCACATATTTCCATATTGGTATCATTTGCATGCATTGGTTTTTGTGGAATTAGTTAGACATTTTTGAAGTTCATATCAGTAAACTGTGATAGTAGCAGGACCCACTCCGACCTTCAGATGATTTTGCGTGTCAAACGCTTTGTTTGTGGGATGTTATGACTTGTACATATTTTTAACATGAAGTAGACGTACCAATCTTTCCAGAATGACTAAGATTTCATGTTTTTGATTTTTCTAAATTTAATTGTGATTTTCCAAACTTTGCCTAGAAATGAGACCAAGTATGGCCGAAAATGAATACACATGTCTCATATCCCTTTTTGATTTCTATGGGTTTAAAGCATGTTTTTGGGATTGAAATTAGTTCTAATGGTGTGATTAAATATGAGGATGCATAGGATGAGCTCACACGGTCCATGTGACATTCAAGTGAATTTTTAAGCATGTATGATGCCATGTGAGAAGTGTATGAACCCAATGAGGAAGATCTCCCTTTATTCTTCCCATATCTCATATGAGCATATAAGGCATGATGGGTATGAGCTAGAAATGATGGTGTTACATTTGTTGGTATCAGAGCAAAGGTTCAGGCTCTCATTGTGGGTTGTGGGTTATTGATAAGTACTAATTCTCATATATTTTATCCACATTTATTATTGTTTTTAATGATTAATTTGAGCTTAAATGGATTTATTATGCAATATTTGAATTTGTGGTTAATTTTGGAAAATAATACAATTTTGAATTAATTAGGAGAATTTGTGGATTTAAATTATTAAGATTTTATTCTCCAAAATTCTTTGATGATTAAATATTTTTTTATCCTTAAAATACTTTTTAATTTTGGGCAAAAATTTCTTTTGGACAAATGAATTGAAAAATTAAATTGAATTAAGGAAGAAGATTTGGATGATAATTCTGTTTTATTAATAATATATTAAATTTTTATATTGGCTTGGTTTTCTTGGGCAGAAAAACGCAGCAGCAAGGCAGAAGAGCTGGGGAAAAATTTGAATACAAGAGCTATGGGTTTCACGTAGAAGCTAGGTGGGAAAGCTGAAGAATGAAAGGAAAGAGCTACAGGTTGCACTAGTGATAGGCTACAGCTTAAACGTGGGCAGAATGAGATGGAGGCTGAGCACGAAGAAGCTGAGCTGATGGAGAGAATAACGCATTAAAAAGCATGTAGTGCAGAACGTAGAGAATATGCAGGAGCTAACGTGATGGCTGCAGCAGAGAAGAAAAGCAAGCCACGAGCTAAATGAGCTGAGAGCAAAGCAAAACACACGCTGCAAGCTGGAGAAAATGAACAATGAATGAGCTATGGGTTCTAGAGTAAAGAAGAAGCAGTAGCCGAGGAAGCTAAAAGAGAAGGAAAGCTCTGTATGTAGGAGGAAATAAATAAACAAACACGTGGGTGGCAGCATGTAATTCATTGAGGTGCAGAACCTGTGAGATATTAACGTGGGAATCTACGAACTGAAGCTGGAGGGCTAAATACAAAAGCTACGGGTTTGACCTGAAAAAGAAGGAGCTTCGAGCTTGGAAGAAGAGGCAGCCCCTGCTAAAGAAACACGAAAAAGCTGAGAAGAAGAGAAGCTACGAAATTTACGTGGAATGGGAGCTGGAGAAAGGTGATGAGCAAAATAGAGCATGCAAGTGAGTGAAGCTATTGGCTTTTGGAGCTGAAAGAAGGAGAAATAAAGGGTGTGGCTAGAATAGAGGAAGGAACAAACACTATAGATGAAGAAACAAGGAACTGCAGTTTCAACGTGGTGCAGAATGTGTGTGCTACAATTTTACGCTGAAAATAGAGCATGAAGCAACAAGCTAAGCAATGAGATTTTATTGAAATAATAAGCTGGATTTTGAGCTACAGAATTTCGTGGATTAATGAAGCAACCAACAAAAGCTACTGGATTGAAGATGCTGAAACTGTGAAGACTCTGGAAAACGCTGAAGCTGGACAATGAAAACGCTGGAAGCCACATGAAGAAAATAACGATTAGAAAAAGCTACAGGTTGACATGAAGAGGCTTTCACGTGAAGAATAATTAATGAAGAGCAGCAGCATGGAATTATATTAGAATGAATGAAGCATGCAAAGCTTACGTGGTGTTAGTCAATTAAAAAGTCACGTGAACAGCAGCAAGTTTAAAGCGTCCAGAAGCACACTCTAAGGAGGATTCATACTTCATTCACACCTCTCACAGTCCAGCACAGTCACGCCTCTGAATTATCACCAGAGTTTACTCCATTCACACCTCAAATTCTTAGCAAATCCTTGCCTATATATAGAACCATTCACTCATCAAGGAAGAGTGTGGTTTTGCAACGAAGAGAGCAAGAACAGAACGTGGAAAAGGGTGAGACTTCTAGGAGGACCAGTGAGAAATCCAGGGAGCATTCTTTCGTGATTTATCTATGGTTAATGCAAAGTCCAATAACTCTTCTCCAATCAAATTCTTCATGGCAGCTTAATTCACCCATGGTGGCTAGCTGAAAATTGGATGCTCCCAGATGAAGATTTGAGCCCCATCTTTTCCTACAAAATTGGATAATTATTCCTTGCTATATCTTTTAAATTCCAGCATTAAATCTTTGATTAATTTGACTAGGTTTAGTTAATTGATTTAGGAATTTAGTTGCTGAGATTTTATTTGAATTGAATTTGATTTTGGAATTTTGATTACAATCATCACATGCTTATAAAAATTCCAAAATTAGTGTTGTGCAATTTGCTTTCAAATTCCTCTTGATTTTGGGTTAATTGATACAATGGTTATTGGATTAATTAACTAGAAATTGTGTGCAATTAAAGGTTTGAGGAATTAATTAATCTAATTGGTCAATTAGTATCTTAAGTGAATTATGCAGTAGATTTCATTAATTAATTAAATTTGGTAAAAGTGTGTTCTTGTTCTTAATTCAATTAATTAGTTATTCAAGGATTCTTGTGGTTGCAATTTCCTTGTATTAATTAATAAATTGAGTCTTGGATGGTTATTCAAGAATCTTTATAGGGAATATACTAAAGAGCAAGGAATTAATTCCAAATTTGGTAAACTAAATCAAGGGCAAGGATAATTGAATTCTAGGGAGTCCAATGCAAAGCTAGCTACCATATTCTCTTAATTGTTCATCTCATTTGGTTTTAAATTCTTTTGATTTTTGTCAATTAAATTTAGTTCAATTAAATTCTAGTACTTCAACCCCAAAATAAGTTTCAGTAGCAATACTTAGAATAACCTTTCCATAAACAAATTAAGGCATAAACTCCAAGGGAGATGACCTAGGATTGCACCATTAACTATAAAAATTTATTTCGCTTCCTAGTTTTATTTGAGATTGAACGACACAATCGTTAGTTATGTTTGTGAGTTGCCAAGATGTATATGAGTTTGTTCATGGATGATTGAGTGTATGGCAGTGGCATGTGTCCTTATTATGTACTAAAGCATGCTTATATGTTTCAGAAAGATGGTAGACATGCACTAAGGTAGAGGTAGACAAAGGGGTAGGCCTCCCAGAGCGTCTCAGGCGGATGAAGCCGGGCCTAGTGATCCAATTGCTGGAGCCTTACAGTCTATTATGGCTCGCCTGGATCAGCAGCAGGTCGTTATCATGCAGTTACAAGAACGGCTTGCTGAGAGAGATAGCCAGGGCCCTACACCTCCTCCTCCTCAGCCACCTCCACACTCAGATCATCCCGAGCACTCAAGGGCGACTCCTACAGATGCGCAGCCACACATGCAGGCTGTTGCTCTAATTCCACCAGCTCAGATGCCTTCTGCTGAGCAGCAAACCTCGATCTGAAAAGTGATCACACAGTTCAGAAAGTTCGGGCCTCCCACCTTTGATGGTGAGATGAACGCAGATAAAGCTGAGGCCTGGATTATGGAGCTAGAGCAGATCTTTGAGGTGATGGAGTGCACGTCTGAGCAAAAAGTCAAGATGGCTGCATTCCAGTTACAAAAAGAAGAAATTTACTGGTAGAAGGGCACTGAGCCTATTCTGAGAGCGAGGAACGCCCCGATCACCTGGGAGGCATTCCTCAAGGTATTCCACGAGAAGTATTTCCCTGATTCCATCAGAGATGAGAAGGAGTCAGAATTTATTCTGTTTAGACAGATGTCGGGGATGTCCGCGGACCAGTATGTAGCAAAGTTTATTGAGCTCTCCAGGTATTCCTCATATCTACAAAGACATAATGATGAGAAATGGAGGGCAGATAAGTTAGAAAAAGGCTTGCTCCCTGAGATACGAGACAGGGTAGTGCCACAGAGAATCAAGCACTTCAATACCCTTGTAGAAGTATGTAGAGTGACAGAAACAAATCTCAGGATGATACAGCCTACCTCTAGTGCCAGACCACCTCTTCCCCTCCTTGAGCCTAAGAGATCTAGAGATGGTTCCCAGCCTGTAGTGACGAGCCGTAGAGGTGGACAGAGTCAGTGGAACCAAAGGGGTAAAAGAAGGAGGACTCAGTCCAGTAAAGGCAGTACGCCACCTATCATATGTCTCCAGTGTGGCAGGAATCATGGTACCAGACCGTGCTATGCAGGGTAGAACGTGTGTTTTAGATATGGCAGGCGGGGCATATAGCCAGAGATTGTACCCAAGCTTCTCCACAGGCCCCTCTACAGATCACACAGCAGAGAGAGATGGCTCCTCCTCCCAAACCACAGACCCAGGGTAAAGTCTTTGCCCTATCACAGCAGGAGGCTAGCCAGTCCCTGAGTCTGATCCAAGGTACTATTAAGATAAATGATTTTTCTGTAACTGCCTTATTTGATTCGGGCACTAGCCACTCTTTCCTATCATATGACTGTGTTAAGAGACTGGGTCTGAGTATGTATACATTACCATATGAGTTACATGTATCCACCCCCACTGGAAACCGAGCCATTACCTCCCATGCTTGCTTGAATTGTGTGATCCAATTTAATCATTACCTGACCACCCTTGATTTGATTTGTATGCCCCTTATTGATATTGATGTGATAATTGGTATGAACTGGATGTCTGCAAATAATGCCACTCTAGATTGTAGCCACAGGTGTATTACTTTACCTGAGTGTGGGACTGTACCTAGTACTAAGACTGAGTTATCTGTTATGACCACTTCCCAGGCTAAGAGATCTCTAAGGCATGGTTGTCAGGGGTATTTGGTTTTCTTTTGGTCCAGGCTGAGGTAGAAGAGGGTATAGATGATATTCCTATAGTGAGAGAGTTCCCAGAGGTATTTCCCAAGGAGATTAGTGGACTGCCCCCAGAAAGAGAAGTTAAGTTTCCTATAGCCATTGTACCTGGGACAAGTCCAGTGTCTAAGGTCCCGTATCGAATGGCTCCCACCGAGCTAGCAGAGCTTAAGAAACAGATAGAGGAGCTTTTAGAAAAAGATTTTATCAGACCTAGTGTCTCACCGTGGGGAGCTCCAGTCTTATTTGTAAAGAAGAAGGACAGAAGCCTTAGGCTATGTATAGACTACTAGGAACTCAATAAAATCACCATTAAGAATAAGTACCATTTCCCTCACATAGATGACCTCCTAGATCAATTAGTAGGAGCGTCAGTGTTTTCCAAGATAGACCTCAGGTCGGGATATTATCAGCTCAGGATAAAGGCTGAAGATATTCCCAAGACAGCCTTTAGAACCAGATACGGGCACTATGAATTCTTAGTTATGCGTTTTGAGTTGACAAATGCACTCGCAGTCTTTATGGATTACATGAATAGAGTTTTCAGGCCATATTTAGACAAGTTCGTAGTAGTTTTCATAAATGACACCCTCATCTACTCGAAAAGTAGAGAGGAACATGAGCAACACCTGAGATTAACCCTAGAGACCTTGAAAGAGAACCAGGTGTATGCTAAACTTAGTAAATGTGATTTTTGGCTCACTGAGGTTCAGTTTCTTAGTCATGTGATCTCCCAGGCAGAGGTCGCAGTAGATCCCTATAAGGTAGAGGCAGTATTACAGTGGGAGAGACCTAGAACAGTGACAGAGATCAAGAGCTTTCTAGGTTTAGCAGGGTATTATAGGAGGTTCATTCAGGGCTTTTCTCAAATGGCAATGCCACTGACCTGGCTTACTAGGAAGAATGTGCTGTTTGTGTGGAATGAGAAATGTAAGAGTAGTTTCCAAGAGTTGAAGCACAAGTTGACCACGGCTCCAGTTCTAGTACTCCCTGACCCTAAAGAAACTTTTGTAGTGTACAGTGATGCCTCTAAGAAAGGGTTAAGATGTGTGCTTATGCAGAAAGGCCGAGTGGTAGCTTATGCTTTTAGACAGTTGAAATCTCATGAGGAAAACTACCCCACACACGACTTAGAGTTAGCCGCAATGGTATTTGCTCTGAAAATATAGAGACACTACTTATATGGGGCGGCAATAGAAATTTACAGCGACCACAAGAGTTTTAAGTATTTATTTGAACAGAAGGAGCTAAATATGAGGCAACAAAGATGGTTAGAATTTCTGAAAGATTATGATTTCACATTGAAATACCATCCTGGTAAGGCTAATGTGGTAGCTGATGCCCTAAGTAGAAAATCCATACATGTGGCCTATATGATGATCCGAGAGCAGGAATTGATTAAGAGATTCAGAGACATGAGTCTCTCCTGCGAGGTGTGTTCGAAAAAATTATTAATAAGTGAGACCCGAATAAAAAATGACTTGAGGGATCAAATAAGAGAAGCCCAGCAAGCAGATGACCATGTAAAGAAAATTAGAGCCCAGATAACCCAGGGTAGTGTCCAAGAGTTCAATCTGTCTGAGGATGACATAGTGAGGTACAGGGATAGGCTGTATATGCCTAGGAACATTGAGATCAAAGAGAAGATACTAGAAGAGGCACATAAGAGTAGATACACCATCCATCCAGGCAGTAATAAAATGTACCAGGATTTAAAGAAAATATTCTGGTGGCCCAAGATAAAAACAGACATAGCAGAATATGTCTCCCGATGTTTGGTATGCCAGAGAGTAAAAATAGAACATCAGAAACCAGTTGGGTTACTTCAGCCCCTAGATATCCCGGAGTGGAAATAGGATAGCATAGCTATGAATTTTGTCATGGGTTTACCCAAGACATCATCGAGCTATAATGCAATATGGGTAATAGTGGATAGGTTAACAAAAGCAGCACATTTTCTATCTATGAAAGCCACCTATACCCTAGATAAGTTAGCCCAGCTGTACATCAGGGAGATAGTTAAACTACATGGTGTGCCTAGGAGCATAGTATCAGATAGAGATCCCAGATTCACATCAAATTCTGGAGATCATTACAGGATGCTCTAGGCATCCGACTTAGATTCAGCACAGCTTACCACCCTCGGACTGATGGACAGACAGAGAGAACCATCCAAACCCTAGAGGATATGTTGAGGGCATATGTGCTAGAAATGAAAGGGAACTGGGATACATACTTGCCTCTAGTGGAGTTTGCCTACAATAATAGTTGTCATGCCAGTATACAAATGGCACTATATGAGGCATTGTATGGGAGGAAGTGTAGGTCCCCAATGTGTTGGGTTGAGCTAGGAGAGCGAAGCCTCATAGGCCCAGAATTAGTGGACTAGACCTCTAGACAAATAGAAACTATCAGAAAGAAACTTCTGACGACCCAGAGTAGATAGAAAAGCTATATAGATAAACGTAGGCGGCCGTTAGAATTTGAGGTTGGAGACCATGTTTTTATTAGGGTATCTCCATTCACAGGGATAGGTCGGTCCATTAAGAGTAAAAAGCTCAGTCCAAAGTACATAGGTCCTTTCCAAATTCTTAATAAAGTAGGACCTGTGACATATAGACTAGCTCTTCCTCTGAACATAAGCCAAGTCCATAACGTCTTCCATGTTTCTCAATTAAAAAAGTACCAGCCCGACCCCTCACATGTCATAGAATATGAGAATGTGTAGTTACAGGATGATTTATCATATATAGTATCACCAGATCAAATCGTGGATGTTAGACTCAAGCAGTTACGGAATAAGACGATACCGCCGGTGAAAGTGGTTTGGAAGGGATTGTCTCCCGAGGAAGCCACTTGGGAATTAAAAGATGATATGAGGAAGAAATATCCAGAACTCTTCCCATGAGGTATATTGTTTAAATTTCGAGGACGAAATTTTTATAAGGAGGGTGGAATGTAACAACCAGAAAAAAAAAAGCTAAAAATTTTTTAAGGGCTGAAAATTTTCGAAGTCTGCTAGCTACAGCCTAGCTATAACGAATGTACATATTCGCTATAGCGAGAAATGGTTAAGCTATAGTGAGAGTGCCTTCTAGCTATAGCGAAAATGCTTCTAGTTATAACGAGTACGGGCACCCCATACAAAAACCAGGGCGTTGCTAGCCGTAGCACACGCTATAGCAAAGGCAGGGGTCTGGGACTAATACGAGCTCGCTGTAGCGAGGGTTATGCCTCGCTATAGCGAGGGTTAGTCCAGAAAAGCAGGAAAAAAGGAGAATTTGACTTTTTAAAGCCTCCCAACCCCTCCTTTCTTCTTTTAACCGACTCAAGCTCCCTCTAAGATAGAGAAAAGGGCGAAGGAGAGAGAGAGAGAAACCTAGAGGAGAAAGGAAGAATAAGAAAAGGTAAGATTTGCATGACTTTCCTCTTAGAAATATTGTTCTTCTCTCTTTGCCCTCTCTTCCTTTAGTTTTGGTGGTTAAAGTAGCTATGTTTTGGGCTTGGTTCAGAAGAGAGAAAGTGGAAAATCACTCTTGAGGGAGGTTAGAATTCATGTAGCTTCACTTCCTTGATTTCTTTTCTTAAGAGCTTGAGAGAGGAAGGATAGTTGGTGAATTTCTAGAGAGAGAAAGAACCCCTAGTTTCTTATATGCTTAGTAGGGTTTGCTAGAAAGAAACCCCTAGCTTTGTGAATAAATGTTGAGTTATGAGAGAGTAATCCCATGCTCTTGTGTGTCTAGGCTCAAGAGAAGCACTCCCATCTAAGTTTGATTGTGAAATCAACAAGGGAGGAGACAAATTGAAATGGAAAGCTTATATTAGCCGATAAGGTAGTTCTCTCCACCTTCTCTCATATATAGATGTGTGCTTATATTATCTTACATGTGTGTATGTATGTTTTTAAACCATGAAAAGTATGCTAGCATGATGATGCCTTATGAATTTCAATGATGTTTTATATGATTGCTTTGCTTTGCTTAAGTATGGAAAAGCCAACAACCCTCTAACCTTAGTGAGGATGAGCCAAGAACCTTAAAGTTAGTTGAGACAAAGTAAAGAGTCTCCCAAAAGTGAAGTTGACTCCCAAGAGTAAGGTTGAGTCTAAGGATCTCTTAAGGAATGGGTGAGACAAGTCCAAAATCCACAAGTGAAGGGGTGAGGCTAATCCATTTGCTTGGCAAGCTTTTGTATGTTATGTATGGCCTATTCAAATGTTGAAAATGCTTTTCTTATGATTTCACATGCTAATATGCCCATGCATACATTGTGAGACTTGTTTGCATGCTTTATGTATGTTTGAATGAGAGATGAGCTATTGAGATTCTTTGAATCTCACTCCTCCTTTCCACCATCCTAACATGCTAGGTAGACCAAGTGAGATAAGAGATGGGAGCCATCAAGCTTGAAGCTAGGGAGTTCGGTGAAGAAAATCGTAAAGTAGCCATTTTGTCACCATTATGTTGCTAAGGGATGTAATCTAATGATGTACATGTTGTAGGAACTTAGAAATACTTGTAAATGGATGTATTTAATGTATATATATGGGAATTGAACTTATAGTGCATGATGGAGCAAGTTCGGTATGAATGGTAAGATCTTAGCATTGTCCACATGGGTATATGTGTTGGTGTGGGAGAGTGAGTTTTGCAAATCTAGGTTGTTAGACATTTGAGCCATGTTTGATAGTCCACGTTGATGCTTTCTCACGTGCTCATAGAGCCTTAGAAGTAGATGAAGCCAAATTGCACCCTTGAAGCCCTCTTTAGCAAGAGAAAATGGTCACTTTGCCTCATGATGTCCAATTCTAACTAAACGACCTCTTCTTGCCTTGAAATTTGGCATGTGACTAGATCTTGTTTAGAGATTTTTGGAAAGCTAAAGATCAGATCATTTGAAAGTCTGTGGAATTTTCTATGATTTTTCAAAGTTGGTATCAGAAATTCGGATTTACATAGGCACTGTTCATTTGGTCAGATGTGAAATTGTGTCACCTAAAGGTAAACGTGGTCCAATGACTACGAAATTTTATAGGAAAAAACTAGACAGTCACAGTGATTTATGCAACTAGAAGCACCTCATTTGGAGGCCTAGAGAGGATGATATACATTTTTGAAATTTCTGCCCAGTATCAGTCATCTTGCCTGACCCGAGGTACTGTTCCATCAATTTATAGGAGTTTGGCTTGATAAAATGATCTAAAGATATTTTTTCTCTCTATTTAACATCCACATCTTTCCATATTGGTACCATTTGCATGCATTGGATTTTGTTGGAATTAGTTAGACATTTTTGAAATTCATATCAGTAAACTGTGACAGTAGCAGGACCCACTCCGACCTCCATATGATTTCGCATGTCAAACGCTTTGTGTGTGGGATGTTATGACTTGCACATATTTTTAGCATGAAGTAGACATCCCAAGCTTTCCAGAATAACCAAGATTTCATGTTTTTGAGTTTTCTAGATTTAATTGTGATTTTCCAAACTTTGCCCAGAAATGAGGCCAAGTAT
Source organism: Erythrophleum ivorense (assembly GCA_026724425.1). Classification (NCBI taxonomy): domain Eukaryota; kingdom Viridiplantae; phylum Streptophyta; class Magnoliopsida; order Fabales; family Fabaceae; genus Erythrophleum; species Erythrophleum ivorense. The sequence continues at coordinate 274,151 of JAIUCV010000645.1, read as the reverse complement.
GGCCGAAAATGAATACACATGTCTCATATCCCTTTTTGATTTCCATGGGTTTAAAGCATGTTTTTGGAATTAAAATGAGTTCTAATGGTGTGATTAAATATGAGAATGCATAGAATGAGCTCACACGGTCCATGTAACATTTAAATGAATTTTTAAGCACGTATGATGCCATGTGAGAAGTGTATGAACCCAATGAGGAAGATCTCCCTTTATTCTTCCCATATCTCATATGAGCATATAAGGCATGATGGGTATGAACTAGAAATGATGGTGTTACAACCATCATGATTCAAAGCACACCAGGCCTAATATAAGCATAATCATCATTATTCAACTACCATTAGTAAAGAATTTCCCTATCCACAGATTAATCTTAATAAGAGTACATTAAGAACTTCTTACCCAAGCTTCCTAAGGGTCTACTGCACCAATTCAAGGTCACAACAACAAGAACTCATAATGGGCCACTCCTAACATCTCCATTTTCACACATGTAAAAGTCATGCACCAAAAGTTAATCCAAATGATGGAAATTCTGTATATATACTACACAAGAGAAAAGGGAACACTTACCCATACACCCAAGAGGTCAAATGGATTGAGTTGAGCCTTAATTAATAAGAACACACTATGGGCCATCCTTAAAACTTGGATTTTCGTACATGGAATCAGCCATATACTAAAGTTAGCTTATAACATGAAATCTGAGCAAGATTACACCACAAAATGAAATCAAACTCTTACCCTATGGTTCCATTAACTCCAAACTCTGAAAATCTTGTAAGGAATCACTCAACACCAAGTTTTAGATTTGAGAAGGAGATGAAAATGCCCAAAACCATAAACTAATCAGACCAAAATGAAGAGGAGAATGAGAGGGTCAAGTTATATATAACTCACATTGGCCAAATCATCCTCTAGGAGTCAAAAATGGAGCTGCAATGTTGGTAGAACCCTAGCCTCCCTTAAACTTCCAAATTTCCTCCCTTGCCTTTTGTGTTTTCTGCTGAATAGAGAAGGAGGCTGCTGAACCTTTAGGGTTATTAATGAGAAATGGGTTGATCCATCAGCTTAAGGTCCAATTGGGCCCATTTTTAATGGGTGGGCTATGGTTTAATGAATGGGCTACAAAAAATTTAGAGCTAAAAGTGGAATATATTAACCCAATGGCCCAATTCCTTGTGGATTCAGATTTTTTTTATACTTGTTAGGCCTTATTTCATAAGTTGGGCTACAAAAATTTGATAAAGTCAAGCCAAATTCGAAGAGTCAATCTAATTTGGGTCTACATAATGTGTGTTGGGCCAGCTCATATAAATTGAGTCTTAGGCCTCTATTTTATTAAATCAGATTGGGTCATTGCTAGGTAATCTCTCTTGGCTCAAGTCTCATGATAAGGAGTTGGGTTTGCACCTAAAATCATTGGGCCTCCATAAACCCTTATCCATGGCTTACTCAAATTAAATTTTAGGCCCAAATTAAGCTTTAATCTAATTGAAATCTTAAATCCATACTAATAACTTATTTCTCTATAAATTTTCATTCATATAACTTACCCAATTATTCCATAATAATTATTCTTAATTAGTCTAAATACATTATTAACACCTTAATTAATTTTGATATCAGACAATTCTTCCTCATAACTTCCTCTTTGATAACTCAGATAGTCTTACCAGAGACTAGTCCCTTCTTACTACTTTCCTGGAGAAGGTGTTCTTATCTTATTACTACTTCTCTTTGCAACCACAATTCTACTCCCTCTAGTCAATCTACGTCAAATAACATTCTAATCTAAGCATGTCGTATTCCTTCTTTGTCTGCAGCTAAGGAGATCTAGACCAAGCTACACTTGATCATCTTATAGCAAGCTCTAGACACCTAGCTCAAATAATCCCAATTTTCTCTCCCTTCATAGCTTTTATTTTGTTCGGTTTTATATTTATGTCCTCTTTTTGTCTTATTCTTCTTTCTCCCCTCTCTCTTTTTTTTTTTTTGTTCCAACAGTGGATCATTGAATGTTCATGTTAACTTCCTTTCTTTCTTAACTCTCAATCCATTTAAAAGATAACTCCTAGATACTTTAACTTAACTCTCCCTAATAGTTGATACTAAGAACTACAAGGAATTTCACTTGGTTAACCTTTTTAGTATTTATTCCACTAATAGCAACATAGGTAGGTAATCTTATTTCATAATGAAGTTTCATTCGTCCTTCACTTGGATTACCCCCCATATTTCTTTAGCTCAACCTTCTTAATTGAAATAATCTTACTTCCTATATGATCATTTAATTTAAGTTTCCAAGTCTTACATTCAATTATCTTAAAAACTATTGCCTACATTATATCCTCATTTATGGTCCATTAGTAAAAGGTTTATTATCTCCATTAGACACATAAATTCGCCTCTCATCTCTAGTTAGTACCCAAGTTTTCCCCTTTTTTTTTCATCAAGATTTTTAAAGTTTAGAACTAATATAAAGTCTGATCTTACGACTAATCCATTTAAGGCATTCAAACGCTCTAAGGTCACCTTTTGCCTAATCGAAACCAAATATAATCTCTTAAGTGAAAATAAACATGATCCTTCAAGTCTAAGTTATATTCCTTGATGAAGGCTGATTTTGAGGGTGAAAATTCCTTGTCTAGAGTATCAAGGTAATCTTTTAAGACTTAGGAATGAGTTTTCTTAAATCCTACAAGCCATAACTCAAGTGGATGTTCTATTAAATGACACAGTTTCAACAACTTGCCTAAAACATTAGAAATTTCCAATTCATAATGATGGTTCATTATAGATAATCTAATCGTCATCTATAGGTGTAACCAGCATAGGAAAGCCCCTAGTAGACCTCTTCTCTCTCTTTCTCTTTTTTTTTTGGCACTTGCAAAGGCATTACCACAATCACATACATATGACTCCAAAGACTACCATGATTAATAGATCTCAATGTTTCATCTTGATTCTCAGTTACTACAAACTTTAGTAGTTAACTTAATAGCATTTACACTTGTTTGAAATCAACTGAACATCTCCTTGGATTTTATGCCATTATATATAGTCCCAAAGGACTACGCTTTCGTATTTTCTACCCCTAACTAAGATATTTTCATATAAGTATAGTCATTCTTCAATCAGCATACTTCTTACCTTTTTTTCTTCATGATACTCTAAATTTTCTCAAACCTCCTCACATACAACTAAGTTTTTTTTTATATATATATTCTCTAGCTTGAAAGTTCATAATAATTCCTAAAAAGGTAATGAGATAATATCTTGTCAACAAGGTTTAAGATCCTATCAATAAAATCTTGTATTCATTAATGTAAAATCCGAGACCTTGTCAACAAGGTTCTCTGATAGCAAGTACAAGGTCTTTTAACCATAAGTTATAGCATATAATATGAGATTGTATGACAGTTTTTGTCCTTACGCAATGGCCTATGCCAACTACAACTAACTCTTTCGCTCCCTTAAAAGAAGTTATTTTTTTTAGGCTTCAGTTCACGCCTGACTATTGGGAGTTAAATTAACATAATAAGGAGACTTAGAAAGTCTTTTCATTATCAAGCATTCCCTAATTATCAATGAATCAAGTAGAGATTCCCAGTGAGAGAATTCAAGTATGATTTACCACTAGTTTTCACCCTTCATTGTCAGTCATAGTACTAAGATTTTATTGTAATAACATGAGTTAATTGCATTGCTGCCACCTCTTATTCATTTCCCCTAGGCTATTATTCTAGATTAGGGAATCCTTTTTCAAAATTAGGGAGTTTTACTATTACAGCAATTCTTAGTCCATCTCGAATTCCCAATGTTGTTTCTATTCCCTTAATCACACCAACGTGACACATGACAATAAGATTACTAGTGGCAGAATCAGACTTTGCCTTTAATATTAACAAGCAATTCTTTTATGTGGCCATACACATGCTCATCACCCCATGATGACTGTATCTCAATCACTTATACGCACACAGGTACCATTTTATTCTCTTTTTAGGTGGATCCTTACTATCAAGATCTCCTCTTTACCTTTTAAGTAGAAAGTCTACTTAGTCTAGTTTGATGCCAATTTGGTGGTTGAAATTCATCAAATCATATGATAAGTGACACGCCCCGCATGTCCTTAGCACCGAAGTGCTGATGAATGAGCACATCCCATGTGTCTCTAACACTAGAGTGTTGTAGAATCTTACCTTACACTCCCCGAGTGTATCATGCACGTAAAGTGCCTCTAACCACCACCTAAATGCACGCCAACACATAGCATAAGTAAACTAAATTACACAAGAGACAACATGCACAAGCACCCCGTGCTGGTGCACCTCACCCTTATCACACTAAAGGGTTGTCTTTCCCCTTATCATAATCTCCCTCTTTTGCCATAGTACACTAAGGGAGGAGCCTCAAAGCTCTCAAGATTCCTTCTAAAATATTATCTCCCTTAATCTCTTGCTTTAAAGTCACTATCCCCTATTTAGAAATGGATTCAACAATCCTAAGGGTTTCTTACCCTCCTTCCATGTCATTATTAACTAAAGATGGCTTACTCATTCCAATAGTTTGAATAAAACTATTTGAAAAGTTCTTTACCTCTTATCGCCCTTATTCATTAGGCCTAAGTTGCAGTAACTAGGATTGAGTAATTGCGTTCTTTATTAACCAGAATCACACAAGTGGGTTAGGACCTCTATACCTATAAAGCCTTAACCTTGGGGACCTTTTGAAGTCTACATAGTTCTAACTTATTATGGATTGTACCTCACTTCATATATTTAGTCAATCACACTTATTTATTATACACTAGTTCCCAAACTTCCATTGTCAATTTCCTAATCATAAGTAAAGTTTATATCTTACCCTTCTGTAAGGCTTTTATAACCAGTTAGGTGTTTTACTATGTTTTGTTGCCTTCTAAGTTCTCAATATCACTCTAGATGGCCCTTGAAAAGCTTAAAATTTTGCTTAGGTGAAAAATTGCTACTCTTGTTATGATCAGTTAACTACTTCAATAGGTCAGTCAACTAGTCGGCTGTACCCAATTGACTTGCTTAATAAATGGCGATCAACTAGTCATAAATACTATTAGTAACTTTGTTCATCATCCTCATCAGTTACCTGGTCTCATTCATTCAGTCAACTAGTGCCTTACAATGAGTGACTGGTGTATCTATCGCGTAGCCAATTGGCAACAAGCCTCAACCAATTATTTATCTAGACTGAGACCAGTAACCCAATCTTTGAAGAAAAGAAGGGCAAAATTCTAGTCTTTTCATTGGCATTAACAACCTCAAGTCTCAAAATTCGTATTACTAAAGTGTTATGAGGTAGAATCTAACTACACTCTATTATTCTCTAGGCATACTTATTGTGATAGGAGATGTTCTAAATAAAATTCAAGAAACAACCATTTTAATCAAGCATTACAAGCCTTATATCATTATTCCTCTATATTTCCTTCTAGAACATAAAGCACAACAACTATATGTTCACATAATTATCTATTCTTATAAGCTAATACTATGCCAAATATACATCATGATTGCCAAGCTTCTAACCATAAAATTTAAATTAGAATGGTTTTCTTGAACCATTGTCTGATACCAAATGTAACAACCCTAACTTTAATCATTATAATTAAGGTTAAATACGCAATTAATAATCATAATTCAGGGTTGAAAATCATTACAACTAATTATATTAAAAAAATGTAAGGAAATTTGAACCTTGTTGTAATTAGGGACATTGATTAGACAACCACAACTATTCAAATGTGCAAGTGAATTTAATGATCAATAAAGAGCCTTTGACTCTTCCATCCATCAATTCCAACTCACAAAAACCTCCTACAAGTGTTTCTAAATTATTCCTTAGTATTACCATAAGAGAAACTAAGGTTTCTAAGTGAATATAAGGAATTGAGCTCTAAGTGAATATAAGGAATTGAACACCTTTGTCGCCGCTAAATTCCCTTTGCCACGACCAATTACTCCCAAGTTCAACTCCTTACACCTTCACAAATTTTGCATATTTTGCCGCAACCAAATATCCCTTTCGTTGCGACCAAATACCCTCTGGAACACCCCCTAGACCTACCTCTCAAACTTAGTCGCGACTAACCTCACTATTCGCCGCAACCAATTACTCTCTGTTTTCTTCCCTAGCAGCTTCACCACATTTGGCTGAAGCTAATTAAATGTTGGCCGCAACCAATTACCCTCTGTTACCATTTGGCTGAAGCCAATTAAATTTTGGCCGCAGCCAATTCCTTTCTATTCTTATAACTCCCAAGATTTCATCTTATGCTCTCTAATTCCCCCTCTAGCAACACTCTAGGCCGCTTTTACCTAATCTACCTAACACATCTATCATTACCCATTCAAAACTCAAATGTGGATCCTTAACCCTCTAGTTACCATAAACCAGTGAGTTCATAGATCAATGACAGCAAAGAGTTCATACAATACTCACATTTCTATTCAAACATAAGTGCCATTAGAAATTTCATACATCATTAGTTTAAGTTGACATCTGATGTATCAAATGATTACAGTCCCTATGCTTGGCAATTCATGATGCAATGCGACAATTACATAAAACTAGTAGTCTAGTTATACAAAAACAACCTGACAAGGTTTCCAAACCTACCTACTACCAAATCACATAATAAACTTTCATTAATTTTCTCCTTGCCACTAAGAAGTTTGATCCCTAAAAATGTTAGCCCACAATCGAGGTGAGATATACAATCTCAATAATAAGAGGCAAATTTCATTATATGTATAGATTAATCAATACAATGCAATTTTATATCATCAATACCAGAACTATCAATTCAATTTATAAATGAACTAGTTAAGCTACCAACGACTACTGTCCTATACCAGTAATCATACACAACATGTTAATGGCCAATAACACCAAGAAAGGTTCGTCCACGGCACCTACTCTATAATGAGCACAACCAGGGCTCAATACATCTGGGGTCTGATCACAATCTGATGCTCGATCGAAATACATGCACAGGTGGCAGCCACACTACAGCTCCACCATAGACTCACAAGGTCCAATCACAATAACAATTCAAGTAGTCAACTAATCATTTAGCATTTTAAAATCCTATATGTGCAAACAATATCAGATTAACATGAACATATACATGGAATTAGAAAACTAACCCTGGTTACCTCAATGAAACCAATTACTCATCCTCTAGCTACCATCATGATTCAAAGCACACCAGGCCTAACATAAGTATAATCATCATTATTCAACTACCATTAATAAGGAATTTTCCTATCCACAAATTAATCTTAATAAGAGTACATTAAGAACTTCTTACCTAAGCTTCTTAAGGGTCTACTGCACTAATTCAAGGTCACAACAACAAGAACTCATAATGGGTCACTCCTAATATCTCCATTTTCGTACATGTAAAAGCCATGCACCAAAAGTCAGTCCAAATGATGAAAATTCTGTATATATACCACACAAGAGAAGAGGGAACACTTACCCATACACCCAAGAGGTCAAATGGATTGGGTTGAGCCTTAACTACTAAGAACACATCATGGGCCATCCTTAAAACTTGGATTTTCGCACATGGAATCAGCCATATACTAAAGTTAGCTTATAACATGAAATCTAAGCAAGATGACACCACAAAATGAAATCAAACTCTTACCCTATGGTTCCATTAACTCCAAACTCTGAAAATCTTGTAAGGAATCACTCAACACCAAGTTTTAGATTTGAGAAGGAGATGAAAATGCCCAAAACCATAAACTAATCGGACCAAAATGAAGAAGAGAATGAGAGGGTCAAGTTATATATAACTCACCTTGGCCAAATCATCCTCTAGGAGTCAAAAATGGAGCTTCAATGTTGGTAGAACCTTAACCTCCCTTAAACCTCCAAATTTCCTCCCTTGCCTCTTGTGTTTTCTACTAAATGGAGAGGGAGGCTACTGAACCTTTAGGGTTATTAATGAGAAATGGACTGACCCATCTATAACAACTAGAGAAAAAAAAAAGTTAAAAATTTTTGAAAGGCTGAAAATTTTCTAAGTCTGCTAGCTACAGCCTAGCTATAGCGAATGTAAATGTTCGCTATAGCGAGAAATGGTCTAACTATAGCGAGAGTGCCTTCTAACTATAGCGAAAATGCTTCTAGCTATAGCGAGTGCGGGCACCCCATACAAAAACTAGGGCGTTGCTCGCCGTAGCACACGCTATAGCGAAGGCAGGGGTCTGGGACTGATACGAGCTCGCCGTAGCGAGGGTTATGACTCGCTATAGCGAGGGTTAGTCCAGAAAAGTGTGAAAAAAGAGAATTTGACTTATTAAACTATCCAAACCCCTCCTTTCTTCTTTTAACCGACTTAAGCTCCCTCTAAGGCAGAGAAAAGTGCAGAGGAGAGAGAGAGAAACCTAGAGGAGGAAGGAAGAACAAGAAAAAGGTAAGATTTGCATGGCTTTTCTCTTAGAATTCCTTGCCCTCTCTTCCTATGGTTTTGATGGTTGAAGTAGCTATGTTTTGGGTTTTGTTCAGAAGAGGGACAGTGGAAAACCACTCTTGAAGGAGGTTAGAAGTCATGTAGCTTCACTTCTTTGATTTCCTTTCTTGAGAGCTTGAGAAAGGAAGGATAGTTGGTGAATTTCTAGAGAGAGAAAGAATCCCTAGTTTCTTATATACTTGGTAGGGCTTGCTATAGAGAAAACCCTAGCTTTGTAAATAAGTATTAAGCTATAAGAAAGTAATTCCATGCTCTTATGTGTCTAGACTCAAGAAAAGCACTCCCATCTAGTGGTGATTGTGAAATCAACAAGGGAGGAGACAAATTGAAAGGGAAAGCTTGTGATTAGCCAATAAGGTAGCTCTCTCCACCTTCTCTCATGCATAGATGCGTGCTTACCTTGTTTTGTATGTGTGTATGTATGTTTTAAAACCATGAAAAGTATGCTAGCATGATGATGCCCTATATATTTCAATGATGCTTTATGTGATTTCTTTGCTTTACTTAAGTAGGGAAAGCCAATAACCCTCTAGTCATGGTGAGGATGAGCCAAGAACCCGAAAGTTGGTTAAGACAAAGTAAAGTGAGGTTGACTCCCAAGAGTAAGGTTGAGTCTAAGAACCTCTTAAGAATGGGTGAGGCAAGTCCAAAATCCATAAGTGAATGGGTGAGGCTAATCCATTTGCTTGGTAAACTCTGGTATGTTATGTATGGCCTACTCAAATGTTGAAAATACTTTTCTTATGACTTCACATGCTAATATGCCCATGCATACATTTGTGAGACTTGTTTGCATGCTTTATGTATGATTAAATGAGAGATGAGCTATTAAGATTCTTTTAATCTCACTCCCCCTCTCCACCATCCTAACATGCTAGGTGGACCAAGTGAGGCAAGAGATGGGGCCACCAAGCTTGAAGTTAGGGGATTCGGTGAAGAAATTGTAGAAGAGCCATTTTATCACTATTTTGTAGTTAAGTCAAAGGATGTAATCTAATGATGTACATGTTGTAGGCACTTAGGAATACTTGTAAATGGATGTACTTAATGTATATGTATGAGAATTGAACTTATAGTGCATGATATAGCAAGTTTCGGTATGAATAGTAAGATCTTGGCATTATGTGCATGGTGTATGTGTTAGTGTGGGAGAGTGAGTTTTGAAAATTTGGGTTATCAGACATTTGAACCATATTTAATAGCCTATGTTGATGCTTTCCCATGTGCTCATAGAGCCATAGAGGTAGGAGAAACAAAGTTGAACCCTTGGAGTCCTCTTTAGCAAGAGAAAATGGTCACTTTGCCTCATGATGTCCAATTCTGACCAAACGACCTCTTCTTGCCTTGAAATTGGGTGTGTGACTAGATCTTGTCTAGAGATTTTTGGGAAGCTAAAGATTAGGTCATTCGGAGGTCTGTGGAATTTTCTATGATTTTTCAAAGTTGGTATCAGAATTTCAGATTTTTATAAGCACTGTTCACTTGGTCAGATGTGAAATTGTGTCATATGAGGGGCAAACATAGTCCAATGGCTACGAAATTTTATAGACAGAAACTAGACAGTCACAGTGACTTATAAAAACTTGAAGCACCTCATTTGGAGGTATATAGAGGAATATATGCATTTTCAAAGGTTCTGCCCAATATCAGTCATCTTGCTTGACCAGAGGTACTGTTCCATCTACTTCTGAGAGTTTGGCTTGATGAACTGATCTAGAGACATTTTTCTTCTCTATTTAACATCCACATATTTCCATAGTGGTATCATTTGCACACATTGGATTTTTGTGGAATTAGTTAGACATTTTTGAAATTCATATAAGTAAATTGTGATAGTATCAGGACCACTCTGACCTCTAGATGATTTCGCATGTCAAACGTCCTGTGTGCGGGATGTTATGACTTTCACATATTTTTATCATGAAGTAGACGTCCTAAGCTTTCCAGAATGATTGAGATTACATGTTTTCTATTTTTTTGGATTTAATTGTGATTTTCCAAACTTTGCCTAGAAATGAGGCCAAGTATGGCCGAAAATGAATATACATGTCTCATATCCCTTTTTGATTTCCATGGGTTTAAAGCATGTTTTTGGGATTGAAATGAGTTGTAATGGTGCAATTAAATATGAGGATGTATAAAATGAGCTCACACGGTCCATGTGACACTAAAGTGAATTTTTAACCATACATGATGCCATGTGAGAAAGTGTAGGAACCCAATGAGGAAGATCTCCCTTTATTCTTCCCATATCTCATATGAGCATGTAAGGTATGATGGGTACGAGCTAGAAATGATGGTGTTACACCATCAGCCTAAGGTCCAATTGGGCCTATTTCTAATGGTTGGGCTATGGTTTAATGAATGGGTTGCAAAATATTTAGAGCTAAAAGTGGAATATGTTGACCCAGTGACCCAATTCCTTATGGGTTCAGATTTTTTTATGCTTGTTGGGCCTTATTTCATGAGTTGGACTGCAGAAATTTGATAGGGTAGGCCAAGTTCCAAGAGTTAATCTAATTTGGATATACATAATGTGTGTTAGGCTGGCTCATATAAATTGAGTCTTAGGCCTTTATTTTACTAAATCAAATTAGGCCATTGCTAGGTAATCTCTCTTGGCCTAAGTCTCATGACAAGGAGTTGGGCTTGCACCTAAAATCATTGGGCCTCCATAAACCATTATCCATGGCTTACTCAAATTAAATTTTAGGCTCAGATTAAGCTTTAATATAATTGAAATCTTAAACCCATATTAATAACTTATTTCTCTATAAATTTTCATTCATATATCTTACCCAATTATTCCATAATAATTATTCTTAATTAGTCCAAATACATTATTAACACCTTAATTAATTTTGGGGTGTGACAAACCCACGTATCCAACCTCCAAAAGATCTCTTAAACCCTTTCACAATCACATTTAAGGTTGCTTATCATGCCCTAGAAATGGGAGCTGAACAAACACAACATATGAGGAGACTTCGAATTTGTAAGACAAACAAATGCATGAATCCTTATTTAATTCAAATGCACGATCAAATTTCATATGACATTATCAAATTAGAACACAATTTTATAAGTTTATTTTACTTATGTTAGGATCATAGTTCTACCATTTAACCATAATTTATATCAAAATCACAATCAGCTTGTTATAAGAAATTTGGCAAAGTTTTCCCTCATATTAGGACATCCCGAATTACCCAAAACTAACTAGACACACAATAAGAGAGCTCTACTTTCAAATGTTAATTAACATAAATATATAAATAATAGGACAAGGATCCTCCTTGTAGATTATGAAATTGACTCTATAATACAACATGTACATGCCTAAAGGACAAGTGACCATCAATACTCAACAATTCGATCGCTGGCTCTTTACTAACAATACTCCTGAATTGCACTAGAGAAGTATTAAAACATAATTCCAATACTTGCAAAATATATAATATAATGAGCTACGATACACATTGAATACAAGATAAAACATGATAACTAAAGGAACAAGCGGGCATAAAGTTTCTTTAGTGAAAATGGGTTTTATATTGGATATGGAGTGACAAGAAATTAAGATAAACAAGGAAGTAACATGTATTACATGTTTATAATACTTATTTATTAAATGAAATGAATAATTAGAAGAGTTAGTAAAAATTATAAATTTACAAAACAATTATAAAAAGATAAGAACTATGAAAATGTATATTGAAATATGTTCAACTGATTTACAAATTTAAATTTTATTACATTATTAATTCAAAAAATATAATAATCATATAAACATATAATTTAATCAAGTTATCTAATTAATGAAAGGAAGTAATAAAAATTAAATAAAGTAAAATGCATACATTAAATTTTAGATGCTCAAGGTAAACAAATGTCATTATAAGAAATGCTTAATACACATATCAATATAGGAAGGTCAGCATAGAACTTTAATTTCTAATATATTTCATATTTTAACATGGGTACACAATCTATGAGAGTAAATAACATTATATTCTATATTAGAGTATTGTAGATAAGAATCACAGGTGAGAATTACAAGTGAGATTATTAACACTATCCCTGAGTTATTAACACTATCCTTGCTTATTATTATCCTTACAACCTTTGAACATTCCAAACTATCTAGATCAGTACCCTTCAAGTACTCAACTCGCAAAACCATACGGTAACATCCAAGACGCACTAACAGCTAACAAAACTATAGTTAGCAACAAGTGTTTGGCATAATCCTTACCATACAAGGTTTTCATAAATAAACTAAAAGGGAGAAAAAAATGGAGTAAAACAAATAAGGTAAGATAAGGTGACATAAAATAAATTCATTGAATTCCCTTTTGTAAGCCCCTAGATGTTATATTCATAACAAAGCTATACGATAATTATTGTCATATTCATGCCTATGAATCATTGAATGAGTTGCACATTATTTCATTTCGAAATAATACAAATCTTATATAGTTCATAGAGATTGTTTACAATTCAAAATGTCGGACAAAATTCCTTAAAGGTTCATATTTCCTTCAAACATATGTTCATATTAGACATCTTGAAAGCTATAAGGCTTATACAATAATAGTAAGATATATTTAGGGGACTACCTAGAATGTCCATCCTAATGGACACACAGAGTACAACCAAAAATAAAAAAAAATAAACATAAACATAAAAGGAAAGTTAAAAATATATCATACTTTATAATATATTCACAATATTTGCTAAACATGATTGGTTCTTCTATGACTAAACCACTATTACACTCTTCCATGAAGATACTCGAGATGTTTCCTAGAACAACCACAATGATTCTTTTAATTTCAAGAATTAAATTCAAACTTTCCTTCTTTTCCCATCTATTAAACTTAGTCAATATACCCATTTTATGTTTTGTCCTAATCCTACCTTTCCTACAATTTAGTTCATTACTCTTTCTAGGTAGAACCTATTTAATTCCCACCACTAGTATTTAATCCATATTAATTCACATTAATTCTTTAATAAGGTAGGCATGTGAGTTTAAAGTTTACCTGATTATTTCCTATTCTTAACATTAACTTTAACTTGTGTATTGTATTGATTAATTTTATTGTTATTATTATTATTATTGCCCACTATTAGTATTAGCCTTTATTAGTTCACTACTTTACTTGATCAAAGTATTGTCCATAGTACCCTTGGAAGATTGAATCCTAAATCATTAATAATTTTAATTACAATGGACATGGATCTTAGAATTTTCCTTAAGATGTCAAGGTTATGGAATCTAGTAAGTAGGGATTTCATACTAGTTTACTATCCCACTTAGTCTAATTAATTTACTATCTTATTAATTTCTCAATCTTTGTGCTAAGATGAGCTTAAAACACAATTTACTTTAGTTACTACATTATCTATTTCAATTGTTTTTTCACATTCAATTCCTAACATTACAAGGAATTAATACGAGTCATACTTTAGGAAGTTATACTAAAAGGTTTTAGCTCCCAAATAATCAACTCGTACATTTTATTAATTCCAACAGACCACCTTCTTACAATTCACTTTAGGGCGACAATTTGGATGAAACAAAACTTCAGCTAGCCCTAGTATAATCCTTGACAAATAGAATGGAAACAATCAAGCAACTACCTAATGTGGATCCTAGGCAAAATGAACGAAAAGCACAATTGACTTACTTACCTTAAATGTTGCTCCCATTACCCTGCTCCTAACGTGACAGCTTGCCAAAGAATTCCCAACAAAAGCCATGACCCAAGAGAGAGAGAGAGATGGGAAGCTACGCTATCTTCACAAGTGTGCAAGAAAGAAATTATCAAAGGGCTGGAATTTTCAGAAAAATGTGACAGCTGAGCAAGGAATTATAAGGAGTAGAGTGAAGAAAATCCAACCTTACTTGAGGGTTGAAACAGCAATGAAAAGGGATGTTAACCCTAGCAGCTTCTGCGACAAAAATACAATGAAGAAGAGAAATGATGGCTGGAAAAAAAATTTCAAACCAAGGAAAGATCATGCTAAGGAAATAAAGCTTAAGGGGAAAATAGGAGAGAACCTCACCACTTGACTAAACAGTTAGTGCTTTTGAAATCCTTTAAACAACGGTAGTTGAAAAGAGAACAAGGATAGCAACTCAGATTCGAGAAAACGATAGAGGAGGAAACGCTAAAAGGAAATCTTAGAAGTTTGATACAAAAGAACAGAGCCAAGATACAAAAGAACAGAGCCAAGCGTATGAAATAAGGAAGTGGAGCTTCGGTCTTTTGGCTGAGAGAAGGCACGTGGCAGTTGAGGAAAATAACAGGAAGACTAGTAAGCAAAGTTTAAAAAATACAAGGCTGAAAGTTAAGAATGGAGAGGGGAAGAGAAAGGGGAAAATTTTTTAATTTTATAAATAAAAAATATCTATAATACTCTTATTTTTAATGATTAAATAATAATTATTAAAGAATATTAAATAATAATTATAGGGATAAAATTAAGATTTTTTCAAAACTTTTTTTTCCTTTCCTTTTTCCTTCCCCTTTTCCAAATGAGCTGCAAATTTCAAATTTTGTACATTGTTCTTAATCAAAGCACTTATAGCAAAAATAAAAAAATGAAGGAGGTAAGAAAAAAATAAAATAACAAAGTTAATGATGGCTTAAGAAAATTTTCATATTTCCTATTAGAGAGATGTTTTGTTAACTGATGCCTTTATACTTAATTGAGTCCCCTCTAAGTTATGGATAAGAAGAAAATTGAATTTCAGCATTTTAAGACTATGGGGTTCAGCTATTTATATTCATGTTACTTCTCATGAGTATGGAAAATTAGGCCCAAAAGGCCAGAAATATATCTTTATCAGCTACTTTAAATAATCAAAAGGGTATGTCTTTATTGGTGAAAATGAAGATAGAAGTGTGATTAAAATTAAGTCCAGAGATACCACATTCCTATAAAATGAATTTTCTAGTAAGAGAGAAATTGATAGGAGTACATCTCTCTATGAGACACATGATCAAGAAAGTGAGGAACAAACAATTGTATCTCAATCTAACGATTTGAATGGGAGCTTCATATAATAATATGAGAATCTTGAACAAAGTGAAAATGTTGCATAAGCAGCCCATTATGCAGGAGTAACTAAGAAAGTATGCCTAAATATCAATTTGAGATTGAAGGGGCAACACTTCTAGTTACTCCACAAGATGATAAAGAGCTAAATACAATTCAAAAGACTTTATCATGTCCTATTAAGAAAAAATAGAAAAGAGTAATGAAAAAAGAAATGAATTCAAAGAGGATAAACAAAGTTTGTAACTTAGTTGATTTACCATCTAGCTAAAAAGTAATTGGAAACAAATGGGTTCTCAAGATTAAAAGAAATACAAATGGGTCTATTGAAAGATACAAAGATTGTTTAGCTACTAATGGGTACACACAACAAGAAAGTATAAATTATGAAGATACTTTCTCACCTATTGTGTGATTTAATTTAATTAGATTAATTCTAGTAATAATTGCAAGTTCAGACTTGGAACTACATCAAATGGATGTTAAAATTACATTCTTAAATGGTGAACAACATGAGAAAATTTATATGGAACAACCTTTAGATTTCATCAAAAAAGAAATGGAACAAAAGGCTTGTAAACTCCAAGGTCCATTTACAGATTAAAATAGTTATCTAAATAGTGGTACTTGAGATTTTGTCGACCAGTAACCTCGTATGAATTTCAAATGATTGATGAAAATCACTATATTTATATAAAGTGGTTTGATGGAAATGTTGTTATATTGTCTCTTTATATAGATGACATACTTTTGGCTAGAAATAGTATAGATTTGATTTTAGCCATTGAAGAATGGCTATCTTTAAATTTTGAGATGAAAGATATGGGTGAACCAGAGCATATTTTTTGGGTTAAAATACAAAAAGAAATTGCTAAAGAAATCAATTTATCTTTCTCAAGAGAATTACATCAAGAAAGTTTTTGAACAATTTACTATCTCAGATTGTAAACCCATAAACACTTTTATAGTAAGAGGTGAAAGTCTAAGTCATGAGATGTGTCCTCAAACTAAAGTTGAAAAGAGAGTTATGGAAAAAGCACTTACTCCAGTGTTATTGGCAGCTTATGTATGCAATGATATATACTGGGCCAGATATTTATTATATGGCTTACCTTGTAAGCTAATACTAGTTAAATCCAAGTTAAAAGCATTGGAAAGCTATCAAGAGAATCTTAAGATACTTGAAAGGTACTATTAACTATGCATTATGTTATTAAAGAAGTGGTTTGCACTTTCTAGTATATTTCAATGCCATTAGGGTGGAAATCTAGATGAGTGAAAATCAACTTCCCGATACACATTCTTTCTTAACAATGAAGCTATATCATGGAGTAGCAAAAAGTAGACATGCATTGCATTATCAACAATAGAGGTAAAGTTCATAACATGTTCTGTAGTAGTATAAGACGCTATATAGCTGCAAAGATTCATAGAATATTTGGGGAGATGTTGAACCCAATATTAGTGAATTGTAATAGTGAAATAACTATAACTTATACGAAGGATCTCAAGTATCACAATAGGACAAAACACACAGATACAAAGTAAAACTTTGTTAAAGAAGCTATAGAATAAAAAAGTGTAACCATACAGTGCATTTTTTTACATAAAATGTTGTCTGCCCCTTGGACAAATCCTATATATATATATATATTGAGAGAGAGAGAGAGAGAGCATGTGAAATCTCTTTGTATGAGTAGATTATAAAGTAGTACAAACTTATGTAAAACTTGTTTATTGAATGAATTATATGCATTCATTTTATTCTTAAATAAAATGTCATCTTTATAAATGATATATACATAATACAATAGTATGTCATATAAGTTCATAAGGTTGACTCTTTCACGTGAGTAACCATTTTTTGCACTTATTAGGAATAAGCAAAGATAAGACATTTGTATTCATCATACAAAGCAGAGAAAGTGCCAATATGATAAAGAAAGAACACAAAATAAGAATATGACCTTAACAAAAGGAAAAAGGAGTAAATCAATATGAGATCCAAAAAATATAATTATATGGATCGAATTATAAAACCCCACTATCCATAATACCTGTGGCCAAATATGAATTCTCTTTTAGAATGCCATGAGAGGCAAGTGGAATAGTAGAATTCGAGTTAGATACTGTATGTGTCTAGACTGAGATATGTACTATATTAATAGATAAATCAAATCAATATACACTCTTACAAGATGAAAAAAAAACACTATAGCATATAATTTATATTACATGTGCTTAAGAACTGCAATTAGAAAGCAAATAAATAAATCTCTACTTCAATGCTGTGTGAGTCCTTAAAAGAAAGAAATCATTTCAAAGATGCTCTTATTTCTTTAACAATATCATAAAGAGATTATTCGATATTTTGTACTTTAGTATACATCCTATGGATACAATAAATTCGACCTAAAAGGTTAATGCTAAAAAAGTAGTTAATTCTTATCTAAATAATATATGGATAAGAGAAAGATCACCTGAAATATACATGGTTATACTAGTGTCTAAGATATGTCCATCATGAGATTAATTTAGTAACTTAATAAGTATAAATATTGTGCAAATGTTAAATTATTTAGGTTGCCCATGATAGGCTGACCTAAATTAATAAAACAAGCCTATTGAAAATTAATTTAATTAATTATATTAAATTAATTATTTTATTACTAAATAATATAATTAATTAATTAAAATTTCAATTTTGAATTTTATAAATTCAAATTCAAAATTAGTCCATTTATTTTTAAGAGGGAATTAAGAAAACTAACACACGATCATAGAAATTTCAGATGTGCTCTAAGTGATTTTTTGGTGAGAGAAAAATATTTTGGGCAAACAACAAGCATTTTCCTACTAAATGGGGTCAACTACATGGATCAAATGATGTTATAAAATTCTATCGTGATTTTTATTTTTAGACAAACCATTAAAGTGCAAATTATTCTTAATGGTTTCACCTATTATTTTTCTTGGTCTCCTTAACTCTAACTATTAAACTACTTTTCATATGATTTACCCTCTTTACTGAGACTTCTATAGGTCTTTTCCACACATGCCTAAATCATATAAGGTCCAATTCTATGTTATTTTTCATAATAGGTGCAACTTCAACTTTTTCTTTAATACATTCATTTCTAATTCCATCTTATTTAGTGTATCCACT
This sequence comes from Erythrophleum ivorense, assembly GCA_026724425.1. Classification (NCBI taxonomy): domain Eukaryota; kingdom Viridiplantae; phylum Streptophyta; class Magnoliopsida; order Fabales; family Fabaceae; genus Erythrophleum; species Erythrophleum ivorense. The sequence goes on along the minus strand of JAIUCV010000645.1, from coordinate 255,393 downwards.
CATCCAATTCAATATTCTTATCTCTGTAACATTGAACTTATTCTCTTGTTAGTAGTTTATTGCCTAACACCCAATCTCATACAACATTGCAGTTTTTATAACTATATAGTAAAATTTACCCTTAAGGTTAAGTGGTACTTTTTTATCACAAACAACACCTGAAATACTCCTCCATTTTATCCACCCTACTTGAATATTATGGTTTATGTCTTCCTCTATTTCTCTATCATATTGTATGATAGATCCACAATACTTAAATCGTGTGACTTATAGTATGGTATGTTCTCCAATTTTAACTTCTTTGCTAGAATTAGTTGCACCTCTTACTAAACTTACATTCTATATACTCTATTTTACTTTTACTTAAATAGAATCTATATACTTCCAAAGCTAATCCCCACATCTCTAACTTCTCATTTATTTCTAGGCAAAAACATAAAAAAAAATCTCCAAAAGACAAACTTAAAGTAAAATTCTTATTTTCTTCCCTCAAATTTCCTGGTGCATCTGTTGTGACCAAATCCACTGTGTGGGGCAATATTCTAAACAATTCATCTGCTGCAAGTAAATTTCCTAAATTCCACTCCATTGAAATATATGTCAAAATCTATAAAAGGTTTAATGCTGATTTCATCACAAATTTTCGCTTTCCTTATGTTAATAAGAACTTTGCGGCTTTTAAAAGGAAACATAAAACTAAATGAACTATGCATATTTGGTGGTAAGAGTTTTTCAAGGAAGATGATATTATGTGCACAAATAGCTCTTAGAAGCAATGCTCCTTGATCATCATATTAAGCCAAGCCCTTCTAACATCATCCATGTTTCTAACTTTTCTTCTTTAAGCTTCTCCAAAGATGATTCTGAAATAAAGGATATGGAAGCTATTTACAATTTGATGCCTCCTTTCATTCCTCTCCTGGTTTTCATTTCAATATTGGTCAATAGCAAGAGTGGTTAAACACATTCTTTTTGAACTCTGATAACTCGTACTCAAATCCTCTAGCCACTCTAACTGATATTTTACTATTGTTCAATCCTAGTATTGAAGATAGAGACCAAATAATGCTTGACTTAGTTAACAATGATGCTCTTATCCCTTTTGTGACCTCAATCCTTCTGAACTAGAAGTTCCAATGCATTTCAACATAAAGGAGCAAGATCTTTATGTGAGTTGTGAACCTTAAAACTTACCTCTACATCTCCTTTACTCTATTGTTGAGGAATTCATTACTCATTTACATGCTTCAACAAAGTCCTCATTCCTAATGATTTCTAGAATTTTACTAGTTGTTAATGTTGATGTCATTACTTTTCCTTCTAGATATGAATTCCTAACTCCCTTAAATCCAATCAAGGTTTTTCTAATATTTTAACTCACTAGTTAACATAGTTCTTTGCTAGGAAGAAAGACAAACTTTTGAAACTTGGGTTTATTTTAAATATCTCTAACAACAGTAGTGTTAGTTGGCAGTATATTCCATATAAAGATCACCTTTAGTGGTCCTAACCTTATCTCTGTTATCTACCAAAATCTAGGGGTTTCTTGGTGGCAAACCCTATCAATAGCTACATTGTCGTCAGATGGTGGTTTTATTATTCTCAATAGATCTCTATTCTTACCTTTTACATGGATTATTATTTTCTTACTAGAAGTATTAAACCAAGTTCGAACATTCTCTCATCCATGTTGCTAAAAAAGCATAATTTAGAGGTTTTTAATAGTTCTATAGATGACCCACAGATACCCTTCCTTTCCAAAAGACAAAGATGGGTACCTTTTCCCCTTAAAAAGAAATAAATGGCAAGCTTCTTTAGGATAAGTAGGAATGAAAAGAATTTGCTTCATCAAAATTGAACTTGCTTTAGTTCCTAAAAATGAGGAAGTTATCTTTGCCTCTATTTCTAATACCGCCAAGTGTTGCTCTTTGCTGAGGGTTTGGGAAGCTACCCAGGGAAAGCTTCCCCAGGTGCCATAAAGCTTTTATGTTGGAATTGCTGAGGCTTTCAAAAACCCTCAATAATTTAAAGAACTAGGAGTCTCCTTGCAAGGTTCATTTCTAGCTTCCTCTTTCTTTCTAAAACTAAATTAGTTATAGCTAAAGTTGACCTTAAGTTAATAAGGTGAATTGTGCTATTTTGGACTAGTCTTAAAACTAAATTCATGCTCAAATCTCTGATTAACAAGCTCAATCATTCTTTACCTCTTTCATCTATGGCTTTCCAAAGCATCGTTATCACTGTACTCTTTGGCATTGGTTATCCTGTATTTTTTAATAGATGAATGTTATATGGTTGATTATCAGTAATTTTAACCAGTGTGCTCTCCCTCAAGATAAATACAATTCTTCTTCTTCTCCCTCTATTCCTGGTGCTAGAGCTTTTCAAGACAAGATAAATGTTTATAACCTCATTGACATCATTCCTAATAGGCCATGGTTTACTTGTTTTAATAACAGAAATGGCTTTAACATGGTTTGGGAGAGATTAGATAGAGCTCCTTATAATATGGAGTGGCTTTCTTTTTAGCCCAACACATCTTTATGTAATCTCCCCATTATAGCTTCGAACCATGCACCACTACTCTTGAATGCTAACTTTAAATCTTAGGATAAAAAACATCCCTATAGGTTCAAAAACTTTTGGTATCTATTTGAACAAATCCACCATCTTTTCCATCATAAAATTTAAGTCCTCTAATTCATTAAAAGTCTTTGGTTTCACATTAATTGGATTTAAAATCTTACCAAACCATTCAGTTAAAGTTTCAGTCAATCAGTGACCTAAATTGTATACCGAAAGGGTTTTATTTATTCTAATGATTCTTATAGTTTTCTTGGCCTTTAAGAACCCTAGTGAGCTCAATTTTATCATTTGAAACTCCCTCCTTTGAGTTTTTATAAAGTTACCCAAAATTACAATTTTGGCACCACATTTATCGCTTAATTTGTTCAACTATTTTGACTTTGATTTTGGGCTATCCTTAGGCTCTTTTCCATATTTTTAGATGTTCTAATTAATATCATATTCTTAATTAGGCTCAATTTACTTTGCTCTAAGGTGATCTCACGTTAATTTATCAATTTAATTGTATTTTTAAAAACTCAGTTATTACAAAGACAAAGCAAAAACTTATTTCACTTTAATTATCACTACAAAAGCACTTCTCAACTACTTCCATGCTTGCAAAAGTAGTTCTTATGGCTCCAACACCTTCTTTTCTTCACCAAAAGCAACCCAACAAGACCATTCCAACTTTCAACATCTTCCTTCCTCAGCTCAGCTTCTCTTATTGTTGGTCTCAACATTTTCCCTCTTCTCACAACTAGTCCCTGCATATGGAAAGCCAAAAGAATAGGATATTTTGGGGTGATTTTAGGGTTTATCAAGATTATGGGAATAGGAAGAAGAAAGAATGCAAGTATAGAAGCAAGGGACATGGGTACAATAGCAATACTCATCCAAAGCACATATTTCACAGTTCACACGATACGACGTCATGAACACCAAATGACGATGCTTGCAACTGCTAGAATGCATGGTAAAATGTTTTATCTTACACACCCATAGCTATAGCACCTATGGATTGCACTTTTAAATACATGTGATGTTACTAGACTTGTACTCGCTGATGGATCCACCTTGCTAGTGGTGCTACTAGTTTTGTGGTACATTTTTTACTTGTTGGTTTTATTATTTTTATTTTCTTAATACATCATATATCTTTGTTTCACCAGCATGACTTTTTTTCTAGCTTGATATTGCTAACAACTTGTACATATTAAGCATTTAAGACCCTCTGCAAATGGATAATCATGACTATCGAAAGAGGGTGAGTCATGACCAAATGAATATCTTATTGGCTTTTAGGGAACAACATTTCATGATGGTTTCCCAACTTGCTCCACTTGCTCCTAATTTACCATGACCAAAAATTCCAGAAGGTAGGCTAGGCAAGAGACATGAAGGTTACATGTCAGCTCGATTACCCTTTATTGACCCCGATGAACAAAATCACCATGGCATCAGTGTAACATCCGATATGTTGTAAAAACACCGAAACATGCTAATTTGAAAAGTAGGTTCCTTAAGATGAGTAATTCAAGGCTAAATAAAATTTGAATAAAATTTTAAATAATAAAAAATGAGGATTTAAGCCTTGAGTTGCCCAGAAGTAGGGTCAGAGTGATTAAAAAAATTTGCTGAAACGCCAGTAGCATTTTCATAAATTCAAAAAAATTTTAGAAAACTCACAGAAGGGCTTTTTAAATGGAAAATTTGAGTTTTCCAGGGTTCTCAAAGGCCCTAAAAATCATAGGAAACCCAGGGACAGTTAAAACCCCTCTAGTGTCCGTTTTTGAAAGTTGGTCGACCTGATTTTTGACCATTTCGTTCAGGAAGGTTTTAGTTCCAAATCGAGTAGTTCCAAAGCTATTTTATAAATTAAAGAACCTTAATTTTATGATAGAAAAGACAGTTCTCAAAAAGGAGCTAAAACGAGCCTAAAACGGAAATGCCACATGCAAGAAACGAAATCGTCATTTTTCTGGGAACAATTCTCTCTTAATTTCCCTTTATATGTGGTGTCCCATACTTGGCTCTCCTTAATCGACTTGTTGCAACATCCAAACCAAATAAGAGAGCTAAAGAGAAGAATGCACAAGAAGAACCAAGAATGAGGAAGGAAAAGTGTAACACCATAACTTCTTAGCTTTTCTCATGCTATTCTCATGCTTCACATCATGTAACTCATGGAAGAGCAAAGAAAATAACATAAAATAATGAATATTTTAGCATTACATTGCATATGAAAATTTCATTCGGTGTCACGTGGACCATGTGAACTCATACATCACATTCTTATATTTAATTACATGGATACAACTTATTTCCATCATTAAAATTAGCCTAGAGCTCATGGAAAACAAAAGAGAAGCATAAAATACATATATGCATTTCAGCCAGAATGTTTCCTATTCTGTCACAAACATTGAAAAATCATAACAAATTTTAGAAAACTTGAAATCATGCATTCTTAGCCATTCTGGAAAGCTACACATGTCTACTTTATGCTAAAAATATGTCTAGACCATGAAACACCACACAGAGGGCGTTTGACATTTGAAAAGGCCCAGAGGTCAGGCTATCCACTGGTGCTATCACAAAATTCTGTAGCAAATTTTAAAAATATCTAATTAATTCCATAAAAATCTAATATATGTAAATGATACCAATCTAGAAATTTGTAGATGTTAGTTAGGGGTGAAAAATAACTCTAGATTAGTTCAGGCATGTCTAGACCTTCAAACTCAATCAAATAGTAACTGAGGTAGACTAGAGTTCCTGATACCAGACAGATTCTTTAAAAATTCATATCTCCCTCTCTAGACATCTAAATGAGGTCCTTCTAGTTGGCACAAGTCACTAGGAATGTCTAGTTTCTCTATATAAAATTTTGTGACAATTGGACATTATTTAAGCCCTGTGTGACAGATTTAATTTTTAGACTAGTATGAACAGTGACATGACCCAAAACCAAAAAATTTCTCAATTTTAAAAATTCATCAAATATTCTCTAGACCTCAAAAAAATTTGTTCTTTAGCTTTTCAAAAATCTCTCAACAAACTCTAATTGCATGCCAAATCTCAAATCAAGAAGATCTCATTTGGGCAAAAAGTGACATAAGGTTCCATTGTAGTCAATTTTGGCTCCATATAGGATATCAAAATGTCCAAATGATTTTCCTTGGGGTTTGGCACCTCTTGAGTAAGTATAAAAGCATAAATAGGACTTGTGTGAGCTACCCAAATGGTTCCAAACCTCATGTCTCTCATTTTGGTCATCTTACCCATATTTATACACAATTCCATAATAGCATTCAAGGAGCTACAATGCCATAACATGCTCAAATCATAATCTAATGGTCACATAATACATCCTCCCATTCATACATGACATGTTATCATAAATACATGTGTTCATAACATCATAATACAAATACATCCATTGGTTACATCTTTTGCCGTTTGTATAGCCTTAAAGTAGCAAAACTCATGTTCTTGGATGTCATACTCTCATCTTCAAGGTGGTTGGCTTCCATTAAATTAACCCCTTGGTCCACCTAACATGTTAGATCATTAGAAAGAAGGGGATAAAATTCAAAGAATCTCAATAGCTCATCTCCCATTCAATCATATATAATGGATGCAAAACAAGTCTTACAAATGCATGCATGGCATGTGGACATGTGCAATCATTCAAGGAGTATTCTTAGCATTTGAAAAAGTCACACATAGCATACAAAGGCTTGCCAAACAAGTGAATTGGCCTCACCTAATTTCTTATGGATGTTGGACTTGCCTCACCCATTCTTTAAGAGATTCTTGGACTCAACAATGCTCTTGGGAGTCCATCTCACTTTTGGGAAACTCTTTACTTTGTCTCAACTAATTTTAAGGGTTCTTAGCTCATCTTCACCATAGCTAAGGGTTTTTGACCTCACCACACTCAAGAAAACCCAAGCAAACATTATAAACATTATTTGGAAACATAATGCATCATCATGGTACCATGGCATATAAAATCATGTTAAAATACTTTTCATGGCTTAAAACACACATACACACATTCAAAAACAAGTAAAGTAAATAATCATGCATGAGAGAAGGTGGAGAGAGCTACCCTGAATACAATTACACACTTTTTCTCTTGAATCCAAGCTCCCTTTTTTGGCCACACACAAAAAAAAGCGTGGGGCTGATTTCTCTTGGCCTAAACACAATTCATGGAAGCTAATTAGGTTTATGAATTCAATTTTAAGGCCATACAATTTTCTTAAACACTACCTTGACCTATAAACCTCATTATGGTTCCATAAATGTACATAATGAAGCAACACCCCTTAAATAAATTCTAGACTCCATTCTTTCCTTTCAAATATGATTCTTGACTCCTTTTAAATCTCTTGGAGTCATCACATAATTAAAACTAAGAGCCTAGCTACATGTTACTTCTTTAGGCCATAATATAGAACCTAAAGCATTAACCCATTTTCTATGGGTTCTAATTTTTTTCCAAGGCCTTCCTTTATTTTCATTCATCATATATAACTCAAGAATGGGTTTAGAAAAATTTAAAACTTCCCTAGCTATGCAAACTCATCTAGGTCGAGACTAGAAGCATTTTTTGCTTCCATGGAGTTTGGTTTATTTTCTCAAGGGAGGAAGCACATGGGGAGACTTCTAGGAATCTTAAGAGCTCAATTAAACTCTTATTTAGGCCTAAGAATCATCATACAAAGTCAGATTTTACAAGGTGCAATTGAAATCTTATAAATTACATCTTGAAATCTAATGGCTTTTTATTAATTCCCTTTGCATATTCTTAATCTCCACACCCTTTTTCCTTAGAATCACCCTTGGTTTTGCCTAAAAATCAAATACTCTTAGGTCTTTTCAAGTGGGGTGAAATGGTGCAGAAGGGTAGCAAGGGGTATCAACCATGGAAGAAGAAATTACCTTATTTTCTTCTTTTTTTCTCACTTGAATCTTGCTTTCTCTAGGCTTCTCTCTTCAAATCCGAATTTTCTCCTAAGTTTCTCTCTTAAAAAAGATTTGTAAACTCCATTTTAATCAAAGAAAACAAAGGAGAATGGAGGAAAAGAGGTTTGGAAGGAAGAAAGCATGAAAAACTACTAAATTTCCTTACCTTTTAGCTTGAATTTCTCCTCCTTTTCTTCCTCCTCTTGCATGCCTCATCCCCTAGGGTTTTCTTCTGGTTTTTGGGCAGAGTTTGGTTGACCAAAATGAAGGGGGAAGAAGGGCGCCACTTATATATATAAAGGAGGAAGAAGAACTTTTCAAAAATTCACGTTTTGCCCTTCATTTTTGGCATTTTTGTTTCTACTTTGTTTTAGCTCCTTTTTTATAATTTTCTTTTTTCATTATAGTATTTAGATTCCCAATTTAGTAAAATGCCTTTGGAATCACTCAAATCGGAGCTAAAACCTTCCCAAACGAATTCGTCAAAGTTCGGGTACACCGACGTTTAAAATATCCACCGGAGGGGCTTTAGCTGTCCTAGGCCTTTCCATAGTTTTCAAGGCCTCTGAGAACCTTGAAAAACTCAAAAATTTCATTTAAAAAACCCTTCTATGTGAATTCCAAAAATCACTCAAAATTACTAAAATGTCATTATGTTTCGTAAGTTTTCCGTAAGAAATTATTTTTTCATTCTAACTCTATTTTTCTTTCCTTCTGAGCCTGAGATTCTCATTTTTAGGAGTCTAAAATGCTTCCCAAATTTTTTTAGGACCTTAACTAAGTCATTTCAGGGGACTTGCTTTTGTATCAGGTGAATTTCATTCGTTTACGGAGAAACTATACGTTACGTTATGTTACGTTATGTTTCTCACGTTTTCTCTCATTTTCGGAGAACCGAATATTACATTTCTCCCCTCTTAAATAAATTTCATCCTCAAAATTTAGGGTATGCTTTCTTCTTACTCTTTTTTTTTCTGGCTAACTGCTCTTTTCTTTCCTTTCTTCTTGGCTCTATACGTTTTTCTCAACGATTTCACTCGTTTGGATTTTCTCTCAGCCAAGGGATTTATTGCTAGCCCATAATGAAAGCTCTATTATTATAGAGTACTAGCTAGTTTTTCTCATAAGGGAAAAGAATTTCTAACTCTGAAGGCCTATCCTAGGAGAGCTTACTAATCATATCGGGTTAGTCTTAACTCATTAACAGGGATTAATGTTTCTTTCAATGGACTCATTTACATATCTCGAGAGGTAACTTATTTCATATTACGTCTCCTGTATCCTCTCCCAATGGCTCCTTATAACATCTCATCATCTTTTCCTAATCATTAGAGCCATCGGAGGTTTCTGTCTATCTATAATTTTAAAATATATTGTCCACTGTTCATCTCTGCGTTCTTTCTTACTAGCTCATCCCATGACTACAATTCACATTTCTTTCTGTCATAAGCCTCATCTCATAACTGCTTACTAGGATTACAACTCCTTTAAGGAGTTTTTACTTTCAATGATCCTAATTTCTTTGTTTATTACTACATCTGTCTCTGTAAACTAGGACTTTTTCTCACTTTCTTTGCTCACTTACAGTGGCATTTTATAGTCCTTCATCTCAATATGGATAGGCCTAACATGTGTGTCTCATACTGGCATTGAAGAGCGATTACCACTTATTACTACTGAGCTCTGGTGGGATGCTAGCTATACTCGCAGTTTTGCTCATTGGAGGCATACTGTACCACTTACCTCATGTAAAAATTGTACCTGACCCATTTCTAAATACATAGGCTAGCATGTGAGGATCTCTCTATCCCCTGGTCAAGGCTAATATCTGCTAGGTAGTGGGTCATTTAGCTCTAATTTTGGAAAGCTAATTTCTTGTTTTCCTCATCTTACACTATGCTCATCTTTAAAGAGATCTAGGCAGTGGTTTAGCTATCTAAGTAAAGCCTTCATATCTCTGTGACAACAGTCTACCAGACTCAGTGCCAACCTTTGTTTATGTTATAGCACCAAGAAGCAATGTTGCGGTGCCCTACATTCTGTCTAAAACTCTTAAAAGACCTAAAATACAATCCAAGCCATGGAACCCAGGGGCCAAGCTGCAATGCCAACCTTTTTTAAGTGTTTTCATACACTTTTCTTCCATGTTTTAGGTTATTTTTATAGGAGACTTTTGTAAGCCAGCTTCAAGACATTTAAGGGGCAAGTAAATGGACATAAGATGATGGGTTTTAAAAATTTATTTTGAACCATAGAATTTGTAATGTCATAAATGATTCTCACTTGAAAATATATGATAAAGGAATAATCATGAAATGATTCTTGTATAATTTATTATGCAAATTGTTTTTGTATGTTTAGGGAATAGTTTAGTCTTAAGGAACCTCTAGGTTAATTAGAAAGAAAAGGAATTAAATATAATCTAAGGTAATGAAAATATATGTATAGACACATAAGTATATTTGCAACTAAAGACACGTAAGATTTCTATATGACCATAAGTGAGACCTTTCTATGACTTGGACCTTAACTAGACATGGACCTTCACTAGGCATAGACCTATTTGTGACTTAAATGACAAATATGGACATATTTATACCTTAAGACTTAAGGACATGAATAAGGACCTTAAAAGACATTGAAAAGAGAAAAATCACTATAAAAGATATAGTTCCGCAAAAGTTTACTATTCTTAGATATTCTTTATAATAATCTTATATATATATCCTCTTGTCTACAAGACTACTTCTTTGTAAATCCACTAATTAATTGAAATATATGTAGGTTATTATTATGATACACATATGCATCTTGGAAAGCATGTGCTAAGTATGGATTTGATAACTATAGAGAAAGAATATCAGTGCTCATGAATATGACTAGGATAACATTGAATATTAACTTAAATAAGAATATGATAATATGCGTTGTTGGGTTCATTTTGCAAGCATATGTTTACATGCATACTTAATTTAGAATACTTATACATTATCTACATGCATCAGTGGATTAACATATCTTGTTTCCTTTTTTCAATAATAGACATAGATCATCTACCTTTTTTGAACATGTGAATTATGTTAATATTACATATGGGTCATGAATATGTATATATGGCTTTTCTATGTCTATTAAAATATAAGCTTTCAATTATGTTATCGGTATTGCTCAATCATGTACCATAAAACACAACCTAGATAACTTGAGATATAATTTAATGATCAAATAATTATGAATGTGATGTTGATTTAATGCCAAAACAAGAAAGGAATTCAGGATGGAGATAAGCTTCTTAAGGATTGGACTCCTTAAGAAATAGTCTTCAGACTTGAGATTCTATGAATTCCTAATTTTATAATAAGCCTATAAAAGATGGGATTCTTAAGGAAGAAATTTCAATAAGATGGTCTTCATCAATTAGAGGCTAATCTATTTAGAAAGAAATAGCTTTTCATCTATATAGAGATGTAAAGATATGATTATATGCAAACAAAGGGTCAAAATCTCTCCCAAGCTTATGTCCTAATTCTCCTGAGGATAAGGTTATGGCAAGGGATCATTAAAGGTTGGGAGACCTTCATATGGCTTCAGGTTTTTATATTTCAATTTTCAATTTGTAGATCCACACCAAGGACACCTTAGCTATGTTTGCTCTTGTCCATGATGTTTTGTTCCAAGGATCACAAAGATTAAGGAGAATAATCTTTCCCTTTTATGGTACTGAAAACCTAGATTTCATATCAAGTAACATGGGATACTTGGTCAGTTACCTATGATTGTGAAAACTTAAGTCTATATTAAGTAATACATGATCCTTGGTACGAGACTTAAGAGTTAGTTTTCTCTACCACCAATGCTTTCAAAGTAAGATTATCAATGTCTCCTTAGAAAAGCATACACAATAGTACTATATGTTAAAGCATGTTGGCATATACCATGTTCAAGGGGTACAATAAAGGTGGTTAATTGAGCCTAATAAGACTAAGCTAAATTAATATTGTTTTAAAGATAATTTATGATAATATATCATATTTGTATTATGATACATGCATGTAATTGTGTATTGACTATCATAAAGTGCAAAATACCTTAAGAAGGTAAGTTTAGCATAATTTCCTTATATACAAAAATGTTTTCCTATAGTCTAAATAGGCTAAGTAAATAGACGCATATGAATGTGTTTTATCATATACTAGTATGCTAAATATTTTCTATATGTTGTGATGTGATGCTATCTATGTATGCTTTAGACAAGAGAATAAAGAAAAACATTTTCTGCACTTGTAACAATTGAAGTATTACTAGTTTTTTTAAAACTATAAGTGTTCTTACTAAGAATGTAAATTCTCACTACACTTGATAATGTATTCAAATAGGGATTAGGATCTTGCTATTTATAAGTTGGCTATAGATAAACTAGACTATAAATAATTAAAATGCAGTATAACAAAGATAAAGGAACTTTATTTGTTCGGCTACTTGATTTGTAATAATAAGTAAGTGGTGTGTAATTATAGTATGGAAATTGCATTATTTAGTGACTTTGTAATTTTATTAAATGTATACACTTATTACGTAATGTATAGAGAATCGAACAATTATAAGGTGGGTCTTGGTATTTACACATCTGATCACGTAAGAAAAATTTTATAGTTCAAACTTCATCATAATTCCACAACTTAGATAAAGGAAGAGGTTATGTAACACTCTTAAAGAGAGTATGCTAGAATAGTCTCTTCTATTATACTCACAGGTGTAATTACATGATCTCACTATGACAAAGGAATAGGCATACTATTGCATGGCTCATTTCTTTCAAATGTTTAAGAACAAGTCCCTTTAACAACATCAAATTTTAAGAACTTCATTATCAATGATTCAACAATTCTAGTACCACATGTGGGATAGTAAAATCCATATTCTTTCAAGTGCTCTAGGTATCTTATAAAGAAATAATAGGAAGTTTTAAAGTCTGCCATTGTTTTAGAAGAATTATAAATCTTTACTTTAGTAGGACATCTCCAAACATGCAAATTATTAAGACTTAGCTTTCTAATAGTTCATAACTCAAAATGTATTTTAGATATAGATTCATTAGGAACACAATTTAAAATGCAAATAGCATTTTTTATTGCCTCACCCCATAGAAAATCAGGAAAATTAAATCAACTCATCATGCTCCTAGTTATATATGTGAGTGTGTAATTCCATCTCTCTATTGCATCATTTTGTTTAGGACTCCCAAACACGGTATATTAGGCAACAATTCCATAATCCTATAACTCTTTAGCAAAGAGTCCTTTCTGTTATCCACTCTTATCATATTTATCATAATATTCACCACTATGATCAAATCTCACTATGTTGATAAAATTTCCTAATTATTTCTCAACCTCAATTTGATAAATTTTAAACATGTCTAAGCCATCAAACATTTCTTTAATTAAGAAAGCATGGCCATAATGAGAGAAAACATGTAATCCTCTGTATGATTTGAAAAGGTCCAATGTATTTAGGGCTTAACTTTTGGACTTATGGGATCTACCTATTCCCATGGTAGAATTGACTTTTAGGAATACTTGTACTCCCTCTTCAAACTCTAAATGCTTTCTCCTCTTATCAAATTAATTAGTTTGCCTATCCTAAGTAGTGAACATTCTTTTTTAGATTAACTTAAATCATTCAAAGATCTCCTATACTATTTCTAATCCTAGCAGCCTCCTCTCGCCAACTTCAAACAACAAAGGGGTGACCTATACTTTCTATCATAGAGTGCTTCATAAGGCACCATTTTTATACTGGAATGGAAACTATTATTGTAAGGAAATTCCACTAACAATAGGTATTTATCCTAACTCTCCCCTTAGTGTAAAGTACAAGCTCTTAGCATGTACTTTACACTAAGGGGAGAGTTGGGATAAATACCTATTGTTAACTTTTCTTTTTGAGTTTGAAAATTACTTTCACACTCAGGAATCCAAACAAAATAAAGCTAATTAGAAAAATCCCTGAATAAATCTTTGATAGCAACTTGCTAGACCCAAAGCTTTAGATTTCTATAACCAATTGGGGTTTATTCCATTCCACTATAGCTTCTATCTTCTTAAAGTTTATAAATACTTCTTCTTGTGAAATTACATATCCTAAGAATTTTACTCCTTTTAACCAGAATTCACATTTCTCTAACTTTGTAAACAATTACTTATCCTTTAGTATATGCAATATCATTCAGAGATATTTCTCATGCTCTTCTTTTATCCTAAAGTATATCAGGATATCATCTATGAACACTACTTCAAATTTTTTTAAGTAAGGCCTAAAAATTTTATTCATGTAATCCATGAAGATTGCTAGGGCATTAGTTAATCCAAAAAGCATCACTAAGAATTTATGGTGTCTACACCGAGTCTAAAAAGCAATCTTGGGTATGTCTTCTATTTTGACCCTAATCCTTGAGGTTAATCTTAAGAAAGATAGACACTCCTGTTAACTAATCTAAGAGTTCACCTATCTTAGGAAATGGGTACTTATTCTAAATGGTCACCTTATTTAGTTGTTTATAGTCTATGCACAACCTAAAGCTCCTATATTTCTTTTTCACAAATACCACAACGGCTCTCTAAGGTGAAATATTAGGTCAGATGAACTTCTTAAATAACATGTCTTCTATTTGAGTCTTATGTTCCTTCAGCTCTAAAGGAGATATCTTATAGGTTGCTACAAAAATTGGCCTTATTCTTGGAACTAGGTCTATGGCAAATTCCACTTCTTTTTTAGGAGGAAGGGTAAAAATCTTAGGAGGAAAAGCATTTCTATAACACTTTAACCTCTAGCTCATACCCATCATGCCCACATATTTATATACTCATGCTAAGCTTACAAGGGAGATGATTTTTCTACCTTGGTGCTCTTTCTCTAAGGCATATTGTATGGGTAGAGATCCACTGAAAGTCCCATGGACCGGGTGAGCTCTTTCTCTACATCCTCATGCTTAATTATACTACTAAGACTCATTTCAATCCCAACAACATGCTTTAAACTCATGGAAAGCAAAAAGGGATTTGAGACATGCATTTTCGTTCTTGGCAGATTTGGCTTCATTTCTGGGCTAAGTTTGGAACTTCATAACTAAATGCAGAAAAATTGTAACTGCATGATCTGGGTCATTCTAGAAATCTTGAGACGTCTACTTCATGCTAAAAATACTTAGAAGTCTCAATATCTCACATACTCTGCGTTTGACATCAAAATCGTTCACTGGTCAGAGGGGGCTTCTTTGCTGTCACAGTTTACTGATATGGACTTTGAAAATGTCTAACTAATTCCAAAAAAATCCAATGCTCATAAATATCTCTATGGAAAGATGTGGATGTTAGCTAGAGGAGAAAAATATCTCCAGATCAGTTCACCAAGCCAATTTCCCGGAAACCGATGAAACAGTACCTCGGGTCTGGTTGGGTGTCTGATTCTGGGCAGGAACTTCGAAATTGCATAACTTCCTCTCTAGACCCCTAAATGAGGTGCTTCCAGTTCCTACAAGTCACTGTGACCATCTAGTTTCTATGTATAAAATCTCGTAGCCATTGGACTACATTTGCCCCTCGAATGACACGTTTCTCAAACTGACCAAATGAACAGTGATTTTCCCAAATCCGAATTTCTGATGTCAACTTTGAAAAATCATAGAAAATGCTATAGACCTCTAAATGACATGAACTCTAGCTTCCCAGAAAGCTCTAAACATAATCTAGCTACATGTCAAATCTCATAACAAGAAGAGGTCATATGGCTCTTCTTTGACATCATGTGCAAAAAGGCCCTTTCTTGGCCAAAAGTGGGGCTCATAGGGTCCAATCTTGGTTTTTCTACTTCTATGTCTCCTTGAGCACATGAGAAAGCATCTATAGGAGCTATCAATCATGCCTCAAGTGTCTAATAACTTAGATTAGGGAAACTCACTATCTCATGCCCACTTATGCACCCATATAGTTTATACTACTTTGAGCATTTCATATCAAAATCTACTTTCTCATTCATCATAAACCTCATTCTCATACATACATCATCTTACATACATGGTCTTACAACATTTATAAATGTTACATCATATACATCATTTACATCTCTCATGTACAACACATTACAATGTATTTACAAGAAACCTTTACACTCTTCTTCATTTCTATCCCTAGCTTCATGCTTGGTGGTGGTTCCCATCTCTAGGCTCACTTGGTCCACCTGGCATGGTTGGATGGTGGAGAGGGAGGGTGAGATTCATGGAATCTCAGTAGTTCAACTCTCATTCAAACATACATATATTGCATGCAACAAGTCTCATTATGCATGTATGGCATGTTAGCATGTAAAAACCATGATGAAAACATTTAAAACATATGAAATGGCCATGTACAACATTTAAGAGCTTGCTAAGTACTTGGATCAGCCTCACCCATTCCCTTGTGGCTTTTGGATTTGCCTTCCCATACTTTAGAGGTCCTTAGACTCACCCTTACTCTTTGGGAGTCAACCTCACTTTTGGGAGACCTTTTACTCTTGTCTCAACCAACTTAGGGCTTTGGCTCATCCTCACCTTGGCTATAGGGTTATTGGCTTTTCCATTTCCTCAAGCAACACCCAAAACAATCATTTAAATCATCATTTCAATCATAACACATCATCATGCTAACACACTTCTCATAGCTCATATCATTCATACACACAAGCAAGACAATATAAACACACAATTATGCATGAGAGAAAGTGGAGAGAACTACCTTGTTAGCTATTCACTACTTGCTCTTTCAATCGTCTCCTCCCTTGTGGATTTCACTACCACTTCTAGATGGGAGAGCTTCTCTTGAGCCTAACCACACAAAAGCATGGAATTAATACCTTAATACATGATTCTTAAGTTAGGGATCACTTCTAATCAACTCTACTGAGCTTCTCAATCTAGGTCTCTTCCTCTCACTAGAGTCCATTAGCTATTTTTTTTCTCTTCTCTCAAGCTCTCAACTCTTAAGAAGAGAAAGCAAGGAAGAGATGGTTACATGACTTCTAACCTCCCTTAAAAGTGGTTTTCCATTCTCCCTCCTCTGAACCAAGCTCAAAACATGGTTACCTCTCTCAAGACCTAACTATTTTGGCAACCAAAATCGTGGAAAGAGAGGGTAAGGGGAGAAGAGTAACATACTAAGAGAAAAGCTATGGAAATCTTTACCTTTCTTGTTCTTCCTTCCTCTCCTAAACTTCTCTCTCTCTCCTCCGCCCTTTTCTCTCTCTTAAAGTGAGCTTAAGTCGGTTAGAAGAAGAAAGAAGGAGTTGGGATGGTTTAAAAAGTCAAATTCTTTCTTTTTACGCTTTTCCGGACTAACCCTCGCTATAGCGAGCTATAACCCTCGCTACAGCGAGCTCGAATAAGTCCCAGAACTCTGCCTTCGCTATGGCGTTCACTACGGCGAGCAACTCCCTGGATTTTGTATGGGGGTGCCCGAACTTGCTATAGCTAAAAGCTTTCTCGCTATAGCTAGAAGGCAGTCTCGCTATAGCTAGACCATTTCTCGCTATAGCGAGCAGGTACATTCGCTATAGCTAGGCTGTAGCTAGCAGACTTAGAAAATTTTCAGCTTCCAAAAATTTTCAGCTTTTCTTTTCCTTCCTTTTTCTTTTCTCATTTCTTTTCTATTTTCTTTTTCTTTTCTTTTTCTTGGCTGTTACAATTTCACTACTAGAATGTTATTTAATCTTGATTCTCCTTTGCATTCTAAGGACTGTAAGGTAGCAAGTGTAACATCCAGTTTCTCTGTGTAAAGGCATGAAACTCACCAAATATAAAAGCAACTCCCCTGAAATGAATGATTTAAAGCCAAGTAAAATTAGGATAAATTTTTAAATAATAAAAAATAAGGATTTGATGATTAAAATGCCCAAAAATCAAAGCTAGAAGAGCTAAGAAAATTTTTCAAAATAAGTTGGGGTAATTTTGTAATTTTTAAAAAATATAGAAAACTCACAGAAGGGCTTTTTAAATAAAAAATTTGAGCTTTCTAGAGTTTTCAAAGGTGCTAAAAACTATAAAAATTTTAAGAATAGTTAAAACCCCTCCGGTGAGCGATTTCGACTGTCGATTGATCGAAACTTTGATTGAATAATTCAAAATGGTTTTAAATTCAATTTAGGTGAAACCAAAGCTATTTTATCAATTAGAGGACCCAAATTTTATGAGAAAAAATATAGATTTCAAAAAGGAGTTGAAATAAATCCAAACGGTAAAAACTAAGACAATGGACTAAATTGCAAAGTTGAAAACTTATGAAAATGGACCCTTAGGCTTCTTAAAACGTCCCAATTTGTTTAGCCACTCTAATCCACTCTCTTGCACATTGAAATAGAACTAAAATCCAACCTAGAGGACGCACAAGAAGAAGAGCAAAGGGAAGAAGAAGAAGCCTTGAAAAGGTAAGAAAATATACACTTTTTCATTTCCTTTCCTTCTCTAAACTTCTTCCACTCCTTCTCCTCTCTTATTCTATGGTTTTAACACCTTAATTGGTCATGGTTGATGGCTGGTTCAGCAAGAAGAGGATAGAAACTTCAAGGGCTCTTGGAAACATAGCAAAGCACCTTGAGAAACCTAGCAAGTAAGGTAAGAATTATAGCTTTTCTTGCTTCCTCTTTGTTGTTCTCTCTTGAGTGATTTTAGGTCAGACCTAGCCCATCTAGGAAGAGAGAATTCTGACCTTAGCAAGAAAGAAACAAGTGTTTAGGAGTGTGGGAATTAAGAATAGTCTATTGGAATCAAATAGGAAGCAATAAAATTCAAGATTGAGAATCTTGGGGTTTTAAGACAAATGCTCAAGTCTGATTTTTTCTAGAGGTATTCTAACTTATTTAAGACTTGGTATGAGCCTCTTAGACCTTTAGGAAGTTGCATAAGTGCCATCCCCTTCATGAAAGTGAAGCAAACTCCATGGGCTCCAAACAAGGAGTATGTCTCTGCCTAAGCTATACCAAGCACCTAGAAAGTATTTTAATTTGTGCTAAGGGTAGAATGGGACTAGATATGATGGAAGAGTATCAAAGGAAGCCTTGAAAAAATTTTAGAAGCCATGGAATGTAAGATGGAGGTGTAGGCTTCATAATGAGACATTAGGAAGTAACTTATAGCTAAACTCCTTAAAATGAATGTATGTTGACTCCAAGGAGTCTAAAGAGAATTAAGAGACCTAGAATGAAAGAGAAATAGGAGCCAAGATCATGAATTCTCATAGTTGCTTCATAAGGTCTTGTATGGAAGCATAATAGAGCCATAGAACAAAGTAACTTCACATAAAGTATGTATGATGCCAAAGCTTGTTTCCATGAGTGACCCCTGTCTTATTTGATATGTTTAGGCCAAGAGAATCAAGTGCCACCCAATTCCAAGAGCTTGGCCAAAAAGGGAGAAAAAGTTCAAGGAAAAAGTGTGTAGCATTGGCTCCAAGGTAGCTCTATAACCTTTGTCTCATAGATTCTTGGGTGTTTTCTTGTCTTTGGATGTGTATATATATGTTTATGCCATGAGAAATATTTTTAGCTATTTTCTACATGCCATGGTACTATGATATTCTTGAAATGTATTTTATAAATGTGTTTTGGCTTGAATGGGTATAATGATACCAAAAGTCCCTTAAGGTGTGTTTGGATGGGGGTTTTTGGAGGGGAGGGGAGGGGAGGGGGATAAGATGTTTGGTTGAAAAAATTGGAGGAGAGGCAAAATTAGGGAGTTTTGGAGGGAAGGGGAGGGGAGGGGAGGGAAATTTTTTAATTTATAATTTACTTTATTGTCCTTTAGTTTTTTAATATTTTAATTTTTTAACATATTAACATTTAATAAAAATTAAGATAAATTTTTTTCCATCAGGAATTAAAAATAAAAAAAGATTAGAATTCATATTTTTTTTTGAAAAATATTGATATAAATATCTTTTTTATAAAAAAATTAAAATAATATAAGAGTAAATTTATCTAAATATAATTACCTCTCCTTCCCTCCCTTCCCTTCCAACTAAACAGGAACTCATTAAATCCCCTCCCCTCTCTTCTGTTGAACTAAACAGAGCCTTAGTAAGGATGAGGATGAGCCAAAAGTTCTTAAAATTAGGTGAGACAAAGTCAAAAGTCTCAAGAAAAGTGAGGTTTATTCAAAAATTCCTTAAAAATAAGTGAGGCAAATCCAAAAGTCCTAAAGAAAATAGGTGAAGTTAAACCAAAACCCTTGAGAGCCTATATATGATATATGTGAGTTTCTTGAACATGGAAAATGATTTATGTATGTTCATGACTAGCCTAAGAGACATGCATGCATTCTTTAACTTGGATTTGCATCCATTATGTATGTTTGAAAAGGTAAAGAGCTATTGAGATTCTTTGAATCTCACCTCCCCCTCCAATGTTTAACTATGTCTAGGTAGGCTAAGTGAGCCAAGGAATAGAAGTCACCACTCATGAAGACAAGGAATTTGCTATATAGTTATTTTGTTGACATATTAGTATCAAATGGCATAACCATATGTTGTATATGACATGTAGACACTTGAACACATGTAAATGCGTGAATATAACATGTGTGTATTGGTTTTGGAACTATGAGAATGAGTATGCATATTCTTGACATCCTTATGCCTAATATAGGTTATGAAATCTTGTATATATGAACACGTGAGGAAGTGGTTTTGTAATGTATGGGTAATTAGACCTCTTGGACAAGTTTTGCATGCTGTTGTTGACCATTCTCACCTACTCAAGAGCATTTGGTATAAATTTGACCCCATTTGGTGCTTAAAAAGCCTATTTTGACATCTTATATCACAAACTGACCAAATGAACGAATTTTGCCATAAAATTTGGCCTAAATATAGGTCTCATTTATATCTTTTTTTAGAGCTTAATACTACGTTATTTGGAGTTCTAAATAATTAATTATCAATTTTCAAAGTTAGGAAAAAGTTGTTGAAATGATAACAACACTGTTCATATAGTTAGTTTCTTTGCCTATATCATCTTAGGGCCAAATGTTATTCAATGGTCATGAAATTTTATACACACAAACTAGGAATAATAAGCTTCTTGTAGCACTTAATAGCACCTCATTTTTATTTATACTAAGGGAGATATGAATTTTTGAATTTGGTGGTCAGTACTAGTAACGTAGTCAAACCCCCAGTATTGTGACATTGATTTTAATGAGTTAGATGTCATTTTCTTAATCTAGAACTATTTTTATTGAAATTAGACATCCATAGCTTTCTAGAATGTATGGTTTGTTAGGTTTTTATTTTTCTAAAATTAGTTATGAATTTTTAAAATTTATATCAGAAACCTATGACAACAAACCTGGACAGATGGACTTTTGATGCTATTTTATTGTCAATAGTGGTCTAGTTGATATTTTCATGGCTTGAAATGATTTTTAAATTTGACATTCAAGGCTTTCCAGAAAGCTATCATTTTCTTGATTTCAATTTTTCTAGAATTAATTATAATTTTTCAAAGTTGATGTCAAAAATTTGGAACATGGAACCCGGGGCAAAATTCTGGTTTTTGTACGATATGGTTCCAAACCCAAAATGAATGAGACCAAATGTGATGTTTATGACTTGAATGAATATGATATGGATATAAAATAATGTTGATGAGTTCACATGATCCCTAAAGCCATAAATCATGAATATGATCTTCCAATCATGCAACTTTTCATTAAGGAAAACATTGACTTCCTTGTAAATGTTGCCTAATATGCTATGAATGGATTGGGATAGACTATCAGATCATTGTGTATATGCTAAGACGTCAAGTTATGACAACAAGCTATATACTCACTTTATCAATTTCCATACTCACAAGATTGGTGATAAGATGAGAAGTTTCTAATTTCAAGGTAGGTGAAAACATCATCGTCTTATGGAGACAATCTATGGTTATGTTATTCTTAGTCAACCAGTCCATGCTAAAGATAATATCAATATTGCTCTAAAGTAAACAAAAAAATGAGTAATAAAAGGTTTATTTTCAATTTGAATTGGATAACTCAAGCAAGCAATTGAGGTACACATTTTCTATTGTAAGAGTGGAAACATGTTATATGAAAGGAAGATTATAAACAATCAAACATCTCTTCACATAGTCAATAGTTACAAAGGAATGCATAGCTCTTAAGTTATACAATGCAAGGAAAGGAATATTATTAATAAAACACATATCTTGTACAAGACTAGGCAACTTATTCGCTTCTTTACCACTGAGAATGAGGATTTTCCCATTTGTCAAGGGCTTTTAAGTTAGTGCCTTCCCTTATGGTTCCTTTCCTTTATTCTATAAGCATTCTTTCAAAAAGTGTATGGGCTTACCATAGGTATAATAAACATTCGCCCAGCAAGATAGATTTTGTTTCCATGCATCTTACCACTCTTAACACATATGATAGTTGTTGAGATCCTTATAATTTGCTTTCTTTTCTAAAATTAAATTTGGGCTTAAAATTTTTCCTTTGAGCACTTCCTACCCTATTCTTATTCCAAAATTATTTCTTTTGCTTCTCCTTTTCTATCTCTATGAAGTGCTTCTCATGGCCTTGCACTTTTTTACCAAGGTGACGAAATCTTATATCTCCAGGGCAATCACAACTCCCCTAATCTCTAGTCTCAAACCTACTTCAAACTTTCTCACCTTCTAATCTTCACCTTGATTTTGTTTCAGGTGTGACGAAAATTTTGATAAAGACTTAAACTTAGACATATATTGATCCACTATCATGAATCCTTAAATCAATTGTAGAAATCTATCTCTGTATTGATTTTTACACTTTTTGGAAAGTGCTTTTTAAGAAAAACAATCTTGAAAACCTTCTAGTTTATCTCAATTCTCTGGGCCTTTAAAGTCTACTTGGCTTCTTTCTACTAGTTGTTAGCATTTCCCATTAGCATGTAGGTAGCAAACAAAACCTTCTGGGCATCCACAATCCCAACACTCTAAATATTTTCTTTAACTTTTTTTAGCCACTCATCAGCTAGAAAGGAATTGTACTCTTCTTAGAAAGATGAAGGTTTGGCCTTTCTAAATTATGTTAGGCCTTAATAGTTTAGATTTGGTACTGGATTCGGTGCAACACCCATATTTTCATTTATGGAGGCTTGATTTTTTGGTGCTAATTCTTGATTCTCAATAGTTAGGGCATGGTTGTAATTTCTATTTTCTTGGAGTTATTGGATTAGCCGATTTATGGCAACAACTTGTTCCCTTATGGTAGTTGTTGTTGCCTCAACTTGTTCCCTCAAGGTAATAGCCATCTTCTCAATGGCATAAGTCATGCTATTGTCATAGCTAGTGCTATTAAAGTTACTCCTCCTTCCTAATGCTATAGCTTTCTACACAAATAGAATAACTATTATCGAGGCAATCAGGCTTAATGAATCTTACTTTACTTATAGAAAATCTAATGGCATCAAGAAATGATATACAAGTACTTTAAGTGTTAGTACCATTGTCACTTAACTTGGCCTACATATATGATAGAGTTAGGCTATTAAAATACCTTATTTCTAGTTTTTTCTAGACTCTTCTAAATATCTGTTGGATGAACTACTCTAATACCACTAAT
The DNA here is from genome assembly GCA_026724425.1 of Erythrophleum ivorense. Classification (NCBI taxonomy): domain Eukaryota; kingdom Viridiplantae; phylum Streptophyta; class Magnoliopsida; order Fabales; family Fabaceae; genus Erythrophleum; species Erythrophleum ivorense. The sequence goes on along the minus strand of JAIUCV010000645.1, from coordinate 232,214 downwards.
GTAACCCTCTTACTGATTACATGTAATTTAATTCTCCTATGTTTGGTTAATTGTGGCAGAAGTTAATTAGTCTCTCACTAACCACATAAACAATAGGAAAATTACACAAAATGTAGGCATGAAGTCTAAATTTCCATTGTCACTAAAACACTAAGTGCACAGTCATCATAGCATTTAATGAATATTCTTATCATGAAAATATCCTTGCTAGTACATATATCATCAAAATATCATATGTTAGTTAATATTCAAGGTAGACATATATCTACATAACATATAATCAAAAAGAAACCCCTGAACCAAACATTAATGCATCAACTAGGGAGCAAATATATACAAATAAAAGGGCTTTATACTACTACATACTAAGACTCCAAAACCTAATTATTCAAGTTCGGCATCACTGGCACACTAGGCGCCCCAAGCCTCAAAGGCACTTGTTGTGCCTCCATTGTGGCTACCATCATCTTCATGTCAATAATAACTCAAACCTAACCAATGCTTAGAATCTGCACGTACATCTATTTTGTCTCTATTACATATCTAGTTACAAGCATCCTAATTCTCTAAACATGTCACCACAATAAGTGACAATTATAATAATTCTCAATAAAACAATCATAAGTTAAAAAAATAAAAAAGATAATGATTCAACTACTACGTATGTAGGAAATATTTTATTCCACTTATCTATCTAATGTCAATTTGCATCATACACACAAAAGAATAATTGGCATGGAAAACTCATAAATAGTGCATAACTAGTACACCTAACGGCAATAAGAATGAAATCCACATATAAATAGCCATGCATACAAGCCATCTCTGATATTGATTATAATCATGTGTCTTAACATGCTAAGGCATTAATCATAAACTCATCTAATGGAAACATAACACCATCCCCCCTTAGCGACATGGTTTGGTTAATTTAAAAAATGCATAGACTCTATACCCAATGTGCCATGCCACTAAATACAGGCCTAAGTTTTCATAAACACCATATGACAAAAGGTGAACAAGCATTTTCCCTGTCTATCAAATCTACATATGAAAATAATCTGTTAGAGCATTCATAATAAATATAAATGTAGAAACCAATTATAAACAAGTTATCTAGGGTGTCTCCTAAAGTGGATCCAAATTACATGTAAAAGAAGTAAGGTTTCCAAATTTATCTCCGAAGAAAAGGTACATCTCTAAAAAGAAGTTTATCCATCTTCATAAAGAAGCTCCATCCCTAAAGGAAAGATGATATAAAGATCACCCTTAAAGAATCATCTCTCTTAAATACTAGCAATATCTAGAGTTTTTAAAACTCAAGCATGCCCAAAATAGAATCAAAATATCATATATGATGAAAATTATCCTTATAAGCTTCACAACAAAAATCATTTATACATCAGTCAGAATTCCTATGAATCAAAGAACTTAGTTGAAACATCAAACATGCATTGTAAGCTTAAAAGCAATAGTATAAAAAGTAATCTAATAAATCCTAATAAAACCCATCTGTTCATATTATTGTCACTTATAGTTTTTTTGATGTCTTGTGTATTTTAAGGTGCTTAGTCCATTTATGGTCACAATTCTAGGTCATATCATGGTTACTGTAACGCCCGGTACGTTGTACAATCACTGGAATAGGCTGATTTAAAAAGTAAGTCCCCTGAGATGAGTGATTCAAGGCCAAATAAAATTTGAATAAAATTTTAAATAATAAAAAATGAGGATTTGAGCCTTGAGTTGCCCAAAAATTAGGGTCGGAGCGATTCGAAAAATTTGCTGAAAGACCAGTGGCATTTTTATAAATAAGTGTAATTTTAGAAAAACACCTAGAAGGGCTTTTTAAATGGAAATTTTAAGTTGCCCAAGGTTCTCAAAGGCCCCAAAAACCATGGGAAGCCCCAAGACCAGTAAAGCCCCTCTGATGTACTCTTTCCAACGTCGGTTGACCTAAACTTTAACCAATTTGTTCGAAAAAGTTTTAACTTTGATTTGAGTGATTCCAAAGGTATTTTATTAAATTAGGAACCTAAATTTTATGATGGAAAAGACGGTTCTCAAAAAGGAGCTAAAACGAAGTTGAAACGAAATTACTATTATGGAAGGGCAAAATTAGAATTTATGGTTTATTAAATGTTCTAAAGAGTTCCATACTTTTCTCCCTTCTTCTCCTCTTTAATGAGCATGACCCATTCTGCCCAAAATATAGAAAATCTTCAGCTCTCTTAGGCACACCAAAAGGAGGAGAAAAAGAGGAAGAAAGCCAAGGAGAAACTAGGTAATTTCATGAAATTTCTTGCTCCATCTTCCTCCTTTCTTTCCATGGATTTTTTGAATGATTTGGTTCTATTTTTAACCCAGACCTAAGGGAAGAATTTCAAATTTGCTAAGAAGAAGATAATGAAGGAGAAAGACACTTGAAAGCTCACTTGAACCCTAGGTAATCTTTGCTTTTTGTTGCATCTTCTCTTCCCCTCTCTTTGTGTGTATTTCAGCCAAGAACAGAACCAAAGGAGGGGAGGATGTTCTATCCAAATACAAGGAGGGAACAAGGGTTTTAGGCTATGGGGAGATGGAATATGGCAAAAAATTCTAAGAAAAACTAATAGAAAATAAGTTAGAAAAGTGTAGTGTTTTCTAGGGTTTCACAAAATCTGATTTTGTGTGAATGTTTTCTTGGCTATTTGAATATTTCCTTGAGCTCCTAAGACCTTTAGAAAGCCTCCCAAGTGGCTCTCCCATCAAGGAAAAATCACAAAATCCATGAACCTCTATTATGGTGCATATTTCGACCAAGCTAGGTTCATTAGGTTAGGGGATATTTTAATTTGTTCTAGTCTTGGTTTGGGACTTTATATAATGTTAGAAGATGGGAGAAACCATTGGGAAAAATTTAGAAGCCTTAGGTTGGGAGATGAGGTAATGGCTTTCATAATGTAACCTTATGAAGTAACATGGACCTAGGTTTGTGAAAGTGAGTGTGTGATAGCTTCAAAGACCTTAAATGAGGTCAAGAGGTCTAAATATGGCAAGAGAATGGAACCAAGAATGTTAATTATGGTAGTTGCTTCATTAGGTCCTTAATGGAACCATATTGTGACAAATAGAACAAAGTGTAGTCTTAAGAGTGAGTTGGATGTCATAACTTGTTTCAAAAGTATAATTAAGTGTTGTTTATTGTGAATAGGCCAAGGAAATCCAACCCCACCTCCTTGTGTTTGTGGAACCAAAAAGGAGAAGAAACAAGCAAAGTAAAGCTTGAATTTGCACCAAGATAGCTCTCCACCTTTTCTTGTTCTATTTTCTTGTTGCATATGGTGTCATTGTGTGCTTGTGTGTATGTTTATATGTTTGAGACATGTCACTTGATGCTATGTTGCTATTTTGATACCAATATGCTTTCTTGAATGTCTTTGAATGGTGGAAATGGCTCATAAGGGTGAGGTAGTGCTAAAAGTCCCTTAATGTGGGTGAGAAGATGCCAAAAGTCTCATGGCATGGGTGAGACAAGGCCAAAAGTCCCTTGGATGGGTGAGGCTAAGTCAAAAGTCCCAAGAACCAAGAGTGAGGCAATCCAAAAGTCCTAGAAATGGGGTGAGGCTAAACCAAAAGTCCCTAGAGCTCATTCTTGTGCTTGACATGAGTTTGTGACACAAAAATGTGAAAGATGAATGCTTCATAAATTGATTGATTGCATACTTGTACCTGTGACATGTTTTATGCCTTAAGATGTGCTTGAATAGGTGTATGAGCTATTAAGATTCAATGAATCTCACCCCCTCCTTTCTCTCATCTCATATGATCTAGGTGGAGTTCAAGATTCAAAGGATGGAAGCCAAGGAGCTTAAATCTCTATCTCTTGGCAAATCTTTCCATTTTTTATGTACTATGATGTCTAGAATGTCAAAGTAGATATGTAAATTTTATTTTTGATCCATGACACTTTGAACAAGTGTAAAACTATGTAAAGTTAGTGTATGTATCAAGAATAGAGTGTAATGAATAGAATTATGTATTTTGACCACTTGGAAGCCCACTTGTGCATGTATGTTTATGGAAGTGACATGATAAATTTGAGTTACATGAGGGTTCAGACCTTATGAGGGACTTATTTATGCTATATTTATGCTTTCTAAGTTGCTCAAATGTGTGTGGAACAATGGATGGCTCATGTGAACCAAATTTGCCTCTTGTTGGGACCAAAATTGCCATATTCTTGAGCTATAGAAAAGTCTGACCAAATGACCTCTTCTTGACTTGAAATTTTTCATGTTACTAGATCTTGCCTAGATCTTTTCGAGAAACTAAAGATTATTTCATTTGGAGGTCTGTGGAATTTTCTATGATTTTTCAAAGTTAATATTAGAATTTCGGATTTGCACCAATACTGTTTATTTGGTCAGTTGTGAAATTATGTCATCCGAGAGAAAAACGTGGTCTAATGGCTACTAAATTTTATATGCAGAAACTAGGTATTCATAGATACTTATAACAACTAGAAGCATCTCATTTGGAGGTCTGAGCTCAGAGATATGAATTTTTGAATTTCTAGAATAGCAACAATAGTGCAGCATAACCTGAGTCACTGTTCCATTGAATTTCAGTGGCTAAAAGTGCTTGCTCTGGTATTAGTCTATTTTACATAAATTTAACATTCATAGCTTTCCAAATTGGTATCATTTTCATGGATTGAATTTTTTTGTAATTAATTGGACATTTTAGAAGTTTATAGCAGATACTTGTATCAGTACCAGTAGCTGTCCAAACCTTTGCCCCTTTTCTCGTGTCAAACGCTTCCTGTGTTATCTTTCATGGCCTGGGCATATTTTTAGACTAAATTATACATGTGTATCTTTCTATAATGACCAAGAATATATGATTTCAAATTTTTTAGAATTAGTTATGAATTTTGAAACTTCATATCAGTAAACTGAACCAGTGGCCCAGATAGCAGCGACCTCAATGGCTTTTCAGATGTCAAATGTTCTCCCCTTAATGATTCATGAGCTGAAATTATTTCTAGCATGGGGTAGACATCTAGAGCTTTCTATAATTGTAAAGTTTGTTGAGTTTTTTTTGTGGATTTAGTTATGAATTTCTAAAGTTATGACAGAAAAATTGAGAATTTGGCCGAAAATAATAGTGTGAGTTTGATGCTCCCCTTTGAATTCCACGAGTTGTGGGCCAACTTTGGTGATGCAAATGAGTTGTATGTATGTAATTAAATATGAGAATGTAATGTATGAACTCATATGGTCCGCGTGATGTAACACCATAATGACTTAACTTCAACTCATCTCCCTCTAGGCTTGATTCCATATGATTTCCAAAGAAAATGATCAAAATTGTGATATTTTACTACTTTAAGTCGGGATTTAACTGATCATATTTTGCCCCGTGGGTCTTGTGAACCCATCATTCACATTCTCTACTCAAATTCCATTTATACAACTTGTACATAGCCTCAGAAAACTCATAAACCACGGGTATGAAGCCAAAAACCAAGAAAAAATAATTTCTCAAATGAGCCTAAAAGTTAGATTTTTGGCTCTAACTTTAGAAAATCATAACTAATTCTATAAAAATAGAAATCAATCAAATAATATCTCTCTAGAAATATTTGGATGTTAACTTCACACTAAAAATAACTACCAACCACAATTGCAGCGTTTGGACCACATTTGACATCGAAAAAGAGACAGATGTCCGGCTGTCCCTGATACTGGTACAGCTTACTATCATGAACTTTGAAAATTCGTAATTAATTCCAAAAAAATCCAATTGGGGCAAACTATACCAATTTGGAAAGCTACAGATGTTAACTAGAGGAAAAAAATAAGTCCAGATCAGTTCAGGAGCTCTTGGACCTCGAAAGCTGATGGAACAGTAACGAAGGTCAGAAAGCTTCCCCGATGCTGATACAGAACTTCAGCAAGTCGTTTCTCTCTCTACAGACCTCCAATTGAGGTGCTTCTAGTTGGTATAGGTCACTGTGGATATCTAGTTTATTTTCATAAAATTTCATGACAATTGTACATCATTTGGTCTATGAATGACATGAATTCATTTTCGGATTTATTACACAGTACCATGACCAAACCATTAAAATTTCTAAATTTCAACAATTCACCAAATATTCTCTAGACCTTCAAATATTACCCACTTTAGCTTCTCAAGAAGCTCTCAATAGACTCTAGAGGCATGCCAACTTTCATATCAAGAAGAGCTCATCCAGTCATACTTTGACAGAGTTCATAAAATTGGCGGTTTTGGCACCCACAATGGTTCAAAGTGGGTCCAAAAAGCCTTCCACATGCTCTAACATCTCTTGGGCAAGTTTGAAAGTACAAACATAGCATATATGAATAGCCCAAATGATCCAAGTCATCATACATTTCAAAATCACTATGCTACGGAACAAAATGCACTATCGCATGTAAGCCACAAAAGGGCCAAATTCTACATTCTCATTACTTTGGCTCTTTACGCAGTTTATACATCATTTATACATATGTTTACATTTGCTCATATATATACATCTTAAAAATAATAGGTGCATATTCATTCTGACACCTCTTTACAACAAAAGAACTTCACTTTTCTCTAAGCATTCTCAACTAGACTCTTTGGTGTGCACTTGCTTCTCCTTGAGCTCCACCTAAGATGTTAAGATAGGAGAGGGAAGGGGGTGAGATTTAGGGAATCTCAATAGCTTATACTCATTCAAGAAGCAATCAAGATATATAAACCAGTCAAAGCATGCAAACAAGTCACAATGACACAACATATGTGTTTCATGCCATGCTATCATATCAATGATAAGAATAGGCTCTAGGGACTTTCGGTCTAGCCTCACCCGAGCTTTGGGACTTTTGGATTGGCCTCACCCTTGGTTTAGGGACTTTTGACTCCACCTCACCCGTCTCAAGGGACTTTCGGCACCATCTCACCCGAGCAATTTCCACAATTCATATCATGAACATATTGATACCAATGCATCAAGGCAACAGCAATGGCATATCTCATCATACAAGCACATACACAAGCATACAATGACTATTACACATCCAAGAATGCAACAAGAAAGAGTAGAGAGCTACCTTATGGGCTAATACAAGTCTTCCCTTTCAATTTCTCTTCTCCCTTCTTGATTTCACACTCACAACTAGATGGAGTTGCTTCCTTTGAGCCTAAGCACAACAAAGAGCATGGGATTATTCTCTCATAACTCAAATAAACTCTCACAAAGCTAAAGGGGCTCTTTATCGAAGTAAACCCCCGCTACACATGTAAGAACTAGGGATTCTCTCTCTATAATTCCACTCACTCTCCTTCCCCTCTCAAGCTCTCAAAAAGGAAAGCAAAGAAGAAGCAATGAAGCTACATGAGCTCTACCCTTCCTCTTCCACTTTCTCTCTTCTGAACCAAACCCAAATCAACTACTAAACCATAGAAAGAGAGGGAAAAGAGAGAAGAATAACATGTTAGGGAGAAAAGCTATGGAAATCTCAAGATTGCTTACCTCTTTGCTTGTTCTCCTTCCTTCTCTAGGTCTCTCTCTCTCTCCACGGCCCTTTTCTCTCTCTTAATCGAAGCTTAGGTCAGTTTACAGAGAAAGGAAGAGTTTGGAAGCTTTAAAAAGTCAAAATCTCTCTTTTTACGCTTTTTCGGACTAACCCTCGCTATAGCGAGCCATAACCCTCGCTACAGTGAGCTCGTGTCAGTCCCAGACCTCTGCCTTCACTATAGCGCACGCTACGGCGAGCAACGCCCTGGTTTTTGTATAAGATGCCCTCACTCGCTATAGCTAGAAGCATTTTCGCTATAGCGAGAAGGTACTCTCGCTATAGCTAGGCTATAGCGAATAGGTACATTCGCTATAGCTAGCAGACTTAGAAAATTTTTAGCCTTCGAAAATTTTCATCTTTTCTTTTCTTTCCCTTTTCTTTTCTCTTTTCTTTTCTTTTCTTTTTCTGGTTGTTATATTTGTGACACCAAATGGAATTTTCATACACTACGCAACGCGAAATAAGGCATTATTTTAATGTCATCTTCCATTCCCTTTTGTGCAATTCATCATGGGAAACTTAGAAATAATAGGAAGCAAGCTAGAAATATATGGTGTTACAGTCACCAATTTCTATGTCATTCCTATTTGGTCTAGGTTTCATGTATCAAGTTCAAGTTCCATATGTCCAAGGTCAGATCACATAAGTCAAGGTACAAGTCCTTTGTGTCACAATTATTTACATATAGGTCTAGGTATAATCTTTATCAAGTTGTGTTTAATCCTTATATGTTCATATTTAAATCTCTTTTATGCCTTTAGGGCTCTAATAAAAGCTAAAAAGATAGCTCAAATATCTTAATTTGGCAAAAGGATTAAGCAATCATGTAAAAGTTAAGTGTTTCAAATAGAGTTGGATCAAACACGATTAACCCTTCTTCTACATAGCTTGGCAATGTTAGCCATTGGTCAAGTGCATAAATGACACTGTGCATGACCTTATGGCCCCACACAACTTGCCCATGTGGGCCATGAGTTTTATGCCCATGAACACTGGATGTGGCCATGTAAACCTACACATCCTGGTCATGTCCAAAAATTCTAAAACACAATATTTTCCATGTTTAACATGCAATCTTCCATGTTTTGAACCTAATGACTTCTATGTTATTTTGAGTGTTTCACAAGCATCATATGACCTCAAAATACCATACAAAACACAATCCAAACGTTTAACACAAGTTTTACCATAACTACCATGAAAATCTTACTAGAAAGAGCAAATAAATAAAATGGAAGGAATGAAGCTTTTAAAGGGTTCCAACCATTCCACAAGCACCTAGTCCTTAACAAAGGTCCCATTCAAGATCTAAAACAACCTTAACAATGGAGTTTTACCATGTTACCATTAACACACATTAGAGAGAGAATAAAGAAGTAAGGCTATGAGGAGAAGATGAAGCTATATAATAATCCAAGCATATTACAAGCCTTTAGATTGAGCACATTCATCCTTCAAAACATAAAATAACAATAAAAAAAGAATCCAAATTTTCACAATTGATGAGCATCAAACCTTTAAAGAGAGATTCAATTGTTCTATAAATATTTAGTTGTTCTATAAATAGACCTTTTTAGATGGGAGAGAGGTAACTTAAATCAATTGAAATCTGAAAGGGTTCCTAATAGAGAGTGTTTATTCCTATTGAAAGACCATCACTCTAAAATACTATATGTGTTGGAAAATCGCTTTTAATCGACAACCTTTTTTGGTTGTATTATGATGTTTTACATTGTAGATCCCTAAAACCCAATCAACTAAAAGGGTCTTTGCACAAAAGTTAAATAGTATGGTCAAAGGTATTGTATTATTATTTCTGTTTATTATTCTTGAACCATATAATTATGTAAGTATGCCTAATCAACTAGACTTATATATATAGGATACATTTACGGTCTATGGATAGCTTACCATACAAATAGATATCTTCTCTAAAGTTCACAAGGTGTTTTCTTCTTTTCTCCTTTTCAAGTTTAAAAAGCCCCTGATTGTACAAGTAGACAAAGGTAAATATAATCGTTCTTTGTATACCTTATGACTCATTAAACAAATAGAGCTAGCACAAATAAGACCAAAACAGACCTCAATATAAATGCATGATGAATTAGAACTCCAAAACCAAACACTATAATGTGATATACAAGACAAAACCAAGTATAGAAAAGGAAAGAGGGAAAAGAAAAAAAAAAGAAAAAACTTATGGCTGCTCCAATTATCAGATTATCCATTTCCCAAATTAGCATCAGTAAGAAGATTCAAACAAAAAAATAAAATAAAATACTTGCAGGGAAGATTTCTAGATGTGCAGGCCAAGTTGATAACTTTGTCAGCAATGTCTTCTGTATCCACATTTCTATCTGATTCTAGAATATCTTTGAGCTCTGGATGATTTTTCAAGAAGCTCACAAAATCCTTCCCTCTAAAATATTCAACGCATGTCTCCTGTAGAATAGCCCATCTAGAAACCAAATCCTTAAGGTCTCTCACCTTCTCAGCAAACAACTAAAACACATCTTTCTTGGCAGCTTGTTTCTAACAACAAAACAATATCAGAATCATCATACAATAAGAGGAACACATTTACTTGTCCAGAAAGAAAGAAAAAGTAAAAAAAGAAGTACGTCTAAACAAGGTTAGCTCAGCAAATTGATCCGGGAAGCAGGGGTAAAATCTCAAAATATCACATAAACAGGGGTTGACATAAAGCCTAGATCTATCTATATCTATACAAAAAATATATGATTTGCTTTTAGATAACTAACAATTCTTGGTTGCAGCCATCTAATAAGTCAAAGCAAACCATAGTTACCATACATCGTTTAAAATGTAATTAAAAAAATTCTCTATTTTTTGACCCAAGAAAAAGACTGAAAACGAAAACTCGGGAGATGTTTTGTATCGTTTTCAAAATTTATGAAATGTTTTCTTATAGTTTAAATTTAATGTACTAATTGTAATTAGATTTTAATTCAGAAACTAAGAACTTTTTATTTTGGTTTCTATTTTTCCCTTTCAATTGTTGTTTTACGTAAATATGTAATATGTATTTTATTTTGCAGGTCTCAATTGTCATTTCTTTTAAGTTTATAATTCAAAAATTATTTTTATTTTGTATTCTACTTTTTTTATAAAAAGTATTATCAAACTAAATTAGACACACACACACACACACACATATATATATAATCTAGATGGTTTAAATCGGTGTAATTAACAATTGAGAATCCTCTCAATTAGATGCATCATTCACAATGTGTTAATTCAAGTGATTTAGATTTTTTATTTTTTTTATTTAAATCATCATTTTCTTTAAATTTATAAATAAAAAATTCTTTTTATTTTGCATCATGCTTCCTTTAAAAAAAGTACCATCAAAATAATATATATATATATATATATGAAATTTGGATTATCTAAATTAATATAAATGATTCAAATTAGCGCAATTGATTAATTGACATCCTCTTAATTTAGAGAGTTTGAATTGATGATATACGTCTTCCAGGTCGGTATGAGTGGGTCCAGGTACTTCCACTAGGCCAAGCTGAGCTTCAACAGATTTCAAGCTGAGCTTAAAAGATGTAATTTAGCAACTTGTAGGTTTACATAGCCCAAGGAATTGAATATGTTGACCAATTGGATCAATTGAAGCTCTACTTCGTCCTGAAAAAGGCTGGATCAGGATTCTCTACCCAGAGCAACTCTAGGCAGTGCATACCCAGACTTCATACGGCATCATCGTTTCGTAACTTTTATTTAGGCCATTCATTCGATCCAACCACCAGCCACGTGCCGCATTGCATTTTAGAGTTACTAAGGCAAAGACGAATCTCCACCATCTAAGACAAGCCATCGCAACGGTCCATCCGCAACCCCAAAGCTCACCGTTTTGATGCAACCTAAATCATTGGGTAGTTTACTTTCATCAACTTCTTCCTCAACCATTCCCCTATACATTGCAGCTGGCGTTTCTCGAAGATCTGTAGCTGACAAAGATGGTGAGATGTCGATTAAAAGCTTGATTTGTAATTTTGTGTTGAAAGCTTCCATTTGTCCCCCATTTGTCCCTTGTTGTGCTGTGCCTTTTTTTTTTTTAAGAATTGGATTAAAGTGCCTTTTTGTGCTGTGCAAGTTCAGAAAGTTTTGGAAGATTAAAGTTTGATAATTTATTTTCATACCACATATTCTGGATTATAAGTTTAGGCATAACTCTTATAAAATATGTGAAATAATAATAAAGAAGTGTTGGCAGTTTGGCGCACCCCAAGTGGTAAGAGGGTGATGGCTGGGTTTGAGGTCTTGGGTACAATTATTTATCTGTAAAGAGAGAAAGGGAGGGTAAAAACAATTGAAATTTTATTTATGCTCCTTTGTGGGGCAGAGGTTTTTGTGGGCATCTCCATGGGTTTTAGCCCATTGCTTTGCTCAGGTAGGTTTTCTCTAATCTCTAATAGGTTTGTGGAGAAATTGAAGACTCTTTTGAGCTAATCCTTTTTCTTGTTGCATTACATCATTACCTTTTATGTTTGTTCCAGGAGGATATCTTATCTTATCCTAAAATTGGAGGGAAATCAAATGCACAAAGATCATTGTAACACTTTTTTTGTTTTGGCTGTTGGAAAAGTTCATTTTCCAAAAAGTACATATGCAATGGTTCTCAAGTTCAAGAGCAATAGACTTTCAAACTTATTTATTTCAGAACTTTTGTTGTAGATTTGCAGTTGGAAGTATTCTACTTAATTTGTGCCATTTTGTATATTTGAAATATGTTATTGTGCCATTTTAAAGACTTAGATTAAAGTGGTGTTGTGGCTTTATGCTGTGTAATTTTTTAAAAAAGTGAGAAGAATACAAAATGGGTTGGCATGTGAAAGAATAATTGGCAGATTTTTTATCTTTAAAACTAGACAAAAAAGAAGGAACTAATTGGCTTCTTAAACTTATCCATATGATGCCTAGCTCTGATGAATATGCACAATGTGCTGCTCATTTTATTTCTTTTTAAAACTTGTTTATGTGAAACAGCATGGTTTACCAAAAAAGTGCAGACCATTCTTTTGAGCTTTTCTTGAATATGTTGTGTTTTTTGTTTAAATCAAATATAGTGTAGACTAAAGAACCAGGTGAATGTGAGTAGATAGATGGATAGAATATGTTAAAGTATTATTAATCAGTATGAGTGAATGCATGCTCCTTTGCTATCCACATAGAGTAGGACTACATGTTTAAAATTAATGTTTTTTTTTTCAATATTATTTAAGTGAGAAAGGTTTGACTAACACAATATAACCCTCTAACAAACTTTCATAATGGATTTTGAAACACTGCTCATAGAAACATCAATTTTCCAGTATTTTTTTCATGAAGCTAAATCAAAGTATCACATCAATTGTAATTGTAAGACTTTTCATGAATCGAAAGTGTCTATGACAACTGATATAGTCTTACTTATTTAAATGCTTCAGTCTCTACTTTTTAGTTTTCTTCTATCACTAAAACTTTAGAGAAAGTAAGACTTTTCTTTGACTCTCAACAATGAGACTGAAACTCACATGTTTTGTTGTCAAAAACTAGAGGCATAAATTGGGAGTCAAGTTGGAAAATATTGTTTAATTCAAATAAACTTTTCAACAAAAGTGCATCCTAAGGGGACTAGTTGCACTGTGCATGTATGATAAAGCAAATGGGTTTCACTTCAACCTCTTGATTCTTTGATGTCGCAAAGATTAAGAAAGCGAGGAAAGATCAAGACTTATACTTCTATTTGTTTTGTCTTTTTAATATTACTGTTCTTATTATTATTTAATGCAAGGGAAGAAAGTGTTGCCTTTGGGTTGAAAATTTTGTGTCAGCTAGCATTAAAGGGTAAGCTAGCAACATGAACTTTGCTTGCTGATTGATTTGGTTTGCACTAGATTGGTTAATGATAAAGTAGACAAGTGAATGCATGCATAAGTGCATAAGTGAGTGGACAAAAGTGTACGCATTAGTATGAGTGGTTACATAAATGGCTACATAGGTGCATATTAATTTGTTAATGCATTAGTATGAGTAAATGTATCAATTAGTTAAAATTCTTGCTCTCATATATGAAGTTAGGCTAAAATTTAATATGATGATAATATGCTGAATGTGATGTTATTCATTAGGATAGAAGGACACAAACAAGGTACAATCCTATCAAAAAAAAACAAGATTGAAGCAGAAAACAAAAAATATGCAGCTATATCCTTGTTGAACCCCGTTAAGCATGGGACAGACGTGTGCAACATTGAGAGGATACCATCAAGTTGTGCAGCTGCTGTGTGGCAGGGAGAATGGCTAGTTGCACAGGATAAAAAAGTCGTTAAAAGAACCATCAATTCCTTTAAAAAGGCTTATCTTGTGATGTGTTGTAACTTAGTCAAAGAGACAAGAAATATAGTTTTAATGTAATGAATAGACACTTCTACTCAATTTAAGTTGTAATAGAAAGTTGAATGTAGTTTAACAGATTATTTTAATAAAGTTTCATATTTTATTGACATTCTTTCAAACTTCTTATTGCAAACTTAGTTGTGTACCATATGAAATATATCGACTAAACTCCAATTCTTCAAGCGATAGCATGGTAGTACCAGGAAGTGATACAATACCAGTAGGCATGCCCATTGGAGCATTACAAGTTCGAGAAGCCCTCATCCATCAAGAAACTCAAATCATTCAAAAGCCTCTGATTCAGGTCCAAATGGCTTATGAAAGGATGACTTATACTCAAGAGGCCCAAATTATGCTAGTGTATGTCCAAAAATCTCAAAAAGCTCAAGATATTATCTACGTTAGACATCAGCCTAAGTTTAGAGCCCAAGATCCATATTTGATCAATATCTCTTTAAAGATGCAAAAGTGGAAGCCCAATTTTCTAAGAAGAGTCCATAGAGCAACTAAAGTCAAATTCAATATGTTAAAGGCCCAATGCAGTTATACACATACAAGAGGAGTGCCAAGGCCCAATTAGAGTCCAATTGCAAGAGATTAAGAATCATGTGTCAACCATGTGATTTGTAATGAAGCATGAGCATCCCATGTGACTACTTAAAGAAGCTAATTAGTTTTGACTAAGATTCTTTATGAATTTCGTTCTTTATTTATTTTATTATTTTTAGGACTTAGTCAAAGAACTTATCTTGGAGATTAAGTTAAAATTAGTATCCTAACCTTGTTCCTTAATTTTAGGCACTATTTAAAATATTTTTAATCAAATTTTAGAGTTTTAGTTTTATTAGGATTTTAGTCTTTTAGAAACTTTGCATATAAAAGGCTTTCTATTGTACTCTATTTTGGAAGATGATAAATGAATTTGAGTATTATTTAATACTTTGTGAGGCTTTTGCTTCTTTATGTTCTCTGAGAGTTCACGTGACTTATCAAAGGATTGGTCTTCCTTTGTGGCGTCTTGAAACTAGGGTTCTAAGAAATAAGTTCTCTTAGGGTCTTTCCATTGACCAATATTTTTGTTTTCTAGCCAGTCCCGGGCAAAGTTTCAAATTGTTGAAGGTTCTCTAGGACATGTTCCTAGTGGGTCTCTCATCATTTGGTATCAGAGCTTTGATTCGCTAGTACAAGGTATATCTTTGTGTTTCCCTACCGTTATTCTTCATACTTTCTTTCCTTCCATTTATGTTACCTTTTTATCTTCACATTTGTCTTCCATCTTCTTCTTTCTTCCATTGTTGTGTGCCTCCATCCTCATTCAAAAAAAAAAAAAAGGAGAGTGTGATACTCCAAAAAAAATTCAAAAAAATTTTCAAAAAAAAATGTACAAAAAAAAAGAAAGAGTGAAAAAAAGGAAATTGCAAGTTGTGCAAATTCAAAGTCGAAAGCTTAAAGCTTGGAGTTAGTTTTCTAATTGTAGTCAATTTCCTAATTGGAGTTAGTTTTCTTATTGGAGTCAATTTCCTAATTGGAGTTAGTTTCCTAATTGAAGTTAATTTCTTAATTGGAGTTAATTTCTTAATTGGAGTTCGTTTCCTAATTTGATTAAATTGAGTAGCTACCAAGTTATCTACTTTCCTATTTTGCATTCAAGTAAGAATTTTCTTTCCTAATTGTTCAAAACTTGAATTGCAAGTAGTTTCCTATTTTGATTAACTTGGTTTTCAAATAGTTTCCTATTCTTACAGTTTTGTATTTTTAGATTTTCCCTTTCCTTCTCCTTCCTTCCAAACCATCCAAACCTCCCCTTCCTCCTTGTTTTCCTTTTAGTTACACACCCTTTTTTTCTCTTTTGTTTGATTCTTTGGAAATTTGTATTTTAGGATTCTAGTTTTGTTTAATTGCCACTAGTTTGATTTTTTCTTTTGATTTGCTTGTGACTTGCTTAGAACACTTGTAAGAAGCAAATTGTTGAATGGTAAGAGGTAAGAGTGCAATTAACATTAAAGAAAAAGCCAAAAAGAGAGTTAAACACGAGTGAACTTATCATCTTTTGAGTGTAAACACGTAAGAAGAGTGTGTGAGGTCCTATTCCTTCTTTTTTTTTTTGACTAACTTTTTAGGTGATAAGATGTTCAATGAGTACAAATTCCTTGAAGAGGCTAACAAAGAGTGATTCAAGCAATCTTGTGTAAGGTTGGATGCATTCCAATCCAATACCAACCCTACAAGATAAGATAAGGAAAAGGCATCCCCTGATTTCCATACTAGATGCCTTATCAAAGAGAAAATCTGCAGCATGGCTATTGATAATAGTAGCTATGTAAATGTTGGTAGTACCTTACTTGTTGAGAAATTAAACTTGCCTACTATAAAGCATCCTAGGCCCTATACCTTGTGTAACAACCAGGAAAAAGAGAGAAGAAAGAAAGAAAGGAAAAAGAAAAAGAAAAGAAAAGCTAAAAATTTTTGAAGGGCTGAAAATTTTCTAAGTCTGCTAGCTATAGCCTAGCTATAGCGAATGTACCTGTTCGCTATAGCGAGAAATGGTCTAGCTATACCGAGAGTGCCTTCTTGCTATAGCGAAAATGCTTCTAGCTATAGCGAGTGCGGGCATCCCATACAAAAACTAGGGCGTAACTCGCTGTAGCACGCGCTATAGCGAAAACAGGGGTCTGGGACTTATTCGAGCTCGCCGTAGTGAGGGTTATGGCTCGCTATAGCGAGGGTTAGTTCAGAAAAGCGTGAAAAAAGAGGATTTTACTTTTTAAAGCGTCCCAACTCCTTCTTTCACTCTGTAACCGACTTAAGCTCCCTCTGAGACAGAGAAAAGGGCAGAGGAGAGAGAGAGAAGCCTAGAGGAGGAAGGAAGAACAAGAAAAGGTAAGGATTTCCATGACTTTTCTCTTAGCATGTTGTTCTTCTCTCCTTATCCTCTCTTCTTACGATTTTGGTAGTTAAAGTAACCATGTTTTGAGCTTGGTTCAGAGAAGGGAGAGTAGAAAACCCCTCTGGAAGAAGACCAAGACTCACATATCTTTAATTCTCCCTTGCTTCCTTTCTTGAGAGCTTGAGAGAGGAAGAAGAGTTGATAAGTTTCTAGTTAGAGAAAGAACCCCTAGCTCTTATATGCTTAGTAGGGTTTACTAGAAAGAAATCCCTAGCCTATGGATAAAGTGTTAAGAGAATAATTCCATGCTTCTTATGTGGTTAGGCTCAAGAAAAGCACTCTCATCTAGAGGTGATTGTGAAAACCACAAGGGAGGAGACAATTGAAAGGGAAAGTTGTGAATAGCCAATAAGGTAGCTCTCTCCACCTTCTTTCATGCATAAGATGTGTGCTTACATTGTCTTGCTTGTGTGTATGTATATTTTGAACCATGAGAAGTATGCTAGCATGATGATGCTTCATGTATTTCAATGATGTTTTATGTGATTGTTTAGGTTTGTTTGAGTATGGAAAAGCTAACAACCCTCTAGCCATGGTGAGGATGAGCCAAAAACCCTCAACTTAGTTGAGACAAAGTAAAGAGTCTCCCAAAAGTGAGGTTGACTCCCAAAGAGTAAGGGTTGAGTCTAAGAACCTCTTAGAGAATGGGTGAGGCAAGTCCAAAATCCACAAGTGAGTGGGTGAGGTTAATCCATCTACTTGGCAAGCTTTTATATGCTATGTATGGCCTACTCACATGTTGAAAATGTTCTTTTTATGTATGGCTAACTCAGATGTTGCAAATGCTTTTCTTATGATTTCATATGCTAATATGCCCATGCATACATTGTGAGACTTGTTTGCATGCTTTGTGTATGATTGAATGAGAGATGAGCTATTGAGATTCTTTGAATCTCACTCCCCCTCTCCACCATCCAACCATGCTAGGTGGACCAAGTGAGACAAGAGATGGGAGCCACCAAGCTTGAAGCTAGGGAGTCTAGTGAAGAAATGTAAAAGAGCCTTTTTGTATTTATTTTGTAGTCAAGTCAAGAGATGTAATCTAATGATATGATGTATATGGTGTAGCACCTATGAATACTTGTAAATGAATGTATTCAATGAATGTATATATGACAATTGAATTCATGGTGCATGATGTAGCAAGTTTTGCAATGAATGGTAACATCTTAGCCTTATGAACATGATGTATATGTTAGTGTGGGAGAGTGAGTCTTGCATATTTGGGTTGTTAAAAACTTGAGCCATGTTTGATAGCCTAGATTGATGCTTTCTCCCGTGCTCATAAGACCTTAGAGGTGGGAAAAGCAAAGTTGGACCCCATTAGCCCCTCTTTAACACAAGAAAGTGGCCCTTTTGTATATGATATCCCAACCTGACCAAATGACCTCTTCTTGCCTTGAAATTTGACATGTGACTAGATCTTGTTTAGAGATTTTGGGAATCTAAAGATCAAGTCATTTGGAGGTCTGTAGAATTTTCTATGATTTTTCAAAGTTGATATCAGAATTTCGGATTTCCATAAACACTGTTAATTTGGTCAGTTATGGAATTGTGTCATCCGAGAGGCAAACGTGATCCAATGATTACAAAATTTTATAGGCAGAAACTAGATAGTCGCAGTGACTTGTAGCAACTAGAACACCTCATTTAGAGGTCTAGAAAGGAAGATATGCATTTTCGAAGTTCCTGCCCAGCATCAGTCATCCTACCAGACCCGAGGTACTGTTTCATCGATTTTCAGGAGTTTGGTTTGATGAATTGATCTGGAGACATTTTTCCTCTCTATTTAACATCCACATATTTCCATGTTGATATCATTTGCATGCATTGGATTTTTGTGGAATTAGTTAGACATTTTTGAAGTCCATATCAGTAAACTATGATAGTAGCAGGGCCCCCTCCGACCTTCAGATGATTTTGCATGTCAAACGTCCTGTGTGTGGATGTTATGACTTGCACATATTTTTGAACATGAAGTAGACCCCTTAAGCTTTCCAGAATGACTGAGATCACATGTTTTTGATTTTTCTGGATTTAGTTGTGAATTTCCAAACTTTGCCCAGAAATGAGGCCAAGGCTACCGAAAATGAATCTACATGTCTCATATCCCTTTTTGCTTTCCATGGGTTTAAAGCATGTTTTTGGGATTGAAATGAGTCTTAATGGTGCAATTAAATATGAGGATGCATAGAAAGAGCTCACCCGATCCATGTGACACTAAAGTGAATGTCTACCCATGCATGCTACCATGTGAGAAAGAATATGAACCCAAAGAAAATGATCTCCCTTTTTATGCTTCCCATATGTATATGAGCATGTAAGGCATGATGGGTATGAGCTA
Organism: Erythrophleum ivorense; assembly: GCA_026724425.1. Classification (NCBI taxonomy): domain Eukaryota; kingdom Viridiplantae; phylum Streptophyta; class Magnoliopsida; order Fabales; family Fabaceae; genus Erythrophleum; species Erythrophleum ivorense. Next base: position 212,932 of record JAIUCV010000645.1, on the reverse strand, counting down.
GAAATGAAGGTGTTACACCTTGTTGAAGGGTAGTGTTGAGTTTAAGGTTAATAAGCAAGTTTTGATTTCTTTCTCCATTGGTAAATATCATGATAAAGTGTTATGTGATGTGGCTCCTATATATGATTGACATATTATGTTAGTAAACCATGGAAACATGTGAGAAAAGCTAAATATGTCAAGTATAAGCACAAATATTGCTATTGCTATTGCTATTCATTTATATTCAATGAAAAAAATTATATATTGGTACCTCTTGATCTTATGGAAGCTTATGAGGATTCCATAGGATCAAATGAGAATAGTAAAAGCATACAAAATGAAAGAAAAGGAGAGAGTAAAAGAAAAAGATAAAGAACATAAGTTAAAGAGAGAAAAAGATAAGATTAAAAAAGAAAAGAATGTAAGTGAAAAGAAAGAGCTAGAGAGTTGTGAGAAAAGCATGAGTGTGAGCTTGTTTGATGAAAAAAGAGAGGTTGAGCGTATGTGTAAGAATGTTTGTTTATCTACTAACAATCTTAACCTATCTTTGTCTATTGTTGGTTCTAACTCCTTACAGGTATATGGAGATTTGTTTTCAAAGAAGCCACCCAATGGACTCTCATCTTCAACTAGCATTGAAAAAAGTGAAGATTCGAGGACGAATCTTTTCAAAGATGGAGGGAATGATACAATACCAGTAGGCATGCCCATTGGAGTACTACAAGTTCGAGAAGCCCTCATCCATCAAAAAACTCAAATCATTCAAAAGCCTCTGATTCAGGTCCAAATGGCTCATGAAAGGATGATCTATACTCAAGAGGCTCAAATTGTGCTAGTATATGTCCAAAAATTTTAAAGAGCTCAAAATATTATCTACGTTAGACGTCAACCCAAATTTAGAGTCCAAGATCCATATTTGATCAATATCTCTTTAAAGATGCAAAAGTGGAAGCCCAATTTTCTAAGAAGAGTCCATGGAGCAACTAAAGTCAAATCCAATATGTTAAAGGCCCAATGCAGTTATACACATATAAGAGGAGTGCCAAGGCCCAATTGGAGTCCAATTGCAAGAGATTAAGAATCATTTGTCAACCATGTGTCAACCATGTGATTTGAAATGAAGCATGAGCATTCCATGTGACTACTTAAAGAAGCTAATTAGTTTTGACTAGGATTCTTTATGAATTTTATTTTTTACTTATTTTATTATTTTTAGGACTTGGTCAAAGAACTTATCTTGGAGATTAAGTTAAAATTAGTATTCTAATCTTGTTCCTTGATTTTAGGCACTATTTAAAATATTTTTAATCAAATTTTAGAGTTTTAGTTTTATTAGAATTTTAGTCTTTTAAAAACTTTACCTATAAAAGGCTTTCTATTGTACTCTATTTTGGAAGATGATAAATGAATTTGAGTATTATTCAATACTTTGTGAGGCTTTGGCTTCTTTGTATTCTCTGAGAGTTCACGTGACTTATCAAAGGATTGGTCTTCTTTTGTGGCGTCTTGAGGCTAGGGTTCTAAGAGACAAGTTCTCTTAGGGTCTTTCCTTTGACTAACATTCTTGTTTTCTAGTCTAGGCAAAGTTTCGAATTGTTGAAGGTTCTCTAGGGCATGTTCCTAGTGGGTCTCTCATCAAGAAGCGCCTATATTACAAAGCAACATTAATCACAATATAATCACTTATAACTTAGAATGAAGCTTTGCATATTAAAAACTTAATTATACTTACCGTCAACATTTCAGTAAAAGTAAGATTACTCTCAAATGTTTGAGAGCATGCATACGATGGTTGAGATGCATATGATGCCTGAGTAGTATATAGTAGCTTGAGATGGTGCTAGAGGTGCATATGGATTTCGAGGTATGGGGCCAAAAATGCTTGCTTGCATTTGAATGTTCTAAAAGAGAAATGGAATATTAAGATTTTGTGAATACTAATAAAAAAATAGAGATATACACGTACGTCCATACCGATAAATCTCTAACCGGTGAATTTGCTCTTCTTCTTTTCTTCATTAGATGCTTAACCCACTTTGTCTGTCGTTTCTTCTTCCTTATACCATCTCTCTTCTTGAATCCTTTCGGCCGTGCAACACACTTTGTGGATGGTCTTGTTGCCACACCACCATTATTGTGTGGACTCTTTCTACTTAAACGAAGCTCTGTTGCTTTCATGCTCAATTCTAAAATCCCTTCATGTACTAATGAGAAGCTTCTGGACAGTCAGACATCTCTGTTGCTAATCTTATCATCATGGGACAAAGTTGTCTATACCATTGCGTACTTTCTAGTCTAAGATCTGCTTAGATCTTATTTCCCCTAACATCATGTATGACACCAATCCTTGCTTCTTTTGTCCATATCTTTAAAATATATTGCTCAGGGAGTTTTTTCACATCCCACACATCATATACCTTCAAAGCATGACAACATAACATACCAAAGGTCTCAAACTTTCGACAACTACAAGAAATTGACATGTTATTGGGATTAAATTGAACTCTTCATTCTCCCGCTTCGTCAACCATAGTAACAACATAGTCAAACAATAGATATATCTCATTTTTGTGGGTTATACAAGCAACGGCACACAAATCCCACTGTTCTTGGAACAACTCAAAGATAGAGGTTGTGTAAATCTGAGAAAGTTGTCGTAACATGGGAGAACTCTAGACAATTAGTTGTGGTATTTTTTGTTGCGATTCAAACTCATGCTTTAGCTCATTATATCTCTTATCCTCGAGGACTCGTTCAACCTGCTTGAAGAATTGATTAACATCTAAGTCGGGTCTCGTGCACCTCTTGATATCAGAATTTATACTTTCACTAAGTTGTGTGCTCTACATACCAAGTGTGAAAGTATTTTTCATATAACACCATGCCCATTTCTCCTTTACCTTGTAAATTGAACACAACCATGAGTTTTCATGTGCATTGTAATCAGCTAGCAACCTACACCATGCTACCTCAAATTGTGTGTCCTTCAGGTACTCGAACATGCATTTCTTGAAATCTCTTAAAAATTTTGAACCGTCTTTCATTGAATTCCCCGTATGTTTCATACCATTTTGCATTAAGTGCAATCTGCATAGACCATGCTTTGTGTTTGGGATCACCTCACGCAAAACTCTTGTCATTGCTTGATCTTGATCTGTAAATACAATAAAAGGCTTTTTTTCCTTGTATGCTTCCAGAAAAGTTTCAAGTAACCATTTAAATGATTCAATGGTCTCATCATATAACAAGGCTGCCCTAAAAATGACTCCTCCTCTATAGTGATTAAACCCTAAAAAAACGCAAGCAGTCTATGGTTACGATTAGTGCAATAGGTTGTGTCCAGTGTGACCACGTCACCAAAATAAGCGTAGTCTATCAACATTCTAGCATCGGCCCAAAAGACATTAGTTATTTATTCCTCCATATCCATTTGATACACATGATAGAATGATGGGTTTTCAGTAAATTGTTGTTGGAAATATCGCAAGATACAACCAGCTTTTCCATACACCATGTTCCTTTTTCGCTTTAATTTCAAATAGTTCTTTACATCCAACTGAGTATAGCCTAGATTAGCTCTTCCACCGGCGTGCATGCTCATCAACTGAAAAGATTCTTTTTGTTGAAGCCCAAAATCCTCTACCAATTCAATTTCTTGGACTTGCACTTCAGTTACTTTATGTTGTGAAGTCAACATATGAACTATTTCTAGAATATGAAGTGGGTGATTATGCTCCTGGACAAATTCAGTGATCTTGTATTTTCCATTCACATGTGTAACTCCTGTTCTTACTTTACAATTAGTTCTAGTCTCTTGTCAAGGCCAAGTGGTCAAAGAATCTCTTTTGTCTGATTTTCGTAAACCCTCTTTACAACAAACATATTTGTATGATGTTATAGAACCATCTTTTTGACTTTTGCAAAGATTACGTTTCCTAACACCAAATCCAATTCTTCCACCATAATTAACCCAGTATTGCCATGCTTCTTCAATAGTATCAAATTCTAGACCGAGTTTTGGGGTCAAATTAACTTCCATTTTGTGGTACCTGAAAAAACAAACAAGTATAATTTAAATATATTATTTCTATGAATTATCTCTTACTTGGAAATTCAATAGTATTTCTTTATTATTGGTATAAAATAATAGATATTCAATGGTATTTCTTAATGTAATTGCAACATTCATCTTTCCATTACAAAATGAGTTCCTCTTAAAAGAAGGGGAAAGAGACAATATATATCACATAAAAATAAAAAATTTAACAAAGCAAACAATTTTTTAAAAAAAAAGTTAATGTAGCAATCATGGAGAAACGTAGCAACCCATTATTAATAATTTCACAAATCACCAAATACCATTAAAAAATAAGTTCCTCTTAAAAGAAGGGGAAAGAGACAATATATCTCGCATAAAAATAAAAAATTTAACAAAGTAAACAATTTTTTTTAAGTTAATGTAGCAATCATGGAGAAACGTAGCAACCCTTTATTAATAATTTCATAAATCACCAAATACCAATTCCCCAAGCCAAAAGTTTGTATCAAAAGCAAAAGCAACTTCTTCAACCTCCCACCCTTAAAGGACACGCATGGATACAGACTAGCAGACCAAAAAAAGAAAAAAACAAAACTAACTTAATCCAAAAAAAAACAAATCTCAATACTGGTTATATTGTTCTTGTTTTGGAATTGATGATATATATTTGATTAAACATTAATGTAATAAACAACAATTACTAAATACATTTTACAGTAAAATCACCCACCACCTGTGATAAAAAATGATAGCCCCCTTCTCTGTAAAATCACCTACCACCTGTAATAAAAAAAAATTCTCAGTGGGTGCAAATGCCAGCAAAACACAAATAACTTGGAAAGAGAGAAGGGTTGATTGTGCTCTTGGTTTGAATCCTACCTTTGTTGCTTTAGAAAAGATGTTAGTTGCGCAATGGAACAAGGGTTGAGCATGAACATGGCTGAACATGCGTTAAGGAGGCGGGTTTACATTATGCAAAAACGCTGTGTTTTGGTATTGAAAATGGAGGGTTGCAATTGGACAAACATTGACGATCAAGATTGAAGCATATGTCAACAAATATAAAGACCCAAAACACATGCGTTTTGAGTCTGGGCACATGATGCCCAGAGTTGCTTTGGGTAGAGAATCTTGATCCGAAAAAGGCTAGGGTCTGCTGGGAACAGCCTTTAAAGGGTAGTCTAGAGATTTTACTATGTTTTTGGAGATTTTACTATGCTGTAATTTGTAGGTGTTTCTTTAGTTGCCAAGTTGTCGTTTATGTGGTTTCATTATTGGGATTGGATCCATTGCATTAAAAATTTCATGCATTTTTTTTTAGTGAGATTTTGTAAGAATAAGAAAAACTTAAAAAATAATAAAAAATAAAAAAAATTAGTTGTGAGATAACATGTATGAAATTTTCACCGCAGAGGATCTAATCCTTCGTTATTAGATTTGGATTCTTGGACCTTCGCCGCAGCCAACCTATGCGGCGCCGCGGCAGAAACGCCTCCTGGAACTATTGCTCAACTCCCAGGATTCTCGCCTCGGCGCAATATATTCGTGTCGCGGCGAGTTTTGCTTCTATCCAACAATTATTTTATTTTCTCGACTCGCGCCGCGGTGAGTTTTGGTTCTGTTACCCTCCTGGGCGATTTTTTTCACTCTGCGCCGCGGTGAGATTTATCAGGCCGCAACGCGTCTCGCCACTGTCACTCCCTGGGCCAATTTTCTCCCATTGCACCACGGCGGGATTGGTCATGCTGCGGCGCGTTTCGGTTCCCTCTTGTGACTAAATTACCCAAATTTCGACCCCTACACTCCAAATCTCATCTTAGAGACACTCTAGGTCCACTTTCCCTTAATAAATGTAATCCTAATGGTGTTTATCTACCCTATTTACCCATCAATCTATCCACTACCATTGCAAAACTTAATTACTCCTTTCTACTTACCCAACTAGCTCATATTAGCAAATTCATGAATATATGACAGCAAGAACACACACATTAGCAGCAATTACATCCCATACAATTTCCATAGTGATTTCCATTCAACAATAGCTTACCTCCAAGGTACCATATGACTACAATTCCTGTATAGTAATCCATATCACAATTTCAGCAAAACTACATATATTTAATGATATAAGTTCATACATCGATATTCACTATAATGAGACTTGAATCTTTAACGGTTACATTTCATTCAAACAAAATATAAACGCCTACACTTGGCAACATGACTACATGATGATGCTATGTAAACTAATAACAAAATTGTATCTACCCTATTCTACTCAGACCAAGTGTAGCTCCCCACACCCGGCCTCAGCTCATGGATGTTCATCCACTTGCTTACCCTTATCCTTATCCGAAGAACTTTCACCTGAAATATTAATCCCATAAAACGGGGTGAGATATAAATCTCAGTAACCAAAGCAATTCCATCATATATCCAATTTAATTAGCATATAAGCATGAATCAAAATCAACATCAGAATCATATCCATCATAACAGCAAATGAAATAATTAGGCTATCATGATTACTATCTCATACTAGCAATCATATTATCACATGTTAAAGGCCATTAACACCGGGAGAGGCCCGTCCACGGCACCCACTCCCTATTGAGCACAACCGGGGCTCAGTGCATATGGGTTTGATCACAACCCGGTGCTCGATCGAAGCACATGCAAGGGTGGCAGCCGCACCACAGCTCCACCATGGACTCACAAGGTCCAATCACAATTCAACAAATAGCCAATCAATTCATTCAACATTTCAAATCATTCATATACAGCAACATATGAAATTAAATCAAATATATACATGGAATTGATACAACCCGATTACCTCACTTGTAGACACTTGCAATAGTCACCAATGGTGCAGCAGTCCTCCTATAACCATAGCATCATATAATTACTACTCTAATTCATCATTAACAGTTACAATCAGTACCCAAAGAATTTAAGATGCTAATGACTACCTAAGGATCACCTACTCAGCCACTTTAAATCCCAAATTCGGATTAAATTGTCCTCCACCAGAAAACTTAATATTCCACCCAAAATCCTAAGCAATTTCGTACATAATTAATACACATTTTATAAATTAGCTATGGGGGTCTCAAATTAACAAATAAAGCATCAAAATGGAGGGTTTAAACTCACCCAAGGTCAACCCTAATCTCAACCTACGAATTTCACCAAGAAAACCCCCAAACACCCACATTTCAGATTTTGGGTAGGATGAAAATGCTCCAAATGAAAAACTAATCGGGCCAAATTAAAGAGAAAGATGAGGGGATTAAGTTGTATAACTATTACCTTGGCTGAATCTTGCTCTAAATGTGAGAAAATGTCAAATCTTTGCCTCAAACCCTAGCCTCCTTCTCAACCTCCGAATTTTGCTTCTTGAGTTTTATGTTTCAGCAAGTGGGAGGAAGGGGCTGATGCATTAGGGTTTTAGATGGGTTTAAGTTGGGTCAAAGATGGGTCATGGGTTGCTCCAATGTCCAACTTCATTTAGGCTGCAGATTTTAGCTTATTGGGCTAGTTTTAAAGTGTTGGGTTGCAGAATTTGTTGGGCCAGTTCTTGTCCATTGGGTTGCTGAAGTTTAATTAAGTTTGGACCAAGTTTGAGAAGCTCAAGAATGTGGGTCTGCACAAGGGTTATTGGGCCACTTAAAGAAGCCTATACAAGGTAGATTTTGGGCCTCCATCACACTAAATTGGTTTGGGTCTGCACCGAACCCATTGGGCTTCCATTAACCTCTTCTCATAATTTATTAATTTAGGCCTAGATAGAATTTCTATCCTAATTAAATCTCAAACCCATTTTAATAATTTATCTCTCTAAAATCTCCATCCACTTAATTTATCCAATTATCCCATTTCAATTATTCTTAATTAGTCTAATCCATGATTAATACCTTAATTAATTATGGGGTGTTACACTCCCAACTTCAGAAGCAATTCATGGATCTCACTTCAAGAATCTGTATCCTTCGTTACTTCTTTGTTCATAACTAGGCGTAGGGATGAACCATGCTATGTGGAGAATAAATGTGGAGTCTTTTATCCTTCTCTGTCCTCAACCTGGAAATCTTGCGTTGGAGTTTTAACCCTAGAACATTCGAATGAAATCCTCTAAAGTGAAAGTGCGATTTAAGTGTGTGCTTTTACTCTAAGAAAATTATTTTTTAATAAAAAAACAAAATTCATGAATTTTAGAAGATCCGCACACCTGTACCATCCAACTATATGCTATAATAGGAAAGAAAATAATAGGGAGAATTATAATAAAAGATTAAAAAATAAAAAATTTTATTTTTAAGAACCTATTACCATTTATTTTAAAATAATTACTACTGAGTTTAACAACAATCAATTGAACCTAATGATAAAAGTCTTTAAAAATAAATTTTTTTACTTTTTGATCCTTAAACGTAATTTTCTCAAAATAATAGCCCCTGTTGCTTCTCCAACCTCCACAAAAACTAAAGGCTTAACTATTATTTTCAATCTTTTAATTAATTTATTAATTTTAATTTAATTTCTTAACTTTCAATTTGTGTCATATCTATCTCTTTTTTTTAGTTTTAAAATTATCTTTGATGAATATAACAAAAAAGGATAAATATGACAAATTAAAAGTTAAAAATTAAATTAAAAATAAATAAATAATTTAAGAGATCAAAATAATAGTGAAAGAAGTAAAAAACAGTCATCCAAACTTCCATTATGGGCAAAGCATTTTTTATATGTTTTATTAAATAATATAACAGATAGAGTTTTTGATTGGAAAATATATTTCATTTCGTAGACTAAAACCTAATTATAATGTTACTATATCAATTTTAAAGCACAATAAAACATTCTTTGAATTAAGATTTAATAACAAATTTATTACATCAACTTTAAAATGTAGTAAAATATTCCTTTACTGACGTTTTATTACAACATTTTCGCATTAACTTTAAAATATAGCAAATTACTAATTTTTAAAAAATGAAAAAAATAAAAACATTAACTCAGGAGAACCAAAAACACGCCACATCAATTTCTTTTAACATGCCAGTGTGAAATGTTTGAGAAATATTTTCAATTTCTTTTATTAAAAAATTGAAATGAACAATGTGTTCAAGTATCTGAATTTTAGATATAATTAATTCTATTTAGAAAAAAAAAAAGATTCTAAGGATTCAGGTACGAACACAAGAATAAAATATTGCAAAGTTTATTTGCACATAGATAAATGGCTTCATTTTAGTATGAAACTTTCAGAATTTTCTCCGGTCACAAAGGCTTTGCTTTTTCAGAACTACTGTATACAAAAATAGGAAAACATAAGAGACAATGATTGTTTACAATTATGAAGATTCAAGGCACTAAGCTCTTAGAGACAAGTGCCACTATTATTTGTCAAATCATTTCAAAGATGTATTAACCCCAGTTAATAAACATGCATGATAATTAGTACATAAATATATTACACAATGATGTAAAATCTAAACCAAAGAGAGTGCAAAAGGGCTTCCACCTAACCTGATAAATACATAACTGAATTTGAAATGACGAGGTTCTCAATGAACTAAACTTTACGGTTCTATGTCAGAAGAACACATGCAATATACAAATTCACAGTTGGAATTTGCTATCATAGCAAACACACAGTTGCCACACCAAAATTCTCTTGAACAAAAGAGAATACAATGAGCCATCTTTAACCAACATTGAAACTAATGACTTGTAAACAGTATAGTGAAATGCTATGACTAATTGTGCCAAAAATCGTCACAAAAGTTTGAAAAGTAGCTTATGAGATATTATTTTAAACAGTTTCTTCTAATATTTTTGCGGAGTCGATACCTCCTTCAAAGAATCAGCTGATGGGGTCAGCCAAGAACAAAATTCTTTCATCCTGAAGCATCCACAATGATCAAGGAAATGTAACGTCGTCGGCAGTTAAGTTAACTACCTCGCAGGTTCTAGTAAAGAACTAAGGATGATATCTGTAGGCTACTTAGCAGGCTTTTCAGAAGATGCTGGACCCTTTTCAACCATGGTGGTATAAGTAGCAGATTCTTCAGCCTCAACAAGCTTACGTAGCCTTGCCTGAAGAGCTCGAACTCTATCCTCCGTTTTGCGAAGCTTTCTCCATCTATAGGCAGTCCAGAGACCAAAGCCACCATATACAACAATATAGGAAGCCCATACATAGGGGTAAGTTTCTGCATGCTCTTTGATTTTGTGATACTGATTTTCTAGAGTTTCTATCAAGCCTGCAGCAGAGGGGCCTGTAGCTACATGGCCCTCCTCAGTTTTCTGGACAGGCATGGAATTTGTGGCTTGCTGATTTTCAACTTTGGGTTGAGTTGCCATGCCCCTCTTTTAATGATGCTCCGTTATTGATAATATCAGAAAACTGCATAAGCAATTACCATTTTAGGTATCCTGCTATTTGAGAACGAAGAAAACAGCTAAACAAATAGCCTGCTACAGAAGCATCACTAAAAGAGTATGCACGCAAATGGACAATAGAAATTCAAGTTATAAATAGCATAGCATGCAGAAAAAATGAATCTTAAAACATTTGCGTACATGAAGAATAACTACCACAACAAAAATAAGAATATGTATGTGTGTATATTTGAGAGGGGAAAAAAGGATATCTAGGTGCATTATGATATCGGAAGAACATTTAATACAAATACCCTGTATTCTATTACAATATACAAATTGAGTAAAGGATGTGTCAGTAAGGTTGCCAAAACAGAGATTTCACTTAAAAGCATTTGATATCCTATACAGCCTTGAAACACCAATTTTACATATTAAATGAAGTTTACTTCAGAAAATATACATATGCATACAATCATTGATAGAAAAGCATCATAAGTTAAACTTAAGCAGCAGATTCAACAAATTTATAACTTACAGACATATAATCTCAGATGTCATATAAAGAGTCTTAATCAAACACTGGCAAAATTGTAAACAAAGTTCATACGAGCAATTGGTGCTTTCCCCTCTCCAGGAATATTATTATAATCCATATCATCTTCCCCTTCCTTTTTATTCTCATCATCATCCAAATAGTCAATACCATCAACCAACTCTAAGTCATCACGAATGAGTCAAATCCAATATTTGAACACTCCCTCTCAACCTCTCCTTCATCTTATTGTTGACTGAATCCTTTCAGCCTTTTTCTAGTTGTTTTGCCACTCTCTATTTGATGGTAGAACAGGATCTTCCTTCTCAGCTATCCATTTATCATCATAGTATAGATCATCAATGCAACTTTTATCTAGCATTTGCTTCCGTTTTCAATTGTCTTTCTCTTAGTATTAGATTATACATCATGATAAAACAAAAATTACCAACACCCAGACGACCCAAAAATAGGGCCAAAAATGTGTACAGGCATAAAAGCATGCATCAAAAGTGTGCTTTTAAATTCTGTCAAGCGCACTTTCACTCGCTTCTGCTGGCTTGTGCTGCAGAGCGAAATCTAAAGTGTTTGTCATATATATATATATATATATATATAGAATAGTAAGATGAGATGTGCCAATCACTAAATAAGTTGTTAACAAACAGCCAAAAACTAATATACCATCCAGTATAATTTATGAGAGCATGAAATTATTAAATGGTGCAAACTAGAAGAAAAGTTAACCCTATCGGCAAAGATTATTACCTCAGGGAAATTCAAAGCGCAATCAGCTAATCACAGTCACAGGACTAAAAAGAATATTAAATTCAGAAATCGCAGGGCACTTTTCCGTGGAAAAGGTCCATCACCGTCGGCGAACAGGTGGTGCCGCCGCCGCTTGCTGGTCTGTTCAAGAAGACGAGGTAGAGGCTGGCCGGGGCGGTGGCTCCGCGGACGTCCGTTCGGCGTTCAGTGGGGCAATGACATATTATCTGAAAATTTAGTCAGGGCATTGACATATGGGGGGGGGCACATTAAATGGCACGTTGAAAATAATAATTATAATAATAATAAATAGAAGAAAACAAAACAAAACAAAAAAAAATATAATATGATAACTTTTTTTGTTTAATTTGTGAAAGAAAAGGCTATTAAAGAATTTTTGTTAATATTTTTTTACTTTTTTAAAAATTAAAAATTTAAAAAAATTTAATCACAACAAGTTTTATATTCTTCCACATTACAAATATATATATATATATATATACACATATGCGTATTTACATTTACATACATATACACACAAATATAATTTATATCTACACATTTATGTGTATATATATAAAATATAATTTACTCATATAAATAATGTAACACACATATATTACATTATTTATATGAATAAATTATATAAATTTTTTTAGAATACTTTTAGAATTACATCAAATTTTTATTTTTAAAATATATACTTTAATTAAAAAAAATTTATATAATTTTAACAAAATCCTATAATATACTTTATTTATATTGATAAACATACGTGTATATATATACACATATATATTTACATTTGCACATGTGTTTATATATATATATTTTATTTATTTATTTATTTATATGTATATAAATATACAAGTACATATATGTAAGCATGCATAAAGGCACCTAAATATGTGGGCACACATGTATATATACAAATGTGCATAATAACTATGTGTAAAATTATAAATTTTCTGAAACGTATTGTTTACTTTTGTCAATAATACTAAATTCCTGAAATATTACTACTATCATATGGCCCTATACTTGATTACATGGATAGAATAAAGTGTTAATATAAAATGTAAAATGATATAATTATATCATAATTAACTATTGAATCTTTCACTTCTTTCTTCTTGATCATTTTTGACATTCAAACAAGGAAAAAAAAAATAACAACTAATCTTTCCGTCTCTTCTTAACTCTCAAACATATCTTTTAAAAGAAAAATAAGAAATCCATCTGTTTAGAAAATAGAGAAATTATAGAGGAAATTTTTAGCAGTTATATCCTCATTAGTACTGTAGAAATTAGTAATACCCATATTTTCATTTGGATACAAATACTTTCATTTTTTCATAGAAAACAAAACACATTTTCATTTGGACACAAATACCCTCATTCTTCATATAAAACAATAACACATTGTGTGTATTTAAGTAATTTTATGTAAAGGTAATTGATCTCTAATTAAAAATTTTTTATTAAAAAAATAAAATATTAGTGATTAATTAAGATGAAAAACATAATATCAGTATGTTTATTACAGTTTCAAAATGGAAATGCAAGTTTGGGTGTGCATTAATTAAATTGCTAAAAGCATTTTATATAGGAAAGACAATGAGGAGAGGTAGGACAAGTTTTTCAGTATCTGCTCCCTTCATTTGTTCCCATTCTATCTCATATTTACCCTCGTGGTTTCGCAAGTTTTTTCTTTCTGCCCCAAACTCATAGGTATTATATTGTCATGTACCTATCTATGAAATCAGTAAAAACTCATAACATAAATTATTTTTCAAACATCACAATATCTATGAAATCAATTAGCACGGTTATCCAAACACAAAATTAAGAAGCATACAAGGAAAAAAATAACATAAAAGCGATATCCAATCTTACTTATATAAACTCTGTCCACTTCACTTCTTCATTTGCATCTAAGTACTCCAAGAAACCAAGTTTGAAAGTGCTGCAAAATTGGTGGATACCGCACAGCAAAAAATTAGTCAACAGGCCACGCGTTCAACTCCCAAGTCGGAAATATGAATTGTCATTAATGCAAAAAAAAACAATGAAGGTTGGTGAAATGGCCCATTTGATTGAATGGGTTGGCTGGGGTATGAAGAGTCTCAGTTAAGTCCATTTCAAATCATGGGTCTTTTGAGTTGAATATAATCCAGGCCTGTTCTGATGCATGTTTGTCCTCTCCCCAACTGCTTTCTAGGTAATTAAATAGCTTGCAATTATGAGACATGCATACGAGACTGGCAAAGATAATTACCAACATAAAGTTTTTACTAATTGATATAGTTGTTGTTTTGGTCTATACTCTTAAAAGAAACCTTAAAAATAAGTATTTTTAAAAAATTTTGAAAATAATCTAAATTTTTATAAACACTCAATTAACCCTTTCATTGGATGTTGATTATCTTGTCTAATTGCAGGATAAATTTTATCTAAACCTCTATAAATCTTTGCATCATCTACTCATTCTTTCCCTTTGAATTTAAGTTCTAAAATCAAATACCTTTTCCTGATGTTTGTTTTGAGAACTATACTAGAGATAGTGTTTTTCCAACTAGCTTTTGAAATTGTGAAGTTCTAACTATATTTTATTATTCTAAATTGTGAAGTTCTAACTATATTTTATTATTCTAAGTCTTTGAAACCTCTGAAATAATCTATTATTCAGAATTTTTGAATTGCTTCCTTAGGAAAACGGGTGGATCAACTTTTGCCTGTGGATATACAGTCATGTGGATTCAGAAATGGTTACAGCCGAAAGCTGCATCTACGTCTGGGGATTATCTATATGGTATGAAGGTATTTATCGTCCTTTTATATCATTTGATACTGCAGGAATAGGCGTATTTTTGAGAATTTTGGATTGGATTCAAAGTCTGCGATTACAATTAACTCAATGCCTAAGTCAATCCTAAGGCTCTATTCCACAATTTTCGACGACCCAACAATAATGTCATTCTTTCAAAGCTATTGATTGTCCGCAAGATAGTTTTCCTATGAACCACTAATAATTAATGTTTCGGGTCACAAAGCAGAATGCTAAACAACGAAAGCGTCAAGTATTGATAATAGTTTGGTTTGGCTGTTCGATTTTCCGTAAATGGTTTTGGATCAAAGAATATTAACGGGATAAGATGATGGAGCTTCTTCAGATTGATCGACATGCACTTTGCTTTATTTGTCATCAATAATCAATTATTAATCCTCAACTCTATCCATTGCGAATATTGCTATTTGCCAAGCATCAATGTCAGCTTTTGCAAGTGCAACATGGGAATCCGGTAAAACTCCAAGTGCTCCAACAACATATTTCGTCTTTACTTGCTCGATTTTGAAGATCTGATAATTTGCTTTGTTCCACCCATCTTAAGTTTTAGTTTTGTATATTAATTTCAACAAGACATTGTAGATAATATGTAATTTTCTTTTAATGGTTAGAAAAAAAAAAAAGAAGAATTCTTTGAAAGAGAAAAGATTAATTTTAAAATGATTTTGTTTATCAAACTCTTGCAAAATAAAAACTTTAAACATTAAACAAAAAAGTTTTTAATCTCTACAATATCCAATTGAATCGTCCTTGATTTTTAATTGAACTGACAAAAATCATCATATATGTACAAAATTCTTCTGCATCACAATCGAAAGGAAAAGGAAAAACATTATTTCTATAAGGAAAAATTATATTTTTATCCCTATAATTTCAATTGATTTTTAATTTTTAGTCCATCTAATTTAAAATTTTGTAATTAAATGCTTATAATAAAAAAATTGAGTCCTTAACAACAAACTACTGCTTGGATTCTATTAAGATAGGATGATGTGGCCATATAAGTGCCATGTTGGCACTTTGACTTGGTCCTCCTCATTAGTTACTTGACACATCATTACCCACACATGCCCTCCATCCTCTTCTTCATCATCGCTGATACGAGTCTGCTCCATTGTGGGAATGGACGGTATGTAGTCTTGGTGACTAATCAAACAGCAATAGCAATCATGTTCACCATCATATCTGTAATTGGAGGGATCATCAGAAAGCCAATTACGATGAGCACCCCTCTCACTTTTACCTCATGCTTATCCTCTTTAATATTACCTCTATAAGCCCATCATATTCAAGTTCCTTCATCTCAGAATGTTCATTAAAGCAAAAAACCCACTTTGATTTCACTCCCAAGAATAGTTTTTATATGATAAAAATATATATAGCCATGGAAGTACAGTGGTTTTCAGGTCTTGAACTGGATTTGACAATGGGAACTTTGAGGGTGCTTAATCTGTACTTGAGGCATGAAGCTGGAGTTTTAAGAGCCATAATTTCTGTTCACGAGAGAGGTACTTGCTTCTTATCTGCAAGTTATCCATGTTGGCTTTGGGCCCATTTTAGCTGAGTTCAATGCAAACAACGTAGAGTACTCGATTAGCTAGAGCATTTCCTAATAATGATCCAAAGAGCGATTTTCCCATTGATGATGTAAATTTTCTTAACAACAGAGAGGGGAGATGATGGAGATGGTGGGCACATGTGGCATGTGCGGCCAGTAATGTCTTAAGTGGCTGCAAAGAGGATTAAATCAAAACTCTTTTGATGAGGATGAGTTCGTTATGTAAATAAGGGATATGTAAAACATATAAATCATATCCAATATAAATAAAAGCGGAAAGAAACGCACCTTTAGCCATTACTCAAAAATTCGAATGAAAACGTTGATAAGGGAAGCTTCTGAGCTCTCAGTCTTAGCGTTTGATGGTGTATATGATTTTCTGAATCTTAGTGTGTACTTCAACCGAGCTCAGGGACCCATTAGTTATAGATGATTTTGAGCAGCACCTTTCCATCAAAGGTGCCGTAAAAAGAAGAAATGGTGGAACGTGGGAACGTGGAAACGTAGATAAAAATAACCGATAACCATGAATCTGAAATCCCATGTAATTCAGACCACTCCGAAAATGGTTGATCAACGTGGAACGTAGGAACATGCAATGGTTACATTCTCCCACTTGGTCCGAATGTCTTAATGATCTACGGGATTCATGAAAATGTTCATTCCTTGAAGAGAAAACTTAATGCACGAATCATAGCAGTAAGTCCTCTATATACGAGTATTACCTTCCATGTATTACAATGTATTTTGCTTTCTCAACCCACCATAACTTAATGAATAAACCTTATGCTTATTCTTGGTCCTCCTAATGCTATTTTTTCCTGAACATAAATGTATACACTAAAATGAGAAAAACAACTCATATTGTATAAGAGCTTTATTGCAAATGATATATGTATATATACATCAAAGGCTTATCATGGTACCAAGTCCCATTCTAGATACATGATCCTTAAACGTTGAAAGTGGCATGCCTTTTGTTAAAAGATCAGCAATCATTAACTCAGTGTTAATGTGTTCAATGATAACTTTATTTTCCATAACACGTTCACGAATGGCTAAGTACTTAATATCGATATGCTTACTTCGACTTCCACTTTTGTTGTTCTTAGCTAGAAAAATAGCATGTGAGTTGTCACAATATATCTTTAATGACCTAGAGATAGTGTCGACAATTCTAAGCCCAGATATAAAGCCCTTAAGCCAAATACCATATGAAGTTGCCTCAAAATAAGAAACGAACTCTGCCTCCATAATAGAAGTAGCAGTCAAAGTCTGCTTCGCGCTTCTCCAAGATACGACTCTGCCTACTAACATGAAAATGTAGCCTGATGTTGATTTCTGTGAATCAACGCATCCAACGAAATTCGAATCTGAGTAGCCAACTACCTCAAGGTTTTCAGTTCGTCTATACATCAGCATGTAGTTCTTGGTACCCTTAAGATACCTCATTACCTTCTTTGCAACTCTCCAATGATCTATACCTGGATTATTCTGATATCTGCCTAACATTCCAACTGCAAATGCAATGTCAGGTCTTGTGCAAACCTGAGCATACATAAGGCTTCCAATAGTAGAAGCATATGGAATGTTATGCATTTGTTCCTTTTTTAAATCGTTCTTCAGGCACTAGTTCAAATTGAACTTGTCACCCTTCACAATAAGTGTTGCACTTGGTGAACAATCTTTCATCCGAAATCTCTCCAAAACCTTATTGATATAAGTTTCTTGTGATAGACCAAAAATACATTGAGTTCTATCTTGATGGATTTTAACGCCAATGACATAAGATGTCTCACCCATATCCTTCATATCAAAATTCTTAGAGAGAAATTGTTTCACCTCATATAACAATCCCTTATCATTGGTTGCAAGCAATATGTTATCCACATATAATACAAAGAAACAGATTTTACTCCCACTGACCTTCTGGTATATACATTGATTAATGACGTTTTCCACAAATCCATATGAGGAGATAACATTATGAAATTTTAAGTATCATTAGCAGGAGGCCTGTTTCAATTCATATATGGATTTCTTTAATTTTCACACCAAATGTTCATCGGCACTAGAGGAGAAACCTTCAGGTTGTTTCATATATACCTCCTCCTCTAGTTCCCCATTGAGGAAAGTTGTTTTCACACCCATTTAATGCAACTCAAAGTCAAAATGAGCAACTAATGCCATTATTATACGGAGTGAATCTTTCTTAGATACAGGAGAAAAAGTCTCTGTGTAATCAATTCCTTCCCTTTGAATGAATCCCTTGACCATGAGTCATACTTTATATCTGTCGATGTTACATAATGAGTCTCTTTTTGTTTTATAGACCCATTTGCATCCAATGGCCTTAGAGCCATTAGACAACTTAACGAGATCCCAAACCCCGTCAGACGCCATAGAATCTATCTCTTCCTTCATGGCATTGTGCCACAGCTTTGATTCTCTACAACTGATGACTTGTCAAAACATTTCAAGGTCATTCTCAGCTCTTATATTGTAATCAAATTCTTGTAGATACACAGCATAATCACTAAGAATTGTTGACTTCCTCATCCTAGTTGACCTTCTTAATGTTGACTCAACATTCTCTTGGAAAGCGTATTGTTCAACTGTTTGTTCAGCAGTCCTTAAAAGTTGTTCATTAATTGGATCAACTTAATCAATGTCAATAGGTTGTGGATCCTGAATGATTGGTTGTTCAATACCTATTTGGACTTGAGGGGCATAAATTACAATCACTTGATGTTGGAGTTTGAATATCAAACTGATCATTGTCAGAACCTAAGTTTTGAGTTTGATCACTCCCACTAATCAAGTCGTTCTCAAGAAATTTTGCATTCCTTGATTCAACAATCCTAGTACTGTGAGATGGACAATAAAATCTATAACCCTTATACTTTTTAGCATACCCAATAAAGTAGCCACTAATGGTCCTAGAGTCTAACTTCTTTTCTTGTGCATTGTAAACCCTAACCTCATATAGACATCCCCAAACGTGCATATGTCTTAAACTCAGTTTCCAACCTTTGAATAACTCAAATAGCGTCTTTTCAACAACCTTGGTTAGAACCCAGTTAAGAATATATACAACAGTTTTAAAGGCTTCAGTCCACAAGGATTTAGGAAGTTTAGAGCTAACCAACATACTTCTCACCATATCCAACAATGTTCGATTTCTCCTTTCAGTTACACCATTCTAGTCAAGTGACCCAGGCATAGTGTATTGGGCAACAATCCCATACTCTTGAAGAAACTTAGCAAATGGACCTGGTGCTTGTCCATCTTCAGTGTATCTACCATAATACTCACCACCTCTATCAGATCTCACTATCTTAATTTGTTTACCACATTATTTTTCTACTTTTGCCTTAAATATCTTAAAAGCATCCAGTGCCTCATTCTTATTATTGAGCAGATAGAGATACATGTATCGTGAGTAATCATCAATAAAAGTAATAAAGTATTTCTGACTACTAGAGTCCAAATCTGGACTGCAAATATCTGTATGTATGATTTCTAATATGCTAGAACTCCTCTTAGCACTTCTCTTAGTCTTCTTAATCTATTTTCCCTTAATGCAGTGTACACAAGTGTTAAAATTAGTAAATTCAAGAGTATTGAGTGCTCCATCTTTTACTAATCTTTTCACTCTCTCTATTGAGATATGACTAAACCTACGATACCATAACATAGAGAAATCTTCATTAGTAACATTTCTCTTAATACTTATACTACTAGAAATATGCAATAAGTCATAAAGGTTACTATTTCGTAATTAAATTTGGAATAGACCATTGTAAAGTGTACAATTGTCAATAAAATTAGATTTATAAAATAATTTAAATTCATTACTTGAAAATTCAAAATAATATCCTAATGGTACAAGTTTGGAAACAGAAATCAAGTTTCTAGAGAAACTTGGTACATAAAATATTTTTTCCAAATTCAAAACAAAACCAGAACTAAGAACTAATCTACATGTTCCTATAACTTCAATAGCTGAGCCCATCTTATTTCCTGAATAGATGTATTGCTCATTGCCCACTGGCTTCCTTTGGTTTAGAAAGCCCTGCAAGGTATTAGAGATGTGAATTATTGAGCCAGAATCAATCCACCAAATGTTACTACTAGCATCTACCATATTAGATTCATAACAAAAATATGAGATTGAGTTGCCTTTCTTTTGAAGTCAAGCCTTGAATTTAACACAATCTGTCTTTATGTGTCCTTTCTTTTTATAGAAGAAACATTTGGACTCTTTCTTAATGTCCTCAGGGATGGGAACCTTGCCCTTCCCTTTTGTCTTGGCCTTTCTTTTCTTCCTTCCTTGTGTCACTATATGTACACTTTCACCTATCTCTGCTATGAGCCTTCCTTTTTCTTGTACGCATATGGTCAGAAGTTCATTGATTGACCACTTCTCTTTATGAGTGTTATAGGAGATTTTGAAAGGCCCATATTGTTGTGGCAAAGAATTTAGGATGTATTGCATAAGGAAAGAATTTGACATCTCAACCTCGAGTGTTTTCAATTAAGCTGCTATATCCCTCATCTTCATGATGTGCTCTCGCACACCTCTTATGCTAGTAAGTTTTATTGATGATAACTTTGTCATTAAGGTGCTTGCTAAGGCCTTATCCGAAGATTCAAATTGTTCATCAATAGCCTTAAGTAAACTTTGAACGTTTTGATGCTCTCCAATAGACCCATGAATACTAGCTGATATTTTAGTCTTAATGTACATCATACTAAGACGATTGGATCGCTCCCAACATTCATAAACATTTACTTCTGATGTACTATTAATATTCGTGGGTTTAAGAGGTTCATCTTTTCTGATTGCATCATCAACGTCCATCCACTCTAATTGGAGAAGTATTTTCTTCTTCCAAACATTATAGTTATCTCCAGTTAATTCAGGAACTTGAAAATCAGAAATATTTAAAGGTTGAAAAGCTGCACAATTTACATGCTATGTTAATAATTTAAGACAAATAATATTTTTAAATGACATGTCATGTAAATACAATGCATGTCAATTCAAATTATGAGCCTAGTAACAAATAAAATTACCTGTGAGCTAAATTTTATTTAATTAGACTCATATACTAATGATAAAACTAGTAAATTATATTCTTTTCTTAATTCCTGCGGGTAAATCAAGAAAAGAAAAAAATTTACTATTCTATCATAATTAATCATATGAAATATGATAATATACATGTAGGATAATAATTATCATATTAAATATGATTAATTATAATTTAATGTCATTTTACTTTATATGATTATAACACTTAATGTATAGTTTTAAAATAATTAAAGGTGCTGTGGCTAAACTTTAATTAAATTAAAAATACACAATTCACATGACATCTAAATAAAATTATATGCTTGAATATAATTTAACATAATGCATAAACAAGTATACACGATGAGAATTTCAATAATTAATCAATTAATCAATAAAATGTGACTAATTGATTTAATTAATATTCTCTCTTTAAATTAATCTAAATGTGCCATAAACATTGCCTAAAAATAAAAATTAATTATTTAAGCAAATTTAGCATAAATTAAATGACACTATAAATTAATTACTATTTCTAAACATGCCAAAATTGCCTAAAATTAATTAACCTTTCAAGATTTAAGCAAATTTTAAAGGCATAAAATTAATTTCACAATTATTTTGATAAATAAATAACTAAATGCTTGTAAATGACCAAACATTAATGTATAAACAAGCTTAACATAATGATAATTAAACAATTAATTAATTAACTAAATTAATTAATTATAATTCTCCTAATTAATTTAATCTCAATGTGCCAAAATAATGTCTAAATATTAGACAGAAGCTTAAATGGCACCTCAATATATATGTATATATATATTAATAAATGACCCTTAAATAGTAATTCATATTAATATAGTGGGCTTAAAAAAATAAAAAATAAAAAATAAAATGGCACTAATATATAAATTTGTATAAAATTGGGTTATGAAAAGAAAATTAAATCCAAAATAATCATAAAAGTATAATTATAATTAATGACCTATATCCAAAAGCAAAAAGCAATAATTTTAAAGCTTAAAATCAAGAAACATGGTGGCCCCACATGCATCATATTTGAAAATGACGTCCTTCTAAGGAAGAAATTGTCTGATGCTAGAATCCAAAATTAGGATGGCCCACTTGCATCATCATGCATTGATTTACATTGCTATTGGCGGGTGCAGTTAAGCAAGACACAATGTCAGATATTGAATTGTTGAAAACGATATGTAGCCTGCATCACCCCTAACCTCATGATGGATTATGTTGACCCGACCTGTTTAATATTTAGATCCACATAAAATCTGACTTCTTATTGCATTTCTGGACCTTGTTTGCAATTCTTCCAAAGGCCAGTTTGATCAGAATTTTATGAGTATTGTTTTTCTAATCTCCAAATGCAAAAATGGAGCACATAAAAAGCAACCCAAATTTTAACAGAAAATCACGTTTTCAAGTTTCTGTAATAAACAAGACAGAGGTTCTAACCGTAGGCTCTGATACCAAATGTAAATAAAGAATATTTAAAACATATAAATCATATTCAATATAAATAAAAGCAGAAAGAAACGCACCTCCAGCCATTGCTCAAAAATCCGAATGAAAACGTTGATAAGGGAAGCTTTTGAGCTCTCAGTCTTAGCATTTGATGGTGTATATGATTTTCTGAATCTTAGTGTGCACTTTAACTGAGCTTAAGGACCCATTATTTATGGATGATTCTGAACAGCACCTTCCTATCAAAGGTGCCGCAAAAAGAAAAAGTAGTGGAACGTGGGTGTGAACACCGTATTTTGTCCGGGAAAATTCAAAATTAATGAAAAAATTAAATTAGTCAAAAATAATAATAAATACAAAAAATACAAAAATACAAAAAAGGAAAGGATTATTCAAAGGAAATTTGAGAGGAGTTGAAAAGGTTTAAACATGTTTTAAAATAATACAATTGAAAACTTTGGGAAAATTACAAGAAAAAAAAGGAAAAAAGAAATGAATTCAAAAGGAAAAAGTAAAATCCAAAACAAAAGGGGCTAAAAGCAAACCAAAAAAAAATAAAAAAATAATAAAAAGAATAATAATTAAAACAAAATAAAAATCATCATAAAAAAGGAGACTAAAAACAAAATGAAAGAAAAATTGAATTAAAATAAAAATTGAAAATAGAGGGTTAAAAGCAAATGAAAAATCAAATATATAAAAAAAAAGAGAATAAGAATAATCCTAAAAAATAAAACAAATAAAAAATGTGCAATATATCCAAAAATAATAATAATAGAAACCCAAAGCAAAAAAAAGAGAGAAAATGAGAGTTTAAGATGTTGGGGCCTAATCTAGGAGAGCCCAAATTAAAAAAAGAGAGAAAAAAATGGAAACTCATTTTGGGAAGAATGGGCCAGCTCAGGAAAAAGCCATATCCAAAACAAACTCAGAATTGGGCCCAAGCAAAAAAAAAAAAAAAAGGAAAATGAGCCAAAAATGGAGCCCATACAAAGGCAACGCATCCTTTGTCTCGCTGACCTAAATAAACCCAAGGAAGCAAAAAAAAAACCTAGCCCAGCTTATTTGCCCCACTGACCCGAACAAACCCAAAGAAACGGCAGAAACCCTACACGCCTCTGGTCCCCCCCTTGGCCTCCTGAATCCCGTACTTTCCAGCAGCAGAAGCGGCAGCAAATGGAGAGATGCGAGAAAAGTGATTGGAAGTAGCAGGAGAGAGATGCCTTGGTCCCCTCTCCCTTTCGTCTGCTTGGCAGTACCTCGCGCGACACCTGCAGGAGCAAGGCGAAGCGACGGTACGAGGGAGTGCGCGAGCATACGCTGGTGGATAGTGGAGCAGAGGGGTACGGAGCGTAAGGGGGACCAGATGGAGTGTCTATAAAAGCCGAGGGAGAGACTCTGAGAGAGGGGGTTTTTTTTCGGGCGGGGGGAGCAGAGAAAGAATTAAGGAGAGAGAGATCGAGAGAGGAAAAATCAAGAGCGAGAACGAGGTGCTGGAGGAAAACGGGAGAGCGAGAGAAGAAGCAGAGGAGGAAAAATTCTCGAGTGCACAGAAGGAGGGAGAAATCGAAAAAGAGAGAGGGAGCTCGAGGGATAGGCCTTTTATTTGGGGATTTCCGATCGAAGGAATTCAAGATTTCGGGTCCAGCGGAAAGAGGGGATTCGGAGGTTGAAGAAGAATGCACAGACGGATAGAGATTGAAGGAGATACTCGCGCATAAGGACGAAGGTATTATTTTCTCTCAATTTTTGATTTCCTGCATGGATGAACATGTCTCTAGTGAGAATCTATTTTCAGTAATCTTTGCTTTCCAAATTTGGAGTCTGATTGCCTTTCCTTACAATAGTTTGCTCTGGCATTCATCATAGGCTGGGTAAAGTTTTTGGCATTTCACGATGGTCTTTGGATTTTTTGATATTTTGCTGATGTAGAAAAATCGTTAGGCTCAATGTGTTCTATTTCTTTGAGTTCTGTTGAGGTTTTCACTAATGCAGTAAGATTGTTCTGATCAATCTCTTCTGTTCCTATGTTGTACCTTTGCATGTGTATGCTTCGATAAGGGCCTCTACTGGTTTGGGTTTTGATTCTATTGTATGGACTGAATGGAAAATCAACATGCAGAATATATCTGCCTAGAGTAATTCCCATGAACTTCCATATTCCCCCCTTTCTGTTCTGATGAAGTTGTTAAAATAAATGGGTTGTCTGTTTCTAACTCAATTCGCTTGTCTGACCATTTCATTATGTGGCTATTTTGTCTCGTGATGATTTGGGGTAGCTGAACTTTCTTAGATTCATTGTTACGCAAATTTTACTTGGCTTGTCCTCTTTGCTGCCCTGTTTATTACTATTGACAGTGGGTAGGGAATGGAAGCGAGCCTCAGATCCCTATCCCATTTACTGTATGTTCTTCCTAATGATGAACCTTGTTACTGTGTTATTTCTGCTTTTATTTTTCTTCTCTGGTTCATCCATGCCTAATGCTCTAAGGCGCCAGTGGAGTGCTATGTGCAAGGCCTAGTGTTTGAAGCACAAAAGGGTGCTCTATGATCTAACCTGGGGATATGTTACAATGAATATGTAGCTCGCATACGTGTATTATTTCATTTCCTTTTATTTTATTTTATCTTGTTTTATTTTTTTATTTTTTTTACTTTTCTTTTCCTTTCATACTGTAAATGTATTCAAGAATGATATAGTGACTTTGATTGGACACCTAGCACACACATACAAGCTATTATTTTGGTTTGTAATTTTTTTTAGACAATGCTGTGTGGGATTTCATATCCCCCTAAGCAACTAGGGACGGACCAAAAGGCCATGTGTGGCAATAAGCTTCCATGATGCCTTTTGGGTTTTTGAATAGATTTAGTGTTTTTGGGCTCCAATAGCCCCATTCAAAAGATTGCAAAAGAGATTCAAAAAAAAAAAACGTTTTGGGCTCCTAGCCCTATTCAAAAGTATTAAAAAAAAAGGCTTGGGCCCCAATGGCCCCATTCAAAAGAATGCAAAAGAGAAAAAGAAAAGGGAAAAAGCAAAGGGTAGAAAAGAGGAAATTTTCAGTAAAAATTACGTTGAACCCGAAAGGAAATGGTAATTTGTTATAGGGTTAATCTTAAAAAAAAAGAAAAAAATCAACAAATCAAGAAAATTAAGGAAAACAGAAAGAAAAAGGGGTTTGAATCAACCAAGGTTATACGAAGCAAAACAACGACAAGAGTATAAAAAAAAAATGGCTTATAAAAATAGAGGGAATCAAACACAAACCATAGACAATAACGCAGAAAAAGAAAAGGTGATGCCAAAAACAATAACAAAAAAAACAACAACAAAATAAATAATAATAAAGCAAAGATAAATAAAAACAAAAAAATAATAATAATAAATAACGAAGATAAAGAACAATAGAAGGAATAATAACAAATAGGGAAGGAAAAGGAAAAGAAGAATAATAGGAAACAAAATAGAGAGTAACACAAAGAAAAGTGTAAGCAAGGAATACGAAAACAAAAACAAAAACAAAAACAAAAAAAACAAAAAAACAAAAACAATCAAAAATCGAAATAAACTAAAATGTCAAAAACAAAACAAAATAAAAAAAGGGGCCAAACAACAACAACAAAAAGAGAACAATACAAAAAAAAGCAAGGGAGAAAAGTGAATTAAAAATCAAGAAAAAAAGGAAACAAAAACCAAAAGCAAAAATAGAATTGAAAAAAAAGAACCACCAAAAAAGAGGAAAAATGAATCAAAAATCAAGAAAATAAAAAAAAATTAAAAACAAAAGCAAAAAAATTAAAACAAGGGATAATAAAAACGAAAACAAAGAACAAAAAGGGACAATAAAAACAAAAACAAAAATCGAATGAAAAGCAAAAAAAAATGATAAGGAAAAGAGAGAAAAACTGAAGATGCAAGGAAAGTAAAATTAAATTTTCTTTTAACTAATTGAAACACATCATCCAATTTCAAAATCGTTTTATTTGTTAAAAGAAAAAAATATTTTTTATTTTCTTTGTCTTTTCAAAAAAAAATAAAAACAAAAAGAAAAAATGAAACAAAATCAATCAAGAATTAAAAATCAAACAAAATAACAAAAAAAAAACAAAGCAAAACAAAACAAAACAAAGAAAACAAAAAAGGAAAGAAAGAGAAAAGAAAAAGGGAGAGTAAAATTAATCTTGTCTTTTATAAACAAAAACACATCAACTAATCTCATTTCATTTTATTTGCAAAAATCTAAATGATTTTTACTCTCTTTTAAAAAAAAAAACAAGAAAAATGAAAAAAAAAATCAAAAAATCAAAAAAATCAAATCAAAAAAATTAAAAATCAAACACAAACCAAACAAAAACAACAAAACAACAACAAAAAACATCAACCAAATCTCTAATCGAACTACGTGGACTTTGATCCCTCTTGAAGGGTACGTAGGCCCTAGACTTTCATCCTAGGTCAAGTCCGCCCTTATAAATAAACATTTTTTCCTTTTAATTTCATTCATTTCCTTCTTATTTTAATTCTTAAATTTATTTATGTTTTATGTTAAAATTGATTTCCTTTTTTTACTTTCAACTTTGTGTCATTTTCTTTCTTTATTCCTATTTTGCATGTGGTTTGTAGGGAAAGTTAAAATAGAATTTAGGCCATTTTATTTTTGCACAATTGACTTAGGGTAACCGTTCTTAGTAACGGGTGTAGTGCGGTGCCTAACACCTTCTCCACTCACAATCGACTCCTGGATCCATTTTCTGGTTTGTAAACCATTTTCCAAATAAAGGTTTTTCCAAAGTTTTGCCTTTTAAAAATTAAAATTTTGGTGGCGACTCCTGAACCCTATCTATTACTTTATCTCATTTTAATTTTGATTTTATTTTTCCATTTCATTTGTTAAATCGATTTTACATCGCCACGCGATCGCATTTTCGAGTGTGACAGTGGGAACATGGATGAAAATAACCGATAACCATAAATCTAAAATCCCATGTAATTCGGACCACTCCGAAAATACTTGATCGTGGAACATAGGAACATGAAACGGTTACACGTTCTCCAACTGAATCAGATCATAGTTCCTATATCACCATTGTCGGAGCTATTAACACCGCCGTTGCGACCACCACTATCGACGTCAGCAACGAATCCTGTAACAACGATGGCTTCAACAGTACCATGAAGACTTACATTAATGACTCGTCTTCAACCTTCTACACCCTGTCTTTTGATAACTCCACTGCCATACCAATTATCAACAAACCTTACCCACATCTCGACTGTGCTTTCACCAACCCTCATTCTTCGCCTTTGTACCCCTCAAAATGCACCCGAGGGAATCATAACGTTGAACAAAGAAAGAAGGCTAGATTATATTAAAGAGGAAGAGGAAGGTGGATTGATGACGGATGAACATCTAGTGGATACGGTTGTTGGTCACTCGCCTTTCCTTGTACGTTGATTTTGATTTTTTGGTGTTTGGCAAAAGTATATGCTATCATGAATATTTGATTTGAATGGTATAAATTTTATTTTTTATTTTAAAAAGTACAAAATTTAAAATAAAAATAATTTTTAACTGTAAATTTAAAAAGAATTATAATTAATAGTAAAAAAAATAAAAATATATATAATCTATGCTGTCTAAATGTAAATGATTTAAATCGCCTGATGCTCCCTTTGCAATAGCAAAGAAATCATGTGCCCTTTTCCTTGTGTTCAAGTCAATAGGAGTTTAGGTTTAGTCAGCATAAAATAAACGAGTCTAAATTTTTTTAAAGCTCTTTAATATAAAGTTCTTGTAAAGTTTAGAGAAAAAAAATTAAAAAAAATATTTATACACATTTTTACTCTTTATATCATTCTTTGAACTTTATAAAAATTTTATAATAAAAAAATAAAAAAGTATGACAATGGGGACTAAATTTTAAATGCTTGAAAAATTATAGTAACGGCTTTTAAAAAAATAAACTACAAAAACTAAGATAAAAAGTTAGGTAGACTACCGAAACTAAATGATTATCTTTTTTATAATTAAATTATAGAATTTACAATTTATTAAATAAGGGTATCTTAACTTCTTTTTATAATTTGACAGTTAATTATTAAAATAAGAAGTTTAATAATCATCCCACAATTTACATTTTAGTTGTTTCACGGGCCAATCTAGAAACAAGCACATCAGTTGCTAAGGTTCTATTTGGTTCATAGCATTGTAAACGTAATCTTTTTTATATAACTTGTATAATGTTTATTATACTCTTATATTTATTATTTTATTTATCAAATCATTTTTTAAAAAATATGAGTAAAATAGTCATTTTTATCTCACTTACTTCATTCATCTATATTTTATATTCTTTTTATTATTATATCCTCCAACTAAATAGAACATAAATGATTGACGGCACATGCGCGCATAAGCCATATTGATTCCAAATGTCATGCATGATTGATTATTCACCATTACAACCAAATTCTCATTATCACTTCACTTCGTTTTTTATGATTCTTTTCTTAAAGACTAAGTTGGGATTCACATTTTAAAATTTAAATAAAAGTTGGAAGCATATAAACTGATTCAATCATCAACAAGAAAAGGTTCGAGAAACAAAGTCTTCAACTGTGGTTTGGATCCATTGAGGGAAGGGTTAAAAAAAAAATTGCTGTAATGACGCACAAGACTATCTCCCAAGTGCTGAAATTATACTTGGTTGTGTGATGCTTTCCCAAAATTACAA
The DNA here is from genome assembly GCA_026724425.1 of Erythrophleum ivorense. Classification (NCBI taxonomy): domain Eukaryota; kingdom Viridiplantae; phylum Streptophyta; class Magnoliopsida; order Fabales; family Fabaceae; genus Erythrophleum; species Erythrophleum ivorense. Next base: position 183,515 of record JAIUCV010000645.1, on the reverse strand, counting down.
GATAGACACTCCTAACAAATATAATTTCATGCTGATAGATGGAAGAATTTTCATTCTTCTGAGTGCTAGGTCCAGAAATATCAGAAACATTTTATGAAGAACTCATTTTTGTGAAGTGAAATTATCTCACCATATACATTAGATTCTTGCTTAAATATTTTAATTTATAATTCAACTTATGAATCTTTAAAACAAAAAGCTCAAAATGTATTTTAACCATAAATAATTTTATACGAAGTTATGTATAAGGATGAGAGAATAATTTTTTAAAATGAAAATTTAACTAATCTTCTGAAAACCTCTAATTAAAGTCCTTCTTTTTAAAAAAAATTACTTATTAATAGAATTTTAGAAAAGAAAATATATTTTTTCAAACAAGAAAAAGAAAAATCATTATTTAGCCATTAATTCCTTTTCCTTTTATTTCCTCCCCTTTTTTTTTGGATTCTTTTTCTTACTTTCGTCTCTCAACTTCAAAACATACCCTTTAAGGCATCAAACTTTTCATAGAATCACCATCACCATTACCCAATTGCTGCATCTAGGTTTTCTTAAGCCTGAAAGTGGGATGGTGAACTGGAGAATGAAAGTGTTAACAATTTAGGATTCAAATTATTTTACACAAAGGGGATGATTGAAGATAAGATGTACCTTATTTTCATTTTTCACTCTCTCTCCAAAACCTTTGTTTTTCATTTTTCCTCTTCCTTTTCCAATTTCATCTTTCCTTTCAATCACACATATAAATTAAATTTTTTGTAGTTATATATAATCAGAAAAAAAAGTAACATATATAGAATTTATTTTTCTCTTTGTACTATTTTTTTTTCTTATCTTTTTTATATATAATCAATTTATAGCTACAAAAATTTAAACTCCACTGATTATCCTAACTAGACGCAAAGACAAACATTTTCGTCAACAGTGCAGAATATTGTATGACCCCTTTATCTACAGTTGTTCCTATTAACCTGTTTCATTGCCCTATAGATAGATATATAGGAGCTACAGGATCTTGGAAGCTTGTGATTCCCTAAATATTTGAATGGTAAATGCCTAGTTTCTATCCCCTAACAGCAAATATGATGCAGTGGTAAAATGTGAATCATACTATCCAATGGAGTGTAACCAATTAATAAAGCCAAGCCATCCTTCTGAAGCATCTTCAATTTCCCACGAAAAGAATAAAAATATTGCTTTAGATCTGCTTAATCTTCATTAGATTCCATTTTAAGCGATAGGGCCTCTATATTCCCTTACTTTTCTGCCATTATTACGCTTCTGAAAGGACAATATTCCTTCACTATTCTCTTGACACAAGCAATAATGGAAACCAGAAAAAATGATAATTAGTAGGGACAGGTATCTGTTATCAAACTTTTTTTTTTTATCAAATTGTAGCATATGAAAGAATTTTTTATTTTTTTCCGAATCAATGGTATAGTATGAAAAAAAAAATTTCTTATGTCATGTTTTTGTTTTTGTTTTATATCAAATAATAAATGCTTAAAAAACTATATTTAACTTTTTTTCACTTAATATTTGATTTCATTTTTAAATTATTTGTTATCATACTCTTTAAAGACGTGACACTAAATTAAAACAATGTTAATTGTTTAGTAAATATTTAAGAAAGTGCATATAAATTTTGCCAGAAGGTAAAATTATAGGTAAATTATGTAGATTTCTTTTAACTTTTTTAATACTACACAAACCTCACATCTACTTTTAAAATATATATAAATTTTCTTTAAAACAAAAAATTACTTTATATTTTAATTTAATTTTTAATTTTCTTGACTAAAATACACTCTATTTAAAAATACTCTACATCAATTTAAATACATATTTTTGAACTAAAAAACTTTTAAATAAAAGATATTTTAGTCAAAAAATTAAAAATTAGATTAAAGAATAAAGTAATTTTATTTTAAGAAAAGTTTGTATATATTTTGAAAACAGAAGGGATGTTTATACAATTTTAATAAAATTTAAAGAAAACCTATGTAATATACTCTAAAATTATAAAACACGAATAAACAAAAGAATCTGCACAGCAAAGCCACGGCTTTCATTTTGGTGCAAAGAATCCAATTCAAAGAGTGCCAAACCATGGCAATGGAGGAACTTTTAAATTCGCTAAGACCATCTTTAGTAAGAAACCCCTTTATAAATAACCAACTTATCTACTAACCCAAGGTACCTCTCCACAAACAGGCAATCACTTGGTTGTTGGTTCAAGAAAGGTTCAAAATATGAGGAAAACTCTACTTCTATGGTTCCTTATGTTGCTCAACATTGTCACGTATTCAGCTTGTGCAAGCAAATCCACTGCACAACATGGTGATCTTAGGACTTCCAAGTCACAAATGCAGCCTAAATGTAAGCATTTAGGAACTTCTTGTTTGTTAGTTTTTTTCTCGCTCTGATTTCATGTTCTCATCCACTTTCTTGTATGAAACTAGCCTGGACTTACAATTTCATTCTAGTTTGTTAAGCTTATTCAGGTATAATTCCCAGAAATAAGTAAGTGCATAAGTTAGTTACTGAAAATAGCATTCAATTACATGTTAGTTCTTTTAATAAGTTGTTAAGGAATGTTAGAAGAATTAACGCACATCAAATTTGTTATTTTCAAAGATTAAATCATGCACTCACTAATTGAAGATTGAAATTTGAACATATTCATCTTGATTGCAAAGACTTTCTTCTTCTGGGATGTGCAGATATGTATGGTGTGATCATGGGGTCAAATCAAATAGGCAATCAAAGAACAATTCCAAGATTGGAAGTGCTCCATCGCAGAAGCGTTTCGCATACAGCAAAGCCAGTTAATGGTGGTTCAAATGACATACGGCATCCAAACAATGGTCGGAGAAGTTCAAACTCCTTTTGTATCAAGCCTTCATCCTTGTTCATGGCAGCCCTTAAGAATCTTATTCTTGGATTGCTTCTATTTGTTTGCTTCTACTGAATTCCTAGGGCTTGAAGTTTCATCCTAAAACATAGTTCTTACTTACGAGGAAGGTACAAGAAGCAGAGATATTTTCAATATCTAACTCCCTATGGTTAGATTATAAGACCTCTACATGGAGCCAAAAGTTGCTTTTTATTTTATTCCATTTTTCTTATAAATACTCCTGCTCTTAGCTTCTAATTTCTATATGATGTTAACGCTTTCTTTTGATAATAAGTTAACCTTCTACCTTCATTTCCCTTTTAGAGTGCTAAATCCCATTTATACAAGAAACAATTTATGGGAGAGACACATGCATACCTTCTTTATATTCCTGCGTAAAAGGCTTCATTACTACTTGGCTCAATACCAGCTGAACTAGAGTTTCTTTACTTCTAAAATCTCGAATTACATTGCGTTGCATCAAGACATTTAATCTATAATCATACCAGACAAAATTAACTGGTATTTTAATAAAAGGGGAAAATCTAGTTTACCCTTATGTGATTCGAACAGAAATCAATTTGTCCCCTTGTTAGTTTAAAAAGTCTCGGTCAACTCTTATGGTTTTTGTTACTATTTAACCACCATGTGGTATTTTTAGTTTTAATTTTAATAAAAATAATCACATGAATGTTTATATAATGAACAGTTCCATAATTAAAAGTGTATTTCACTTGGACCTTTCGAAGTCTTTTTAACACCATTACTAGGATTAACCCAACATTTCAAAATTAAAATGGCCCACTTAATCCCAACAATAGCCTTATTAAATTGTTCAAGATATAGCTGAATACAGTGAAATCATTCATCATTTTAATTTTCACGCAAGCCTCATGATTTTCATTAAATTTTGAATGTAAAATAAACTAAGGTGGTTAATTAATAATTGAACAACCCACATAAGTGTTAAATATGACGCTTCGAATCACACTGAGAGCACAGGCCAAACCAAAGGGGAGATAAACAATAATTTACCCCAATAAAAAGCAGTGTCCTGTGCTCAAACTTCAAGAGCAAAACTCAACTCCTTGACTCTATCAAAACCTTAAGCATCCATGGATGACCTCAGAAAACTGTCTTATAAGCAGTGATGATAACACAACCAAGAGGTTTCTCTCATTGAAGAAAGTGCGTAAGAATTAAGACAAATAATTAACATACCACTAATTGGTTATTGGTTACCAGAACGAGGAAGATGGAGGCATAAAAGAAAGATAACCATAAATAAATGAAACACTTCTTTATTTTAGATTTGCTAAGATAAAAACTTAAGAAGCAATGCAGCAGGAAAGGTAAACCCACTAGGCCACTCCAAAAGTGAACATGAGAAAATGATCTTCATATATAAATACATTACAGATACACAGAAGACAACAAACAACATAGAATAGGAATTACACAGACAAGGGTCACAATTTTGATAACAGACATATAAGACAATAAATATAGGTGTTGAACTTCACCCCCCCCCCCCCCAACAAAAAAAGAAGAAGAAGAAGAAGAAGCTATAGAAACCCTTATGAAGAATTCCACATACCAGCAAACAGAAGAAGGGCTCATAGTTTACTTATTGAATAAATCTTCTTATCCATTCTCAGATTCGGAAAACATCTGTCTGAAATCTCTCATCATACAATCTCCAATGGCCATACCTCTCAGTGTGGAAGACAGACCGGGGGATGTAGAAATTTGGCTTTTTAATCTCTTTCAGACACTCCAAATTGGATGATGCATTTACAATGTCTCGGCTGGTTAAGTTAGCACACCCAGACAAATCCAAGAACCTGAGCTTCTTACACCCCTGACATATTGAATTGAGGCCTTTACCTGATAATTTGGCAAACCTAATCTCAAGGCACTCTAGAAGTGGCATACAGTTTCCAATTGCAGCAGCCTCAGAATCCCCATCTTGTGGACAAGCATTCAGATACTCATTAGGAACTACTCCCACATGTTGAGAAGGATCCAGCCAATTCATCAGGTTTCGCTTCAGAACCTTAAGGTTTGGGCAATTTCTTCCAATCAACACCAACGACTCATGGGATATTTCATAGCAGTAGCTGATATCAAGTTCCCTAAGCTTTGGACACCTAAAAGCTATTCTAGAGATTGAGTCATCAGTAATATGAGGGCAGCTTCTGATTGATAGCACCTCAAGATTTGGGCATCTAAATTGCCAATTGCATGATACATAGAACAAGCAACAAAAGAAAACAAAACAAAGTGAGCTCTGATGCCACACATAAAATAAGGCTAAGGACTCAAATATAATATTCACAAATCAAATCGTCACATAACAATCAACAGGTAAAGCTCCACCCAATTAAGCACCGATACTTTACAAACGGAGGCACATCATAACGGATATATGTTCAATCTCCAAATTGCACACTCAAATATCACTTATTTTGGAATGTCGTGTCATATCAAGTACCTATGCTTCTTAGGTTCCAACCCGAAAAATCCAATCATAGCAAACCCAATTACATAATCAAAACCCTGTTCTCAACTCACCTTTGGATGGCAGTTATAAGAAAAAAAAAGGGCATACTCCTATTTCAACATTTAAAATTTCAATTCTCCGTTCTGACCTCACCTTTCTATGGCAGCTATTGAATAAAAAAAACAGGCTTACTCCAGTTTCAACAATTAAAACTTGAATTTCACTCAGAACAATTCGAAGCAGAAAAATTAGAAACCAAATTCAAGAAGGGAGAAGACCAATTATGCTTCCACGATTTCAACTTTCGAGACCCAAAAGATGAGATAAACAGATGTTGAAGTTTGTAATCAAGATTTTACCTTTCAGCGACGAAAGAGAGCGATCGATCAGAGCAATGTCTGAGGCGGATCTCCGTAAGAGAACCGGCGCTCCAGTCGGCGACAGATTGAAGCATGGAATCGATCTTTCTCTCGAACTCGGGGGACCACCAGTGGGCCAACTCGATGGGCGAGTCGAAGTGGGTCTCAAGGTTGAAGACGGAGTGAAGGGAGGGGTCCTTGAAGGCGCGAAGCCAGGACTTGCAGACGAGCATGGTGCCTCGCCATCGGTCCTCCAAGGCGAGGCGAGAGAAGATGTTGATGAGGCACTCATGAGTCAACTCGGCCCAGTCGGATCGGGGGCCTGACTCGGCATCTTCTCGTTCAGTTTCCATCTGCGAATCAATTCTCGGTTCCTGTGTACGTGAATATGATGATTGATGAGATACGGAACGTAATGGATAGCACTGATTTGGAGCTAGGGACGGTGTCGCCTCAAAGAATATGGCTTTTTTTTTTCCTTTTTCTTTTTCCAATGAATATGACATTTTCAAATTTAATAATGAAATTTTAAATAAAATTTAAATACATTTTTATATATTTATTATCAATTTTTTGATAAATAAATAAATAACTATATTTAAATCTATTATTTTAATTTTCCAATATTACTCTAAAAATTGTGGCCAAATTACTCAGACTTCATCTTATTTTTCAATGTCTTGAACTTCTATTTTATTAGGAAAAAAAATTATAATGTCATGTTTTTTAACTAAATGTTTAAAATTAAAACACCTAATACGGATGTTACTTAAATAGCATATATCCTACTTGAAAAAAAAGAAAAAAATATTATAATGTCATGTTAGAGAAAGTATACTTTTATTTTGATAAGTAAATTTGGTTTTTATGAAGGAAAGAAAATGCAAACGTAATTTTATGTAATGCTTTAAAAATATTTGTAAAAGAAGTAACCATTGAAAGGGTAGAGTGGAGAGACAGTTCATCTTGTGTGTGTGTGTAAAAGAAAAATAAATATATATAATATTTTAAATATAAATAACTTAATATAAAATTACATAAAGGGTATATAATAATATTTGAAACATCATTAAATAATTTTGTGGTAGAACAATTTTACATGATATAACATTTAATAATAACAATAGTCATATAATAACCTCTTATTTTCTTTTTAAATCACAATAACATCTTCAATTATAAAAGTTAGTTAAATAAAACACGTCCATAATATTTATTTATATTAAAAAAGGAAATATTTCAATGATAAAAAATGAAACCCAAAAAAAAAAGACAATTCGTGCTAAACCAATTGGGTTCCCTAATATTTTGATTGGTTTTATGTTTATTAACTTTAAGCGGAAAGACTGGTTCTCAATTTTCCTTTTTTTTTTCCCCTTTCCATAAGATTCCAGTCTATTTTTTAAATAGTGATATATAGTTCTGATTTGGTCAAATATAGTTTCAGCAGGAATGGTCAACCATATGATTAGTGGCGACATGTTCAACCTCTGCTATCAACAAATCTCCCCACTATATAAGCCATGCCAACCCACAAACACAAACCTCATCCTCTCCATTCCATCGAGGACAAACCAGTACCCTCTGTTCTATCATTGCGGCACCTGCTTGATTCCATAGCCAAAAAGGGTTCATTTGGTTGGAGGGGTTTTGAATCATACATGGAAGTCCTTCATCATCAATCCACAGCTTCAACTTGTTACAACAATGTAGGCTCCAGCATTCCCTACTTTCCCAAAGAGAGGGAGGAGGGTGCCCAATTTCACGGCCCTAATTGTGTGCTTGTGCCATATCCATCCACAAAGAACAGAGTCTTCAGACTTAAAAAGCTTCACTCAGCCAGAGATCGCGGTCGTTCTGGTCTCCTACGCTCCCTCGCACGCAAGCTTGGGCGATTCAAAGTCCGATTAATCGTTGTACATGACACTGCAAACGAGAAACATAAACAATTGAGATCATTTATCTCTGCATACTAACCCCCGCTTTGTAAATAACTAAATATAGCCTCTCTGCATGTAGTCTAATTTGCAACAATGCTTTGTCTTCGATCTCATTTTAAGACTACTCGGAATATTGAAATTGTTTACGGTATAATCAATTTTTAACAACAAAATTATTTATTATTTTGTATTAATGTAATTATTTTTATTAAAATTTATATATCTATTAAAATTACAAGAAGCCTGTTACTTCATGACTAAAGAGGTTTAATGTATCAGGAAGATAGTATAACGCACCACCACGGAATCGATTCACTTGATGGGCAATATATATAGTGTGTGCAGCGAAAATGTTCTCCTAGATAATAGGAATCTTTGGAAAAGGCAAAAAGATTCTACAGTACATTATAATAACAGAATAATCATAACGGCTTGTTTAGTAGATATTCTTAACATGCCCCCGCAAGACTGAGGCGTCGTCGGTCACGCCAATCTTGTCCCTGAGAACATGTAGACGCTGTTGTGATGAAAGTTTAGTCGACGCATCAGCAAGTTGGTCAACGGTAGAGATATGAGAAACTCGAACTTGCCCTTGTTGAACTCTATCACGAATAAAGTGAACATCAATAGCAAGGTGCTTCATTCGACTATGCAGAACAGGATTGAGGCTGAGTACAATGGCACCCACGTTGTCATAGAAGATCACAGGACAGGCTTGAAGCTTGATACCAAGCTCATTCAAGAGGGATTCGAGCCAAGCCAGTTCAGAGGCAGTCAAAGCAAGTGACCGATATTCAGCTTCTGTCAATGACCGAGCGACTGTCTTCTGTTTGGAGGACTTCCAAGAGATGAGAGTGCCACCGAGATATACTAAATAGGCTGAAGTTGACTTCAAATCATCTTTGCAACCCCCCAAATCGGCATCAGGCTGTGAGAATTGATGATGATGCCTTGCGGATATGAGAACCGTGAAAGACAGTGCCCTTGAGATGTCGAAGAAGACGCTTGGCAGCAATCCAGTGTAGCTCAAACGGTTGATGCATGAACTAAGCAAGTCGATTGACAATAAAAGATATGTCAGGGCGAGTAAAAGAAAGGTACTGCAGGCCACCAATTAACCGCCGAAAATCCGAAGCATTTGTTGGAGGTGAGCCGTCAGAGATAGAGTACGCTTGTTGTAGCCACAGGAGTGGAGACCGGTTTTGCATCATGCATGTCGAACTTGGCCAAGAGATCCCGCATATATTGAAGCCGGTTACTTCATAACTAAAGAGGCTTAATGTATCAGAAAAATAGTATAACGCACCACCACGGAATTGATTCACTTGATGGGTAATATATACCGTGTGTGCAGCGAAACTGTTCCCCTAGATTATAGGAATCTTTGGAAAAGGCAAAAAGATTCTACAGTATATTATAATAACAGAATAATCGTATCAGCTTGTTTAGCAAATATTCTTAACAATAACAATACTAGCTCTATTGCCTCGAGTTGTGTCACTTTTTTGTGTTTTTTTTTTTCAAAAAAATTGTCATAACCGTCCCGCTACCCGTGATGCACACGCAGTGACTTCTTTAGTTTGAGTAAAAAAAACCACAGTAATTAATCATAACGGGTGGAGTAACACTTCAAATTGCAAGATAAATTAATTTTGAGCCAAATTATAAAAGAAAAAAATAGCATAATTACAAGTACTCTCAATAGAGTTAACTTCCATATGCGTTGGATCATTTTTACTTTGTTATCTATAATTCATATTATACTCCTTAATGCTTGTTCCGTTAATACAACACTACCCTCAGTTATTAATTCCATTAAATATCAAACGGAAATCTTCAAGTTTCAACTCTCTCCAATTTTCATTTTAAAAAGCACTTTGAGATGCTTAGCCCCAGCTATATTGCTATAAATATATGGTGCGCCAAAAATAGAATGAAGAAAAAAACTCCGCTAAATGAGTAATAGTAAGTAACGCTTTTAGATGTTTGGCACCACTGTTAATCTTTAGCAGTTTGCCTAACATTACCTTTTATGACTAAAGATGAACATCACAGTAGCATTACAGGATGCCAAGATTAAAACGGTGAAATCTACAAAGCATAAGAAAACTGTTAAGCAGAACTGATGAACATAAAATCAAATAATATGACATGCAAGCACACTTTCCCATCATTTTTAGGGATAACATAGGCGATAAGAAAGGAGGAGAAGCAATAGGCATGTCAAGATCAAACCCCTCATATAACTTTATCATTAAAAAAAATTCTCACGCTAACTAATCCAACATATTTATGGTGATTGGAAAAAAATTCACAATTGTAAGTTCCAAACAACTGATAAAACTTCGACAGTGACATTTGCCAATGAAGTTATTTAGTTTGGAAAAGATGCAAGACATTCTGCTCGGTTGTGTAGTAATTTACTTGACATGTAAGTAAATTTGAGGGGTGAGGGGAGGGAGCAGAAGGAGGGATAGACAAATCACAAAAATTCTGCTGATAACAAGAATGAGAATCAGATATTCCAAGGCAATTGTGAAAGAGATAACTAATGCTCAGTTTCTCCAACTGGTGTTTTTCCACCAGGACAAATAAGAATGACCATGTCAACAATGAAAAGTATGAAATGTCTAATTTACTACTAAACCCCGAAATTTTTAGGTTCTATGATAAAAATCTGAAAGATTCAGTACATGGAAACCAAGGGATCAAAGTTCAAAGTCTACAAAAGACGTAAACATAAAATTCAAAACAGCCAGCCACCCTCGGCGCTAAAGTTTAATAGGTTGAACCCTTGTAACTTGATTTATTCCTCGGGAAATTCTTTGTTTATAAGCCAATCTACCCAGTTCATGACGCAGTAACCGTTATTTTCTTTTTTTTGAAGTATGGATTTAAGATATAGTAGTGCAAAAGATGCGACAAATGACATATGCTTAACCTCATGGTTCACTTGAAAGAACCTAATGAGTGTTTTCAACACTAGACACGTACAGTTACTGGAAGTACCATATGAATTTAAGAATAAAGCTGAAGCTAATCAATTCCAGTTTAGACTTTCCATCACATTATTTATATTCAGCCCAGTGAGTTATATGATAAGGAGGAAAAGAAAGAATATTGAAACAAGTATGAATAATACTAAGCTAAGAAATCACGAGAATTGAAACCTCCAAAATTTTAGAAGCCATAAAGTACTTCATTGCATGTTTCTGGGTCTTTACCATTTAAAAGATTCACTCAATCTTCTTCCCATCTCATTTAACAGAATAAGAGAAAGGACAAAAAGAATTTGATTTTCAGGACTTAATTATTGGTCTTCTCATGGCACCGAGTTCAAGCACCTACGATCAACTCTCTCCACACAAAAAAAAATTGATATGATATGATATGATAAAATACGGTACCATAAAACAGATAAGTGACAAAGTAAGATACACATTGCGGAGAGGGTCACAAAGAGAGGCTACATCAGGATAAAACCTACCAAACGATGTCATGTTCAAAGGCTCTCTAGTTAGCAAGCAAAACAAGAAAGTATACTTTAGTTTTAACTTTTAGCCATTTGACTCCCTTCCAGCAACCCTTAAAATATCCGCTCTCAACTTTCATCTCCCAAAGAACCCTCAGTACCCCTTCCAATGCTGAAGATTCTAGACAAATTAATACTTGAGATATAGCCTATGCAACCCCAACAGCTACGTAAATCAAAGGCAAACATAGAGCAATATAGAAGAATCCTGATAACAAAAGAATTGTTGAAGCACTAAAATATAACTAGTCATTATATGAACCATCAATTTGAGCAAGCCTATAAACTCATTTCAGTAGTTATTAACCAGCTGGGTCATCTTCCACAGCATAAGTAACTATTTTCTTTTTCCTAAGCTGATCATAACTACACAATCAATATATAACATTAGGAGATAACTGTACATGAAACTTGGATACTCTGAGCTGCTCTTCTCAGCATCAGTGGCACCAGATAAATATCTGTCATACTCAAAGTAAAACATATATTGACTAATTTCGGTCTCAATAAAAATATAGAACGGATGTCCATTCTTTTCTTAAGAGTTTGGTACATGACATTACAGTGTAAATAATAAATAGTTTGAGATGCTCTTCTCAGCATAAATGTAACCGGATCGATAATAGTTGTCAAAGTAAAACAAACATTGACAAAGTTTTCGGTCTCAATAAAAATATAGAACGGATGTCCATTCTGTTCTTAAGAATTTGGTACATGACATTACAGTGTAGAAAATAAAAAGGGAGGCAAACACCAGAGGTGCTACGCATACAGAGGACGCCTATATTCATCAAAGTACTGATCACGATCAACAAAAACAATGGCATAGAGGGCATAAATTATTCCTGGAATATAGCCTAATAGAGTCAGAAGCAAGCAGATGATGAATTCAACCTGCAACAATGTAATTACAGCCTCTGTTTCGTCAAAATCAAATTGTAAGAAACGTTAATCAACTAAAGGAACGGTACAACTTCAGTTCTGCAATCATATTATCCTGAGAAACCAGAAATTTAATTGACGGAAATAACCATTTGCTAATAGACAAGCCAGAGACTCGCTTTCAATGTTGTAGAAATACTAAACTTCAATTCGGCATGCAAATTTCCATGAAATACCGATTAATAATAATAAGATTTTGAGAATAGATGCAAAAACAACAAAAATGGGCTCTCTCTATATGAGATCAAAGGGTCAAAGAAATTTCGTATGATAATCATAAAAATATGGTGGGGTCGAATCCTCTCTAATAAATATCAAAAAACGAAAGGCTGAGAGAGAGAGATAAGGAGAAAGAGACGTACACTGCAGCAGCCATGCCTGAAGCAAACCCCCAATGGAGGGAGCAAGATGGCGATCAATAGTTCACAGAGGATTTCACAGCGAGTCGCCATTCTCACGAGTCAGACGAAGGACTAGACTTGATCCCTATTTATGAGGAAGGAAACAAGATTCGATCTGGTTGATCCAGTTATCAGGAAATTTCCTACAACCTTTTCCCGCTGCCATCGTGGTATTATTATTTTATTTTGAAGAAATTATATGTGGGTCCCGTTGCTGTCGTGATATTATTATTTTATTTCAAAAAATAAATAAATTCTATGTAAATATATGAAATTCATGTCAATTACATGACTTAATTTAAATTTAAAAAATTAAAAATTAAAATGAAGAAAATTTATAAAAGTAATACTCATAAATAATTTGAGAATAATATTCTACAATATAATATATATATATATATATGATTATGAACAAGTGATATTATTTAATAGAATAAATTAGTAATATAATCTTAAAAAAATATTTTATCTTAATTTATTTTTTAAAAAAATATTTTTTAGTTTAATGCCTTAAAATATTTTTCTTAATCAAAATTATCTCTAACATAATCACTTGACAAATTAGATTACATTACCATTAGCTGATTATATGAATTTGTTTAAATATCATGAATCTCCAAACTGACTTCCTTTTGTTTAATTTCACAAAAGTCAACCAACCCAATCCCAAAAAATCAACCCCAAGAAGTCATCTTAATTAATATGCAATGTTTTTAAAGAATAATATCAATAATTTAATTGCAAGTCAATACTTTTGTTACCATCAAAATAAAAACTTAAAAAAACCTTATTGAAACTTTGTGGCTAACATTCAAGTACTCCTTCATGGACATAAATACAAGATTTCTCGAAAATGTGATGCTAAACGTTGTGGGACATTGATATCCATTTTTATGTTTTTAGGCCCGAATTGTCAGAATTTTTTTTTTTTATATATATAGAAGAAGAGCTATTTAGCCATGGTTAAAAAAATGGTGAAAAGCGCTGGCAATGGGCCCATGGAGGTATAAGATGAGAAATCTAACCTTATATTTCCTTTGGGCGGCTAATTAATGAACAATGAACAAAACTTGAGGTAATTTTTTTCCGACTAAATTGTTTTAAAAAAAGCTTAATATTATAAATTTTATATATATATTAGAAGCATGAATTATTTTAATTGTTGTTGGAATAAAGTTAGAACTTTCTATTTAGCATATTAAATGTTGGTGTTTGTATTATGACTTAAAGTAAAATAGAAAGTTAGGTCTAATAATAGAATAAGGATGAGAATATGAGTTCTTGCTTTTATTAACTTAAAAGGAAAAAAGAAATGAGTTATCGCCACTAATATACAACACCAAAGTTTTAAATTTTAGGAATTATTACCCCCGCTTTTATATATATATATAATTTTTTTAGAATTTGATTTAATTTAAAATATAAAAAATAAATAATTAATATCTAGTATATTAATTATAATATTTTAATTATACCCTCTATCAAATAAGTCTTTTAAATTATGAATAATAAGTATAATTAATTTTAAAGAGAAAGCACATACATTAACTAGGAATATTTTTTAAAAATAATTTGTATTTGAGATAAAATTAAAAAAATTAATTATTTTTAATCAACTTTAATTTTTATAAATTAGTTATTTATTTTTTATATATGAGATCAGATATAATATATTTTAGTCTTAATGTGCTTATGATTAATTAGGATTCATTTCTCTCTTATGCCTAGGGATCATGCCAAACTTTTGAAACTTCTTGAAGATAATAAAATCACTCTAATGATATTATACTCCCACAACAACACCATTAATCTTTTTCCGAAATAAATTAGCTGAAAATATTGATTTTCATATTTTTCTTCATTGCTCATTAATTAGTTGTCCAATGGAAATTTTATATCAGATTTTTCGTCTTGTACTTTTTTGGACACTAGAGTTTCTACTATAGCCACTAAACTTCATCCATTTCATAAGCCATCATTTTTTGGGTTTAACCAATCCTTTTCTCCTGTCTGAAATTTCACATTTGAATAGTTATTATCATTTTTATTTTTTCTTTATTGATAAGAATAAGGATTTATTTCTTATTATGACAGTCTTATCAATTTAATTAGTTTGCTTTGGATTAGATCTGACTATGAACTGAAAAATTTACTTATCTCATAATGTCCGATAAAAAAAGGATATAAAAAGAAGAAAAAAACTTGATAAAAAATGAGTTGAATTCAAACTTTTTCTAACAAAAAAAATTCAGCTCATATTGTAATTATTTTTTTATATTATTAATCAATATATTTTATGATATGTTCAATTTTTTATTTTACTTTACGTATTTTATCATGATTATGAGCTCCTATAGAAATATTTTTTTTTTTTTAAAAAGTAGGCATTAAAAAAACTGGGAGAAAAATTAAGAATGAAATGAGAAAGAGAAAGAGAAAGCTCTTTCCCTTTGTACGGTCTGGTGGTCTATTCAGATAAGCCATGGTTAACGATTGAATAGTGTCTGTAGTGAACATTTCAATTCCTCCATCTTTATGAGCTGCATTATGCACAGCATCCGATGACAGGTTTGTTTGGTATGGCATATGAAAAAATAATCTCTTTGCATAATTCATATATAATATATATTATGTTATGATTATTATTATTTATTTATTTATTTAAAACAGAAGTACGAATATTATTTTTATCCTTAAAATTATTTCTTTTATTTCCTCCGCAATTGCATTTATTTTATATTTTGTATACCAAATAATCTTAGAGCAAAGCCTTCCTATGGAAAAATTTACAACTCAAAAACTCAGAACCAATTTACCATAAAAAAAAAAAAAGCGAAACCAGACTACTGTAAATTGAAATTGGCTAGGCTGGGCCTATCCTATTTTTGGGTGCTGCTGGGCACAACAGTTAAAAAATAGTCTGGGCCCAGGCCTACTTTTAGAACAAAATGTTTTCCGAATCCAACCCATTCTTTGACAAATTCAGCTCATATAATTAATTTAAACGACTAACTCATTGACGATGAAATTATCACTACCAATAACTACTCAGAAAGTTAAATTATCGCTCTCAATAAATAAATATTACCTCTGATCTCTTGTATATAAGAGATTTTTTAAAATTTTATTTGATTTAAAATATAAAAAATAAAATTTTAATATTTAATATATTAATTATAATATTCTAAATATACTCTTCATTAAATGAGTCTTTTAAATTATGAATAGTAGTTATCATTAATTTAAAAAAGAAAATAAACACATTAAACAAGAGTATTTTTTAAAATAATTTTTATTTTGAACAAAACTAAAAAGATTAATTACTTTTAACTAACTTTTTAAATTTTTGTAAGTTAATTGTTTGTTTTTTATATATTGAAGTAGATAATAAAATCCAACATTTATTTTATTTTATCTAAAATTTGGTACTTAAATTGTCACTATTTTCTTTTATTGATAAAAGTAAGCATATAAACCCTTAACATAAAAGAATTGTCAATTTAATTAGTTTCTTTTAAGCTACTGGCTTATTGGGAATTGAATCTTGATCGTCAATGATATTTGGGTAATTCAATCGTCACTTTATATGATTATTGAGGATAAAAAAAAAAAATCTTTTGTAATATTGTAAGATATAGTTAAAGGAAAAAAATTTTAAAAATTTTTAATATTAAAAGTTATTTGACTTCACATTATTAAATTTATTTTTTCAAACTCTACACCATGTATAGGATCCAAATTAAAAGAAAAAATATTTATACTAGGGTCATATGTTTGTACAGAAGCATGATATATTATGTTTCGATCAAAACTTTAACAGTAAATTTGAAAAACATATGGGGTCGGTCCTTAATCGTGGATTGAGAATCGACGTGTGAATTTTTTTTGTTTCTTTTTAGATGTTTGTGTCTTGTTGTGTAAGGGGCTAAAGCCACTTTTAGAACGCCCAGATGCCAATCAGCAAAGAATAAAAAGAAAAGGACGTAAATTGCTATTTTTCTTTTTCAAATCAAACAAATTTGGCGGATTCGCTTCAAAATTCAATATTTGTAATTGTATATCGGGCAGGGTCGATTCCCACACTTCTGACATGTCTCTATCCGTTTAATTTGTTTCCAAGTGCTTAAAGAGCCAGACACAGCCTTCTCATCAGCTCTGTATTTACGTGAAGTTGTATCACAAACAGAGTAAAAGCCTCTCGGAACGAACCACTTGGGCTACGCTCCAGAACTGGAAGCTTTCCAGCTGGAGCTGCAACGCGTCGTATAGACGCGTGTAACGCCCAAGGGAAACCCATCATATGATCACCCGAAGACAACAAAAATTTCCCTATCAAATCTCTGAGACCACCAGCATTTCCTTCCACCATAGCTAAGCTTCTTCAAACTTCGGATACAAGTTTTCATCTGGGTCTTCACTTCCATGGATTTTAAGTTTCGGGGTGAGGATCTCAAGCCACCATCTTATCAATTCCCTTCTTCGAGACAAAGCTACTTCGCCGATCACTCCTTGTTGCGAGGTTTGTATTTTGGGAACCCTCACTTCTGCTACTGTTTGGTTTTGCTTGAGAGTTAACTGTGTAGAGGGAAGAAAAGCGGGGGAAAAAAGTGATATCTCTTTTTCCTGCGTGTTTACGGCAAAAAAGCAAACCTTTTTGTTTGGACATTGATGTTTGTTTAATGTCTGGTTCTTGACTGTGCATATCAGCTGGTTTTCCGAGCGTCATTCCTGTACGGAACACTAACCAAATGCTAACCCCGAACGATGGCGGGCAAGAGATGATGCGGGAACTGGAGAAGGAGCAAATCAGGCGAGAGATAATCTCCGGTGAGATAGCGAGGAGGCGAATGCTGGAGGAGGAAGTGAGAAGGGAGCTGATGGTGGAGAGAGAGCTGGCATTGCGAAGGAATTTGGGAGAAAAATTCTTGTTTGATGAGCGATTGGCAATGGGGTTGAATCCCAGACTTAACGTGATTGCCCCTTACGATAATCGCCCACTTGAGGAGCGAACTGCATGTCCAAATAGCAGAGAATATAATAGCTTGCTAACCATGCCCCGATTTCCGCAACTCATGGACCCTGAAATCAAACCTGCTCCTCAGAGTAACAAGGATAAATTGATCATACTGGTCAGTCTGTAAAGTTAATCCTTTCATTTATTTTGTTCAACTTCCTTTTCCTCTACTTTTTTATGTTTTTGTGCAATGGAGGATTAACTGCTGGTGCCTCTTAAGAGTCTGTTTAAATTGCAAATGTTGTCTTCTTGTAATGCTACTGCCTTGGTCAGTCTCTAGGTATGGCAGGGAAATTTGTGTGGTGCCGTTATTGCATCCGAGCTGTTTGTACAATGACCCCAGGACTTGAACCATAGATGAGGGGTTTTATTACCCCAACTATGTTAATGAAGACCTAGGCGTTGTTGTACCACCAGCACTGTGTCATAATGGCACAATAAAATGACCTGGTAAGACAGTGATATTGCAATCAAAAGGGGCGTAGGATTTTAACAATGGGAAGTGCTTGGGAGAACTTGAGTGCATATGTGTTTGAGCTCTTGTTTTTTGAGTAGTCTCAAGATTTGTGCAATAATTTGTGAGGTTCATGCGTAAATACTAAAATATTATAATGCATGAGTATCGAGATTATTTGATGGATGGGAGCTTGAGTATTTGTGCGCTTGAGTTTTCCACATCACTACCCTTTTAAGAATGGGGTGTTGTTTAGAGAATTAAGATCTTTTCTTGGATTGTACCAAGTCTAGTTGGAGAGAGACAAACACCAACAGTGATACTTGCTCCTTGTGTTTGTCTCTTCATTACTGCACCTGGTATAATATAGAAGAGGATCCAAATCCATTGTTTATGATATGCAAAGTGTATATTCATACACTAGCCAACCTTTGCAGGAAACAGAGCAACTTTTAGAAAAATAGCATTGCACTTTTTAGTAGCTGCATTTGATAGAAAAGATTAAGCGAACCATAAAAAGGCATAAAAAATGGCAAGTAATATTTATATGCTGTGTTTGCTTAACATATTCTAGAATGAGTATATCATTATAGAATATGTCAAGCAAAACTTGGCATATGAGTGTACCTTGCCCATATGAATTTTTATGGTTAGGTTGCAATGCAGTCAGTAAAAGGTGTAATTCTTTTCTTCAATTAAGTTGCACTATTTCCTAGAAAACACAGAAGACTTTGCCTAGTGCTAGAATATGTCACACTAGGCATATCCTAAACAATCCTAAAGTGAAGGGAGTAATTTATACCTAAAATGGTCCAACATTGTCAACTAGCTATATAACATGATTTTAGATTAGATGGGAAAATAATTAAGAAGGGATTATTGTCAAAACATGCTTTTTTTTTCTATAAACAGGAAAGGAATATTAACATGATTTTCTATCAAAGGTCTTATTATAATTCGGTCAAAAAGCAATTTTGATTAAGGGTCTTACTGTCCCCGTGGTATTGATTTCTGCTTAAGTTCAGATAGAGAAGATTACCATGTATGCTTCTGGCACTTCCAACGCTGTGCTGTGTCTAGTTATGCTTCATGAAGACATAGGTAACTAGTCGTAATTGCACTTGCACCTAGTAATGGTAAGGACAAAGGAAGTGGGGGTATTAAGTGCATGCCTAAAAATGAATCAATGTATGATCATGCGTCACACTAAAAGTAGCGAGATTAGTCCAAGTTTACTTGAATAACAGATTCTGGATCACAAATTAGTACTTGTGATAATACTTTCTATCTCTTGATTACTTTTTATCAATTCATTTTTTTAAAAAATTAAAGTACAATCAATTCAATTTTTTTAAACCTTTTTTTCCTTGCAATTATGTGGGCCCATGCTTAGGTTATCTGTAAATAATTCCTTAATCAAGGAATAGAGTTCATATGTAAAACTTAGATATTTATAGCTTCCAATGGAAGTTCACGGAACATGGAGTTCATATAGAAATGTTGAAACCCTTATTTGGTCAATGTTTGTCTTGCTGCAAAGTTTTTTCAAAGGTCTTATCGTAGTTTCAATTTTCTAAGCATATCTTTTTTCATCCTTTCTATGGGTTGTAAAATTGAGAATTCCAGAAAGAAGGGATGTGATATATGATAAAAGAATCATGATATGTTGATCACTGGGGCAACTATCCGCAAGGCTTTTTGCTAAATGTGACTTTTCTGTTTCTACACTAGTAAATCTCCTTGGGGCAAGCAACTGCCTTTCCTAGTTACTTGGCTGAAATTCTGCGGTAATACCGTTTATTCATCCTAAATTTGGATAGTTATAGCTTAGCTTCCAATAGAATCATGTGTGATCAATGTGTGCGTGGACTGTTAATTTAGGGATGTTGAAGCACTGATTGGTCGGTGGACTGTTAATAATATCGCGTGAGTTCCTTGTATGTTATGCTTGGATATCTAATTACAGGCTAAGCCAGACCCAGATGTTTATAGAGCAAAGCGGAAGGCTGTAACGCCACCTGCTGTTGATGGTAGGGAGCATTCTCCATTTGGTTTGAAGGAAAAACCCAAGGAGGACTGGAGTTGTGCACTATGTCGGGTTAGTGCTACAAGTGAGAGAAGCTTGAACGAACACCTTCAGGGGAAGAAGCACAAGGCCAAGGAATCAGCACTGAGAATGCAGAAGATTGGTAAGAGTGCCAGCTCATCATTTTCATCGAAGAAAAGTGAAAAGTCTCTGAAGCCTACTGAAACCATTGTTACTACAACTTCAGGGCTGGATGCAAAAGCAGATGGGTGGTCACCTCAAGTTCAACCTGAAGTAACCAGGGAAGGCATAAATCAGACAGTGGTAGGAAAAGATCGAGAGGAAATCAAGATTGAAGAGGAGGGGCTTGTGCAGGAGAAAAAAAATGCAGAAGATTCAGAGAAACAAAATGAGACTAAAACAAAGCAGGTAGGAAAACCAAATGCAGCGAACAAGAGGAAATTCAAGGTTTGGTGTGAATTCTGCCAAGTTGGATCTTTCTCTGAGATTGTGATGGAGAACCATAAAAAGGGGAAAAAACATATCAATCGATTAAAGAAATTTGGTCAAAATGATGGTAGTGCTCTTCCCACATCTACCGTATTATCAGAAGCTACTCCATTGACTAAAGATACCAATACTGCTAATAACATAGAAAAAGACCTGATGACGACAAGTAGTGATAGAGTGGTGGTGAAAGGTTTTCCAAATCCAGGTAAATTGTCTCCGGCGGCTAAGTTTCGTGGTGATAGAGTGGTGGGTGAACTATGATCATACAAAAAGGTGCAGCAAATTCTGGAGTTGCTAGGATTGCTTATCCTGTATATCAAAGTGCTATGGATATTTATTTGGCTTATCCTAGTGAGATTTGTAAACTGCTTTATGATCTACCATATAACAGCCAATCCGATCATCTTAATTGAGGATGTTTGTTAATTGTTCAAATGAGCAATTTAGACTATTCAAATTGAATTTGGATAGATCAAATTTTAGAGTATTTTTTTAATTTAAATTATTATTTTGTTTTTAAATTTATGAATTGTTTATATTTTATATTTTATTTTTTTAAAACAAAAAAATGTAAAAAAAAATTAATTTAAATTGTTTAAATCAGCGGTCTAAATTTTTCAATTTAACAATTAATAAAATTTTTCAATTAAGGAGATTAGCTTAAATCAAAAACCCATTATCATCCCTGGGCTGTACTTAAATTTCTCTGTATGATTTCTACCAACAAAAAAACTCTGATGACTTAGCAATGGCTGTTGAGTATTGAAAACCTCTCAACTCCGGGTCCTCTATTTATTATTACAGTTTGATAAATAAATCGTGAGATTCATAGATAGGCTTGATTACAAAATGAGTTTCTGAAAAATGTTTTTTTTTTCTTAATAGACTATTCATATACCTTATTATAAATAAAATATATCTTAGAATTTTTCTTCGTAAATAAGCCCAAAAGAAAAGATGGTAGAGCTTCTGGAGAAACGTGAGAACCTTGACGTTCAAAAACGAGACTGGTCACCTTAACCTGATTTCTAAGCAACTTCTTCGTTGTATAACACGAAATCAAATTTTCGTAGTTTCTTCTGTTCAACATGATGTTTTGGTCAATTTTGATTTCACACGGGACTCAGCTGGCCATGTTGGACCACCATGGATAACACGGCCGAACCGGAGAATCTTACGTCTCAATAATTTTATAGCAACAACAGCACAGCCAGTGCTGAGTTTCTAAGAAAACTCTATGAACAATAATGCAGACAATAAACCGGCCCATCCTTTATCTTCAAATCCGGCCTAGAAATGGGGATAAAAGGCCCCAGAGCCTTGGGATAAAATCAACAAACGCAAGAATAAAACAACTCATCAGTTAGTGAAGGTGTGATTCCTAAGCATAAATTTCCCATTTCATCTTATATATATTGAACATTGAACATGTAATACTATATTTATCTTTACAAAAGAGACATAGAACTAGAATGATTAGGAAGGGGTCAAAAATCTGCTACATCAAAGGCTTCACTACACATTCCAAAAGGACAGGAATTTCTGCCAAGTGCACTAGATCAAATTAAACCCTAAGGGCCACCTGATCTTGCCATGAAATCTTCCTCTTCCCAGCCCTGTTTGATCCATCCCCAACGTTTCTGCAAACCGATAACTTGATGTCATTGTGCTGGTCATCGCTTAACACTCTTAATGTACTTTTCTTTGGTTCCTCAATCTTCATTGGCTCAACACTACCCTGCATTTCCTCCTCTTCTCTCTGCAAAACAGATGGAATCTATAAGTTATACTAAAATGGAACACAAACAACTCATAATGTGAACACAGCATGTACAATTAATTACCGAAATCTGGTTCAAGTCAAAAAATGGAGTAATACTCTTCTTTGTGGCTTCCTTCCCACTGTGAATCCTGTCCTTCTGATTCAAGTCAAGCATTGAAGCAGAGCCGTGAAAAGAAGCATCCTTTCCACTAAAATTCCTAGCATTCTGGTTTAAATCAAATCCAGGAGCTGATTTCTGCAACGTGACCTCAACCCCATTGGAAATCCTTTCTTTTGGGTTCGAGTGAGAAGCAATGGCAGGGCGTAAAGCGAGTTCCTTCCTATTGTAGTTCCTTCCCTTTGAGATAGTGGGAGCATGGGTTTTAACCTTCTGTGGCTGTGAAACATCTTGCTTTGGTTGAGGCTTTGGTAAAGGGTTCTTCATTAAGTATTTGTAACGTTGCCTCAAAAATCTGCAGTTTCAAGAGAAATAGCACAGAGGATAAGCTCATAAGCTCTATATGGATCACAGAACTGCTAACTCATATTAAACGCATGAGACCATACCGAACTTCAGCTGACAGCATCAACTTTTTTTGCTTCATAATCTGCAATTTCCGTCTCGTGACCTGTGTCTCCTGTATATATTTAATACCATTAGTCCAATTTTTCTTCCCAGTCATTAGTAATAAGCCTGATTCTTAAGAGTTTGCCAATAAAAAAAAATGATTTTACAACAGCTAAAACAAGACTAGCAAGAGAAAAACAGAAACTAAACACAGTAACTATATTGTTTTGACAAAACTTGTTTGCAAAATAAGTCCCCAAAAAAAAAGGGTTAAACTAGCAATAGTATAACAATTGATCACTGTATCTCCTAGAAGCATAACTTTTAAGATTATGGAAGTTCAAAAATCCTATGGAAAAATTCATACAATACGACAAAACAAACCCAATTAACTCGAAAATTCGAAAGTTTCTCTACGCAAGGTATATACTCGAACAGGAAAATTTTATGGGAAAAAGCAAAATTGCTCTGTGACTGAATGTTTCATGCTCATAAAACCACTCTTGCTTCTACAACACAGGAATTTTGGAGAGAAATTCTTCTTTCATTTGGGAGTACCGAAACTAAAAAATTTTAAAACAAAGGCACAAGGATTATCTGATAGAGCGAACAATTTTTTTTCTAAAGCATCATTCCACCAGATCGAAACATAATTCCACGTTTCAAGATTACAGATAGGTAATTTCTCCCAAGAAAAATTAACGATCAAGCAGATTAAAACAAAAGATCCCTATATCGTTATCTCTAACGAATCCTCAATTTTCTCGACAACAAACAGCATAAAGCCAAAATCAACAAAATCCGCAAAAGATTTGAAAGAAACCACCAGATCTAACGAAACCCTTAAAAACTTTTTGAATCTTCAAAAACCGAATGAAATATTTACCATCTGCACTTCTTCATAGTCCTGCAAGAGGCTCTGATGCCTAAGCCTTGCCCTTTGATCCTCGTACGCAGCATAGGGAGACTCCATAGGAACAACCCCTTTCATCTTCTTCATCGTCAGATCAGCAAGGTATTCTAGCAAAACACAGAATAAAAGGAAAGGGATATACGGGAAAACGCAAGAGAAAACCAAGGCGAGAGAAAAAAAAACCGAGTCCCAAGAAAGAAACAATGAATGAGAGAGAGAGGGGTAGAGAAGGAAGGGATACGAAGAAGGTTCTCGCTTTCCTGTTTTCTCTGTGAAACTCTGACCAAGACAAAGGAACCCAAAAAGCCCACATAACTCGGTGAAAAAAAATTGTTCTTTAGAGAGACAGTGATGAAGATGGGATTTTTTGGGGGCTTGCAGAAGGGTATTTCGGGGAACATAGCTTATGATGAGAGAGAATAGAGAGAGATTGTTGTTGTTGTTGTAAGGTGGGTTTGGTTGGAGGACATTTGAAGACATCTATATCTATCTAACTATCTAACCTCTCTTTTCTTTCTTTCATATGCTTTCTTTTTTGTTTTTCCTTCTACATAAATTTTGGTCCAGCTGGGCCATTGATGAGAGAGAGAGTTGGACTCTTTGGCTTTGATGTGGGAGGATGCGTGGAGTTTCCAAGTTTCTTCTTTCATTGTATTTGTTGGTGGTATCTCTCTGCATAGAGAGAGAATGAAAGCAAGAATGGGTCAGAGAGAGAGAGAGAGAGAGAAAAGGGTTATTGAAGATAGGGGTTGTGGGAAAAAGGCAAGAGGAGATAAATGGGATGATTCTATTTCTCTGCGATCTGCTGTAGCCTGTTGCAGTTGGTGTTGTTGGTAGCACCTTATTTTTAGGCTTTGTGTTAAGGATTTTGACACTACTTTTTAATTTTGGGTCTGTGATGGTGGCGTTTACGAATGCCAGAGATGCCTTTTCATTTCACATTATTATTGCACAGAGTCAATCGCTATGCATTTACCTCCATACCCCTCTCTCTCATTCAATTTTCTTTGATGCCAAGATTGCTTCTTTTGGTGCTTTTCACCTCCCTTGGGCCTGGATGGAGAAAACCCGATATGGCTTTTTCATGATGAAGAGGATAAAAGCGAAAGGAGAAAGATATGTCCCTAATTGGCTTCAAGCCAGAAACAAACTGCCCCATAATTCTGTGAGAATGTTCAGGAAAAGAAGGATAAGGGTTGGATTAGACATTTTTGTCATTTTAAACCCATGACACAAACGAATGGGCTATCTTTTATATTTATGCAATGTTTGGTTGGAGGGGAGGGGAGGAGAGCCCTTCCCCTTGTTTGGATATGTAAAAATTGGAGGGGAGGGGAGGCAATTTTTGCCTCCCCTCCCCTCCCCTCTCCTCCAAACCCTCCCCTTCAAAAGTGGGGATTTTTGGAGGAGAGAGAAACATTTTGGATAAGTTTGACAAAATTACTCCTAAAATTATTTTTACTTCAAATATCATATAAATCTTATTTTTTTTAATAAGATTTAAAATATTTTTTATAAAAATAAAAAATATTTTTGAATAAAAATAAAAAAATTATTTTTTATAATAAAAAATAAAAAAAAATTATAAAAATATCTTAAAAATAAAAAAAATTAATTAAGGGTATAATTGTCCATTAATCCCTTCCCTCCCCTCCCCTCCCCTCCTCAACCAAACAACATATCATTAAAACCCCTCCCCTCCCTTCCCCTCCATTAAAATCCCTCCCCTCCCCCCCTCCATTGAACCAAACACTCCCTTAATGTTTTGTTTCTTCTATCTTCTCGAATGGAATTAGAAAGATGCCACCCAGCACCTACTTTTCAGGACTTTGTGTGTGACACCAGCCTACCTGTCGTTGCCTAGCGCTAAGCCACGCTAAAAAAATTTTCTTTTGATTGGAAGTTCCATTTCCCTTCATTTCTTTGTTGTTGCATATAGCTAATTTGCCACGCCCACAGATTTTGAGATCCTACCAGAATTGCTGATGTCCAACAAACACGTAGGAATTAGCTAAGCCTCTATACAAAGTAGCAGGGGCAATCTGGTGAATGTCTCCAACATCATGTGAGTAAGTGGCACAACCTCAAAACCCACCATGGTAAGGTAAGAAACACAGTTCCTGTGGACAAAATTTGAATTGCAGAGGAGCGTCTCAGAATAATAGTAGTGTTGGGTTAAAATAAAAAGCTGCGTCTCATGGAGTGTGGTTTTTTGCATCTGTAACAATTTTGTCGGTGCCTATAATTTCTCTCTCCTCTGTATATGTGTAAGAGTGTGAGAGAGAGAGAGGGAGGCCAAGTGGCCATTTGATTTTCCTATTCTCTTGTCCTTGTCGTTGCAATTACTAGTATTTAAAATAATTGGTTGGAGGAAGAGGTGGAGCTTTTTGACATGGACGTGTGGGTGTGCATAAAAGAGGTGGGTTTGGTTCTAGTCTCTCTCCCTCTCTCTCCCTCTTCATTTTCATCAGCACCAAAAGCCATTTTACCTAGGGAATTCATCAAAAGGAAACAACTTCCACATGCCACATCAAAGCTTGTGTCTTGTGTGATACACCTGTTTGAGAGCACTTGAACAGGAAAAAATGGAAAAGACGAAAATAAAGAATCATGTGGGGGTAAAAGTTAAAGAAACACTTGAAGGCGAGGAATGCAGAGAAGTCAAAGGTCTTAGGAGTAGGACACTGTGTAGGATGACTGGGTGATTCTTGATTTGCAATGGGTCAAGTTGTGCGCATTGCGTTTGGATCCTCTGAATTGGATTCCTTTAAAGTGATTTTGAATTGAGTTATCTTGTCCGTTGAACAAATACAATATTGACATGAAGCCCCGTCATGCGTTAATATTAAAACACATAATTTCATTAATTGAAATACTGGGTTTTGATGTTCGCATCCTCTCTTATAACACTCCAGTGATCCGACCCGTTAAATGGAGAAGGCACTCTATTTTATCTTATTTTATTTTTTGAACAAATAAAGCGTTGAGATAGAGCCACGTCACTTGTTAACATTAAAATACACGATTTTATTAATTGAAATGTAGCATAGGCGATGTGACCCCGTAATCAGAGAGGATGCTCTTTTTTATTTTTATTTTTTATTTTGTTGACTTTTACACTTCCTTGTTGGGACAACATCGTGATGTCTCAGCAAAGAATTTTTTTCTGGCATTTTGACACAGGAGGACGCAGGATTGATCAATTAGGAGAATACGATACGTTTGGATTAGTTTATGGAGACGTGGCATTATTGGAGGCGTTGATGGCTTGAACGGTGGAGGTGAAACCTGAAATTGAAGCGATGGCGAGCCTGATAACACTGCATTCCTCATCATTCCGATTCTTAAGCCTAGTTTGGTTGACGGAAAAATTGAGTGATGGAAAGAAAAAGAGAATAGGATTGAGAGAAAAATATGTTTAATTGGCAGGAGACTTCTTTTTTTGATGGGACAGAGCTTTATTGAGAAGGAGAATAAAAATTAAAATTATTTTATTTGTTTTAGATAATTTTTTTTATTAAAGGTAAATTAAAAATAAATTTTTAAATTAAAATGTTATTTTATTATTTGTTTATTATTATTGGTAATTTAAAATAAAAAATTTTATTATATTTATAATTATTACAAATATTTTAATTTTTTAATTCTCTTATTATTCTATTTTTATGTCATTTTTATCTAATTAAGTATAAAAAAATAAAAAATAAAAATTTTATCATACCAAATATAATTATAAAAGACAAGATTTCTTTCTATTCTCATTTTTATTCCATCAAAACTTAATCCTTTATATCAAACGAGGCCTGAACTCTTAAGTGATTTCAACGGAAGGAAGGCTCTCCTAAGAAGCAATAGCCAGAACAATATTGAGATGATGCCTTGCACTTGTCATAGGGTATATATATATGGCATTTGATGTAAAATGATAACAAATATCTACGTAATTTGAAGAAGGAAAACTCTTACTTTTTAAGTGATTTCAAAACTTGCACGCATAAATATAAAGACAAAACAAAATTTAAAACTTCTTAGAATGACTTGCTTTCTATATATGAGGTGCATGAAAATATATAATTAAAATTAATTTATAACATAAAGTAAAAATGAACCACTTATCTTATAATAAAAGTGTTCGCATTTGACATATAGAATACAACTTAATGAAAACTTAAACTTATATTTCAAAAATTAGATGAAGCCAAATTTAAATATAATTTAATTCTTTAAATACTTGGAGAGGGAGTGAAAAACAAGAGATAGAATAAATTGAAGTGTGAATTTAATTTACAACATAAATTATCAAAGTTGAAGGCTGGGCTCCAAAAGAAAACTTGAGCTCGAGGGAGATGCCAACCATGGAAGGAAGATTGCCAAACAGGGGTGGGTTTATACGATCGCATGTTCTAGTTGTGGCTTCATCGCTACCCTTAAACATTCCGTATTTTGTTATGCTTGGAATGGATCATTTTGGCTTGTCAAAACACATCGTTGTACAAATTGAAATGGTGCAATTTGACTTAAAGCATGATGTGGCTTCGTCTGCTCCATCAATTCAAAGTATGAATAAGCTTATATATATATATATTGTAACACTATTGGCAAAATATGAATAAGTTTTTTTTTAAAATTTTTTTTGCTAATATAACATTGACTCCGTTGTTTGCTGAACACGAAGTTTTGAACTGTTCAAGTTTTCCTATTCTTAGGTTATTGACATTAGAAAAAAAAAAAGACTTTAAAATGAATAAAACGATTTCTAAATTTTGAACTGAAGAAACTATTAAGTTGAAATTTATTTTTGAAATTAAAAAAAAATTGGAATGACAAATAACTTTTTACAAGCTGAAGGTTAAGTTAAGCCAAACATTGTTATTATCGATAAAATCATTTGACCTCGTTGTATTTTGGATCAAAAACAGGTGGCTGTTCCCTTTTATAAACGACATTAATTTGTTTCACAAAATATACCTCAGTGGCAGTTATAACAATTGTAAAATTTCAGCTCTAATACTAAAAATATCTACAATTTTCTTCTTGTACCAAAGGGTAGATAAAAGCGATGATCCGTCTCTTGAGATTAACATTTATCATCATGCATGGTGGGTGTTGGAATAAGGCAACTACTTAAGTGTTTTTAAAATATCAAATCCGTCAAATTTTCTAACAACATAAAGGCCTTGAGCTTCAAAAATAGGAATAAACTAAAAACTACATCTAAAAGTAAACAAAAACTCTTAAGGTAGAAATATAAAATATGCTACTGAAAAAGAATGAAATTTCCAAAAACTTTTAAATTGTCATAAACAATAAATTAAAAGACTAAATACAGCGAAAATTAAATTAAAAAAAAAAAGTATCCGCAAAGAAAACAAAAAGATAGATAATTATTTGTCAAATCTACCATAAAAAGATATATTTGAGACTATGTATTCATAAAATAATAAAAAATAAGAGAGAAAAGGAAATGAGGGAAAAAGAAGAAAATACTACAGACACAGAAACACAACAAAGCGGTAAGATCATTACACTGCCGACGCTAAGAGCAACTTTGGCTCTGTGGATCTATCGCCCTTCTTGGAGGGTTAATGAGGAGGCAATCCAGGGTTCATCTAGAAAATGCTTCAGGCATAATTGTTGCCTACAATTACTCGTCATCTCTTGATATGCTTTTAACTAAAATTTAATACTTTTATTTTAGTCTAAAGTTTACAAGATGTTCTTTATGTTTTAAACTTTCAAGTAGATATTTTTTAGTCAGATCATAATTTGAGAATAAATATAATTTTCCAAAAGAAAAAGATAATTTCATGTTTGGAAGTGTAATAATATGGATAGCTACTAGTTAAAAAGTTGACTTTTATTTTTAACAGTTGGATAAAGGAATATAATTTTATAGAAATTTTTTTTATGCAATTTGTTATATTTTTATTATTAGATTATTTAATTAAAACATAGTAAGTATATGATTATCTAATAATATCATGACAAATATATAATTTTTATAAATAATTATCTAATTTTTAATTAAACGATATACTTATTATATTTTAATTAAATAATTTGGTAATAAATATACAAGAAATTGCACTTCACTCTCATCCATTATTTATAACTTATTAAAAAATATGTTACATGGCTAATTTTATTTACAATAAATTAATAGAAAGATATTATTAATAATTATTTCATTTATAAAGTATCAAATTGAAAAATAGTTATATATAAGTGATCAAATAAAAATAATAATTTTAAAAGAATCAAATTAAAAAACATTTTATCTGTAAAGAATTAAATTAAAATAACAATTCTGTAAAAAAATTAATAAATACCTCTTGCTTTCTTCTATGAATTTCCATCTTCTCCCGTACTCACTCCCATTCTTCCGACTCTCCTCTTACCATCAAATTTTGGCAGTTTAGTATTCTAAAATTGTGCTTCTTGCAATGGAACAAGTTATTCGTCAGCCATTAATTGCAAACGGATGAACCTCTAATCACAACCCAGGAACTAGAACATAGAATGCCAAGAATTCAGGAACCCTTTTTTTTAAGGATCATTATTTTATTATTTTATTTATAATTTTTTTATATTCTCACGCTTACTACTCCCCCCCCCCCTCTTTTTTTCTCAAAAAAAAGAAAAAACTGGGTGCCATTGATGAGACCACCCCCGACCAGCTTACTTGTTTCTGTTTAAGATCATCCTCCGATTATATCTTTGTCTCCTAAATTCAGAACTATTCATACTCATTTTGCTTTCTCACAACTTGTCTATTCTTTACCTTTGAATTCATAGAGATCGCACCTCGTGGCAAAGCCTCCAAATTTCTTTGATAATTTCTCAATTTATAAAATTTGACTCCTTTTTATGATACAAATTTCGTATTTATGTTAAGGATTTGATTGGGAGTAAGATGTGTTTAATACGTAATGAAGAGGTGTCAAGGGACATAAAAGGAGGGCAAAACTAAAATAAGAATTAATTAATGAAAAGGATATTTTAATAATTTCACTCAATTTTAAAATTAGATTTATCATTCAATTTTAATGATAGCATACATGTAATATGACTAATAGGCAATACTTTAAAGATTAAAGAAATATTACATTTGACAGTAAACATGACAGTAAGTATAATTTTTTAAAATATTTATAAATTTATTTGGTAATATAAAAAATAAGTAAATTAATGATTTAATTCTTGTTTTTTTTAATTTGGTTATTTAAAAATAAAATTTTTTAATTTAGTTTGATAACAATTTTTTAATCAAAATAGTCTTTTCATTGGGGTAAACTAACAATCACTTGATAACCTTTTTGATGTGATATACACACAAACTGACGTGGTTGTTAATTTATAACTTTCACTTTCACTTGTTCATTTTTTTTTTCAAAATAGTCATTTAGGCAATTTTTATAAAGCCAAATGATTATATTTTATGGAAATTTTTTCCCAAACAATTTTTTTAAGAAAAAATGTCAACTTTAAGTCATAAGTTAATTATCATATGAAGGGATTTGGATCATCTACATTTAACAAATAAATGCACAAATTGTATTTAAAAAGAGATAAAAAAAAAAAAGAGAATGTGTGGAAAAAAGAAGGAAGTGGACCCCATATACTTTCACACTTTTTTGGGTTATTCTCTATCATAAATGTACAATAATGATGGGGTTGGTCCATGACTTTTCTTTTGTTACATTTTAATGCATCAAGCTATTTACTAAAGATCCTAAAAAAGAAAACCTTGGAGGAGCCATTGACTCTAACTACCATCTATATATGATCCGTACTAGATCTGACTAACTAAACATCCTACCTCCTCAACATATTGTTGACAGCCCATCTTTGTTCAAGTAGAATCTTTCAATAGTATATTTTGATTCCTTTTTCCCATTATTTAAAAAAAGTGAGCCACCGATTCAACCTATCATCGCAGTAATCCAATTATAAGAGTGAAACTCTACCAATTAAGCTATATCCGCCTAAGCCAAGTGGAGTATACATGAAGGAGTGAGAGACTTCTTTTATTCTTTTCTTTGACACAATTAGGCCATCATGGATTTGAACTAGAGACTATATCTGTAAAATAAATCATTGCATCTATAGTTCAACTAATCAGAAAAGAATCTATAGATTAGTGTAAATGGCCCCTATCCCAATGTAAGGTTTCATTTAAGTAAGTATAATTTCTAAAAAAATTTAAAAATTATCTAGTGATACCCAAAAATAATATTAAGTTAATGATTTAGTTCTTAAAATATTCCTTTTTTCTTAATTTAGTCATTCAAAATAAAACTCTTTAATTTAGTCTTATAATAATTTTTTTCAATTAAAACTATCTCTTTATTGAAAAAAGTTTTAGTCACGTAATCACAAAATTGTTGGGTTATTACTTTGACTTGTCCAGGTAAACCCCCCCCCCCCCCAAAAAAAACAACATTTAGGCAACTTTGATGAAACCAAATGAGTGTCCAAATAATATTGTTTTATGAAATTTTTTTTTTAAATTGTCACATGATAGCAATTTTAAGTTAATGATGATGTAAGATTAAGTAATAAAGCTTGTCCAATGAATAGACTATTTCCATTGAAATAATTTTAAATTGACTTAATTAAAAAATTAACTTTAAATAACTAAGAAAAAGTAGAGTAATATTTTATTCACTAAATATTAATATATTTAAAAAAAATCACCTTCTCAAAACACCTAACGTTCTCCTTTTCAAAATTCCAGCGCAATGGCCAAAGCAGACTTTCTGCCCCAATCTGCATTTTTGCTTGATGAGATTACCTTCGTTAAAAATTGCAATTAATTGTGGGAACTTAGAGGGTTGGTTAATGTTACTTTAACTTCGCAAAGAGCCGAACTATAATTTAAAGAAAAAAAGAAACTCGCAATCATAGACCGAGGAGACATTTTTGTGTAAATTTAATTTATTATAAAACAAAAATATATTTTTTTAATTTCTTAACTTGCGTTAAATTTTTTTTTTCTGTTATTTTATTTTGTTCAAATTTTTTTTTTAATTTTATCTCATATTTTACTTCGTTTTTTAGTTTTATTGTATTCCAACGGCCTTGAAAAATTATTCAACTGTTTTATTCTTTCTATAATTATCAAAGATGCTTAACAAAAATGTTTTATATAGTTCTTTTGTTGCTTAACTATAATAATCTCTTGTCAACTGAAATTTTCCTATTATAATATTCTTCTCTATTACTAATTCAAACTTTGCGTTTTCTAAGAATGAGATGATGTTTGCATAATTTTGACTGATCACATGATTTCTCTAAACGCTAAACCGTGTTTTATGCATTTTGTTTCCATCTTTGACAAAAACGCATGTCTGAATCCAAGCGCAAAATTGAACCCTCCACTAAACATTTTCACAGAACAAGAAAACTTCGCTTCTCATGTAGATGTAATCTATCGAATCTAATCGCCAAAACACCCGTTCTCACGCAATTCACATTTCAGCCTTTGATAATTCGTAGTTGATAATCCTATGCCATTCATAGTATACATTTCTTAGCTGAAGGTCTATGCTTTAATTGATAATTTTCTTTTCAAAATTGCCAAAGCCGCAAAGCGGATCCCTACACATCTTTAAAGATGTCTAAGGTTTGCACATCTAACCTGATCTGTCTACAGTCTGCATTTTTTTAATAAAATTTTGATATTTTTTTATTTTAAAAAATATATAATATAAAATAAAAATAATCTTTTGATTATAAAATTTTAAAAAATAATGATTTAAATAAAAAAATATATAAAACATAAAATTTGAATAGTTCAAATGACATTTCAAGAATGTATATAGCTCAGGTCCGCTAAAGTCGTTCTCATTTAACCTTTCAAGACCCACTTTCTACCATGCCTCCGCGAGTTCCTACTGAATACCGGACTCAAATGCCTAAGGCTTCAACTCAAGGACCCAACCCCAGAACTGGAATATGAAGAGGAAGATGAAGTTGACCGAGACCCAAGCCTCCCGAAGAATGACAAGAAATTGCGAAATATCCTGCCCAATCCACGACTTTCGTTAACTCCATTGATGACACAAGCCTGTAATTTCTTTTTTCTTTCTAAAATGTACACTTGTATTGTCGATGAGGATCTTACACACACGCAAATGCCCCAGTGTGTGTTGTTGTCCAAAACGCCCACACACGCTGGGTCAAATTTAGCTGTTAAAACATGTGAACCTTGTAAAATCTTAGTGTTGAAAATTTGCTATAAATTGGCCACCCTCGTCAGTGAGTTATTGTTTCATTCTTAAATTTCTATTGTTTTGTTCTCTTAATCTCAAATTGAAAGTTCGGTTGTTGCACAAATTTAATGTATTGTTAAAAATTTGTTCCAAATCATTTATATTATATGAAATTTGTTAGTAATGATTCGTTATATTATTACAAATTTGTTAACAATTATTTATATTTCTAATTTGTAGTAGAAAACAGTAAAATTTACTTATATCTAAAATTTGATGTATATTTATTTATTTATTTATATTTATAAGACTCAACGTAAATAAAACACTTTTTGTCTATGTTTATCTAATTGGCAATATATCTTAGACCCCTTATACAATCACCTTTCAATATGATGTACGTACAATTGTAAAAATAAAGTGAATGACCTCTTAATATAGAGTTGTGACAAATGATCAATCTCGAGTTAAAATTGCGATCGAATAATATACAGATTCCTCAAAAAAGACGACACGTCGTCCCCAACCCGTCCCGACGCACCGTCCTGTCTTCTTCGGGGCTCCGAATTTGCGTTTGCCTTCAAGGAAGGAGAGACAAAAGTAAGGAAAAATTATATTCAATGGCACTGGTATGATAAAATTTATAATAAAAAATTTTAAAAACTAAAATTATTTTTAATAATTATGAGTACCATCCAGTTTTAAAAAATTTATTATTAAGTGTAAAAAAATTAATAATAAATTTTTTAAAACTAGTTATTAATCTTTTAAAATTTGATGATAATTCTAATCTTTAAAGATAATTTTAATTTTTAAGATCTTTTATTATAAATTTTATAATATCCAAGTCTTTGATTGTATTTTAAAAAAATATAAAATAAATCATCATTAACGATCCCAAGAAAAAAGAAAAAAAGGCCTGCACTTATAAAATTGATTTGTGCATATATATATATATATATATATATATATGCATGTATGGCTGGCATTTGTTAATCAAATCTTCTCAAAAAGAATAACAACTTACTTGGTTTCTGTTTAAGATCATCCCCCGACGATATCTTTTGTCTCCTAAATTCAGAACTATTCATATCCATTTTGCTTTCTCATAACTTGTCTATTCCATACCTTTGAATTCATAGAGATCGCACCTCATGGCAAAGCCTCCAAATTTCTTTGATAATTTCTCAATTTATAAAATTTGACTCCTTTTTATGACAAAAATTTCTCATTTATGTTAAGGGCGCGATTGGGAGTGAGATGTGTCCAGTACGTAATAATGAAGAAGTTCCCAGAGACATAAAAAGGAGAGTGAAACTAAAATGAGTATTGATTAATGGAAATGATATTTTGATAATTTTACCCAATTTTAAAAATTAGATTTATCATTCAATTTTAATGATAGCATAAATGTAATATAGCTAATAGGCCATACTTTAAAGATTAAAAAATATATTACATTTGAGAGTAACACATGAGAGTAAGTAAGTACAACTTCTGAACAAAATCTAAAAATTTATTCGGTAATACAAAAATTATAAATTAATAATTTCGTTCTTCAACTATTACTATTTTTAATTTAGTTATTTAAAAATAAAAAATTTCAATTTTGTCCTATAACAATTTTCTTTCAATCAAAATAATCTTTTTATTAAGTAAACTAACAATCACTTAATAAACTTTTTGATAATACATGCAAATTGATGTGGTTTAACTTTGACTTGTCCAATTGTTTTTTTTTTTCAAAAGTGTCATTTAGGCAATTTTTATAAAGTCTAATGATTATCCAAATGTTATTATTTTATGAAAAATTTTTCCTTAGCAATTATTTTTTTAGAAAACAATGTCACAAGATAGCAACTCTAAGTCATAAGTTAATGACCATCTAAAAGGATTTGGATCCTCTACATTTAACAAATAAATACACAACATGTATTTAAAGATAGATTTTCTTTTTTGCACAAAGGGTTGAAGGGAGATAGTGCATCAAGCTATTTACAAGAGCCAACGTGATCTTTTTTCCTAAGGATCCTAGATGAGGAAACCTTAGAGGAGTTATTAACTCCAACTATTGTCCACGTACAATCCATACTAGATCTGACCAAGTATCCATCTTACTTTCTCTACATTCTTGATTGCCCATCTTTGCCTTAATAAAGTCTTTTAACGGCATATTTTGATATTTTTTCCTATTATTTGGAAAAAGTGAACCACCAATTTTGGTATAAAAATACTATCATTATCATATAGATAATTAGGCATCCAATTTATAATAGCAATAATCCAATTGTAAGAGCAAAGCTCTCCCTATTAAGCTATATCCCCCCAAGCTAAGTGGAGCATGCATAAAGGAGTTATATACTTCTTTTATTCTTTTCTTGACGTAACTAGACTATCATGGACTTGAACTAAAGACCTCGCCCATAAAATAAATCATTGTACCTACAGTCTAACCGATTGGGAGAATCAATAGATTACCGTAAATGACTTTATATCCCTATGTAAGATTCCATTTAAGTAAGTGTAATTTCTAAAAAAATTTAAAATTTATCTAGTAGTACAAAAAATTAGTAAGTTAATGATTTAGTTCTTAAAATATTATTTTTTTCTTAATTTAGTCATTCAAGATATTTTTTTTAATTTAATCCCATAATAATTTTTTCCTCAATTAAAACCATCTTTTTATTAAGAAAAACTATTATTATTTGATAGACTTTTTGATATGACAAAAATACAAACTGAGTAATTGTTAAGTGAATAGGATCACTTGAAATACTTTAGGTTAATTAAGAAGAGAGAAAGAAAGGAAAAAATGAGGCCTCATGGAGCTTATAGGATAGATGTGTTTGTAGACCCCACATTTTTTTTCTCTATCTCTTTTCTCACTTCATTTTCTTAAGTACTTCAGAGAATTTATACTCGATTGTTGAGTTATAACTTTGATTAGTCCAAGTAACTCCCAAAAATAAAAGCATCATTTAGGAGATTTTTATGAAACCAAATGACTGTCCAAATAATATTGTTTTGTGAAAAACAATAATTTTTTAAGAAAAAAATGTCACATGATAACAATCTAAATTATAAGTTAATGATCGTGTAAGTTTAGGTACCTAAATTTAGTCTAATGAATAGACTATTTTGATTGAAATAATTTTTAATTGATTAAATTAAATTTTTTTAATTATAAAATAACTAAAGTAAAAGTAGAGTGATATTTTATTCACTAAATATTAATTTATTAAAAAAATCACCTTCTCAAAACACCTAACGTTATCGGAAGTGGATAAGATGTGCAGGATCTGTACATCTGATCTGGACCGTCCAGATCAGATCTGGATCGTCCTGATCTCTTTTTTTTAAAAAAAATTTTGATATTTTTTTATTTTAAAAGATACAAAATGTAAAATTAAAATAATCTTTTAACTACACATTTTTATAAAAATAATAATTTAAATAAAAAAGTATAAAACATAAAATATAAAATCTGGACCGTCCAAATATTATTTGGACGGTAAATATTTGGACGGCCCAAATCGCATCTCAAGGATGTGCATGTGCAGGAGATCCGGATCCAACGTTATCCTTTTCAAAATTCCAGCGCAATGGCCAAAGAAGAAAAACAGCCTCAATTTGCATTTTTGCTTGATGAGATTACCTTCGTTAAAAATTGCAATTAACGGTGGGAATTTAGCGAGTTGGTTAATGTTACTTTAACTTCACAAAAAGCCGAACTATATTTAAATAAAAAAAATCATAAACTCACAAGCATAAACCAAGGAGACATTTTTGTGTAAATTTCATTTATTATAAGTTTTAGTTTTTTCTTTAAATTTATTTTTTAAAAAAATTTTGAGCATTAATGGTTTTTTGTTATATAAGCAAGAGGTCTCCTATTAGAAATAATTATCTTCTTAAGCATGTTCTTATTGATGCAAGAGGTATATATAATTGAGGACAAGCCGAAGCAGTAGATAGGTTTACTTGCAACAACCATGGTAATTGGATTGCTAGTTTCAGCAAATTTCTTGGATTTGTAGAAATTATCCTTATATTACCATGTGCTATTCAATTGAGAGTGAACCTGAAATCAAAAATTTGAAGATTGAATCAAACTCTTCACTTATTGTCCTCACCTTATGCAAGGATAATTCCTTCTCATGTTAGGCATTTTAGATTTGGAATAATTTTTTATGAGAATGAGTGTGAGTGAAAATAAAAAATGAGAATAGAAAATAATTTTGATAGAATAAGATAATTATATTGATACATGATAAAAGGTAATTAACATTCTATTCTATTCTTAGATTTAATTAGATGAAAACAAAACATTAAAAAAAAAAGATAAAACAAATAACCATAATATTTCTAGAGGAAAAACATCTTAAAATATTCATTTTTAATTTTATTCTATTGATTTTTTAAAATACATTAATCTATTTTTAATATTTCAATGTTTTTAAATATTAGTTTTTTTTTATTTTTGATTATTTTAAAAAATTCAAACACAATAATAGAATAATAAAGCTAAAGGAGTAGTTATATAAATTTTCATCACAGTCCTCCAATTTACTCTAACGTTCTATTAAAATTACAAAGGAATTTAAATTACAGTGAAATTATTTATTATGTAGAATGGAATGAAGAGTAGAGATGGCCAACCAAACATTTCCCAAACAAATAGTGATAATATCTGCATATCAAACAAAGCATTCAAACTTAGTCAACAGCGGCAAACGCTTTCGCTCCTTGATATGTTGAAGAATGGACCATCAAATTTTCTTTGGAGAATCAAAAATCTTGTGCAAATTTGTTAACTTGCATGGAAGGACAAATCTCTCCTCTCATTTACTATGCCTCTATCCCTCTATTTGGGTCATGAACCTTTGATTAGGATTTAATAGGCTTTCTTATTCAACGAATGATAACTAAGGATATTAAGCCAAAGAAAAGATATCACAAAATAAAAACTTTTGTATTCATCTTTCTAACATACCAAGCATAATACAGAACGTGTCTATATATAGAGACAGAAATTGATAGGATGTAGACACGTGTATACAAAGGAAAATAGAAAAATGTTCTAGAATGACCTGTTGCTAGAATTACTTATTTGGATATAGTCTGTCCTGGGGCTAAGCTATTAGCTGAGGTGAAATTGGTTAAGTTGGTCAATACTGAGGTGTTTGTCTTAATATGCCCCCGCGAGTCCAATGGTATAGAACAGACATTGAGACTCAAACGAAGAAGAGAAAAATGATGTGAAGCCAAAGGCTTAGTCATGATATCAGCTAGTTGATCCTTGGAAGAAAAAGACTTCGAAGCAACTCTTTCTCGAACAAAATGATAGTCAAGTGCAATATGTTTAGCTCTTGAGTGAACGACAGGATTAGTAGCAAGATAAGTAGCTCCCAAGTTGTCACAATACAAAATAGGTGACTGTGGTAGAAAGATGCCAAGTTCTTGAAGCAAATTCTGAATCCAAATAAGTTCACACGTGGTGGTAGCTATAGATCGATATTCTGCTTCAGTGCTAGAACGAGAAACAGTTAGTTGCTTTTTAGAACTCCAAGCAACAAGATTAGAACCAAAATAAATGTTAAAGCCAGTAGTAGACCAAGAATTAACAGAACATCCACCCCAATCAGCATCAGAGAAAGCAACTAAAGAAGTGGGAGAGGAGGCAACATCAGTAAAGTTAACTAAAGCAGGGGAAGAACAATTGGAAATATGTAAACCCAAATGAGAAGTCCCACATAAATAACATAAAATACGTTTAACAGATTGCCAGTGGGAGTCCTTGGGCTGATGCATAAATTGACAAACTTTGTTAACTGCAAAGGACAAATCTAGATGAGTGAAAGATAAATACCGAAGGCTACCAACAATACTTCTATATAAAGAGGAATCTTCAAAATCTAGTCTATCAAGAGTAAATTTAGAATTAACAGCCATTGGAGTAGAAACAGAGTGAGCATTTAACATGTTAGCTTTGGACAAAATGTCAAGAATGTATTTCTTTTGAGAGAGAATAAGACCATTAGTGACATGATGAACTTCGATGCCCAAGAAATAATTTAAGAGACCTAAATCTTTAACAGGAAATGAGGCACGAATAGCAGTTAAAAGGTTGGAGATGGCCAAATTAGAGGAACCTGTAATAATAATATCATCAACATAGACAAGGACATACAGACGAATCTCTGAAGTATTAGATATGAAAGGAGATGGATCAGACCTGGAACCAGTAAAACCAAGTTCATGAAGACGAGAGCTGAGATGAGCAAACCAAGCTCGAGGAGCCTGCTTGAGGCCATAAATAGCTTTGTTGAGACGACACACATGGTGAGGATAGTCAGGATGAACAAACCCAGGAGGCTGAGACATAAATACTTCTTGAGTGAGATGCCCATGAAGAAAAGCATTTTGAATATCAATTTGCCTTAAGGACCATTTGTGGGAGACAACAAGAGATAGGATTAGACGAACAATGACAGGCTTCACCACTGTCGAGAAAGTGCCGGAGTAATCAATCCCATGTTATTGATGATACCCTTTTGCAACAAGTCGAGCCTTGAATGTATTAAGGGAGCCATCAGCAAAATACTTCTTGCGCCATACCCATTTACAACTAACGAGATTGTGAGAAGCAGAGGCCGGCGGATAAGAGACCACGTTTAAGTGTTGAGTAAAGCTTGAATTTCATCACACATGGCTTTGTGCCATTCTGGGTATTGCAGTGCTTCAGTAATTGAGGTGGGCACAGGAATTGAAGATGCAGAAGAGAGATGAGCATGAGGAGGCCAGGGTACGATTCCATCAGTGGCAACTTTGGGCTTAGAAATATTTGCTTTAGATCGTGTCTGCATAGGATGTGAAGGCCGAGGCGGAGAAGAAGGGGCAGTGTTTGGTGGTGAAGAGACAGTAGGAGAAGACGAAGCAGAAGAGGCGGAATGGTCAGAGTTAGTAGAAGAAAAAGGGGAAGGGTTAACGGGAGTAGATAATGTTGTAGGTGGGTTTGTGTCTGGACAAGTAGAAGACCCAATAGAAGTAGTAGGGGAGGGTAAACGACTTGGGCTTGGGTTATTGGGAAAAACTAGTAAAGAGGGAATGTGAGAAGGCCCAATTGGTAAAATGGTATGAGTGGAGGAATTAGGCTTTGATAAATTGGATGGTTCTTGGAAAGAAAAACGATGCTCATCAAGAATAACATCACAAGAAATGTAGATCCTGCTAGTTGAAACATCTAAACAAAGATAACTAAGATGATTAGTATTGTAGCCAATGAAAACACAAAGAGTAGACCGAGGCTCAAATTTATGTTTGACATAGGGCCGTAAGTGAGGCCAACAAGCAAATCTAAAAACATGAAGGAATTTGTAGTCAGGAGACATATTAAATAACAATTCATATGGGCTACAATGATTAAGATGGGCTTGGAAGCCGATTAATTAGATAGGCAGCAGTGGAGAAGGCATAAGTCTAATATTTTTGTGAAACATTGGTATGAGCCATTAATGCCAAACTAGATTCAACAATTAACTGATGGCATCTCTCAACAATTCCATTTTGAGTATGTGTATGTGGACAAGTAATACAATGATAAATACTAAAATTATTAAGAGCTTTATGAAGAGAGTGAAATTCTCCTCCCTAGTCAGATTGAAAATAATGGATTTTAGTAAGAAATAAATTCTCAACTAGACGTTTGAAAGAAAGAAAGGTGGGTAACACTTCATCTTTTGTATGGATTGGATACAACCAAATGAAACAAGTAAAATCATCTACAAAATTGACATAATAACGAAAACCATCAACAGAAATAATAGGGGATGGACCCTAGACATCATAAAAAATTAAATGTAGTGGAGCAGTGGATCTATGTAATGAAGGATGATATGGGAGATGATGGCTTTTGGATGTGCAACAAGCTAAACATTGATGAGGTGGGCGAGTTGAAGACATTGGAAGAGAGTAATTAGTGAGAAGTTGCTGGACAACACAAAAAGCAGGATGCCCAAGCCGTTGATGCCATTGAAGAAAAGAAGCTCGTTCACCAAGATGGGCTTGAGGGCAACGAAGAGTTGTGTAACACCATAATATATTAATCCCAACTAGACTTTGCTCATGCTTGATTCTATATGATTCTTAAAAAAAATGACAAAAGTCGTGGCATTTTACTGCTTTAAGTTAGGGTTTAACTGGTCATACTTTGCCCTGTGGGTCTCGTGGACCCATTAATCACAATTTCTACTCAAACTCCATTCATACAACTCATACATAGCCTTAAATAACCCATAAGCCATGGATATGTAGCCAAAAATCAAGAAAGTGCAATTTCTCAAATGGGCCTAAAAGTCAGATTTTTAGCTTTAATTTTAGAAAATCATAACTAATTCTAGAAAAATGAGAATCAAGCAAACCATAATTTTTTAGAAATATCTAGATGTTAGCTTTATAATAAAAATAATTTCAAATCACAATCTCAGCGTTTGAACCATGTTTGACATCAAAAAAGAGACAAAGGTCAGGCTGTCCTGGTACTGGTATAGCTTGCTATCATGAATTTCAATAATTCATAACTAATTCCTCAAAAATCCAATCTAGGTAAAATATACCAATTTAAAAAGTTACAGATGTTAACTAGAGGAAAAAAATAAGTTCAAATCATTTCAGTGGGCCTTGGATCTTGAAAACTGATGGAACAATAACAAAGGTCAGATGGCTTCCCTGATACTGATATAGAACTTCAGAAAGTTATTTCTCCCTTTACAGACCTCCAATTGAGGTACTTCTAATTGGTATAGGTCACTGTAGATGTTTAGTTTATGCCCATAAAATTTTATGACAATTAGACACCGTTTGGTCAATGAATGACACAGATTCATTTTCGGACTTATGGTAATAGTGTACTAACCAAAACCATCAAAATTTCTTAATTTCAACAATTCGCCAAATATTCCCCAAACCTCCAAATATTACCCACTTTAACTTTCCAAGAAGCTCTTAACAAACTCTAGAGGCATGCCAAATTTCAT
The DNA here is from genome assembly GCA_026724425.1 of Erythrophleum ivorense. Classification (NCBI taxonomy): domain Eukaryota; kingdom Viridiplantae; phylum Streptophyta; class Magnoliopsida; order Fabales; family Fabaceae; genus Erythrophleum; species Erythrophleum ivorense. The sequence continues at coordinate 140,443 of JAIUCV010000645.1, read as the reverse complement.
ATCAAGAAGAGCTCATTTGGTCATATTTTGACAGAGCTCACAAATTTAACAGTTTTAACACCATAAATAGTTCAAAATGGGGGTAGATGGTCTTCTGCATACTCTAGCACCTCTTGGACAAGTTTTAAAGCATAAACATAGCATATATGAAACGCCCAAATGATCTATATCATCATACATCTCAAACTCACTATACTACAGGCAAAAGTACACTATTACATACAAGCCACAAATGAGCCAAATATCATAATTTCATTACTTTGGTTCCGTACATGGATCATACATCATTGATACATACTTTTACACTTGCTTAAGTATTTATATCTCAAAAAGAATATGTATACATAAGCATATTTGGTCATACTTTGACAGAGCTCAAAAATTTTAGTAATTTTTTGTTATTACATTTCTACCTCCCTTAAAAGAAATTTCATCCTCGAAATTTAAATACATACCTCAAAGGAATAACTCTGGATATTTTTGCCTCATTTCATTCTCTAATTCCTAGGTTGCTTCCTCAGATGTCAAACTTTTTCAAACCACTTTTACCAGAGGAATGTTCTTGCTTTTCAGCTGTTTCAGCTTAGCATCCACAATTCTCTCCGGTTTCACTACATAGGAAAGATTTTCTTGCAATTACACATGCTTATATTCTATGACATGTGAGGGGCCTGGTGAGTACTTTTTCAATTAGGAGACATCAAAAATACCGTGGATTTGGGCTAGGTTAGGAGGTAAGGCTATTCGGTAACCCACGGGTCTAATTTTCTCAAGGATTTCAAATGGACTAATATACCTAGGACTGAGTTTCTTTACCCTCATTGACCGATCCACCTCCGTCACTAGAGACACTCGAATGAACACGTGGTCTCCAATCTCAAATTCTAACGGCCTTCTTCTCTTATCGGCATAGATTTTTTACCTACTTTAGGTTGTAAGGAGTTTCTTTCTAATCAATTTTATCTGTCGGGTGGTTTGGTCCACAATCTTAGGTCCGATCATGCTTCTCTCACTTGGCTCAACCTAGCACAGAGGGGATCTGCACTTTCTCTCATACAAAGCCTCATAAGGGGCTATCTGAATATTGAAATAGTAACTATTATTATTTGCAAACTCTGTTAACGGTAAATACGTATCCTCGTTATCCCTCATTTCTAACACACATGCCCTCAACATGTCTTCTAAGGTTTGGATAGTCCTCTCAGTTTGACCATCTGTCTGGGGGTGATATGTAGTACTAAACTGCAACTTGGTCCCTAAGGCATGCTGCAATGACCTCTAGAAGTTCGATGTAAACCTAGGATCTCTATCCGAAATTATACTATTGGGTACTTCGTGAAGTTGCACTATCTCTCGGATATACAACGGGCTAATCTATCCAATGTATGAGTAACTCTGATAGCTAAAAAGTGTGTAAATTTCGTCAGTCTATCCACAACTACCTAAATAACATCATATCCAGAGGATGTTCTGGGTAACCCCATAACAAAGTTCATGGCTATACTATCCCACTTCCACTCAGGGATATCTAGAGGTTACAACAACCCAACTGGTCTTTGATGTTTTATTTTTACCCTCTGACATACTAGGCATCTAGCCACGTAATCCGTCACATTATTCTTCATCCCCGGCCACCAAATTTTTTTTTCAAATCCTGATACATCTTGGTAGCACCTGGGTGGATAGTATATTTACTCTTATGTGCATCTTCTAAAATGCTTTCTCTCAATTCATTCTGATTAGGCACATAGATTCTATCTTGGTATATTATCATATCATCCTTAGACACCTTGAAATCTGAGGTCTTACCTTAGAAAATCTAATTCTTGATCCATCTCAGAAACTCATCATCTCTCTGGGCATCTAAGATATGGGTTCTCCATACATTCTCAATTCGAGTTTTACTCAGATACAATTTACCCGATACCACCTGACAAGAGAGGTTCATATTTCTGAATTTCTCTAGGAGATCTTGCTCCCTAACCATCATATGGGCTATATGGATGGATTTCCTACTCAGGGCTTCGGCTACTACGTTGGCCTTACCCATATAGTATTTCAACATATAATCATAGTCTTTTAGGCAGTCTATCCATCTCCTTTGTCTCATATTGAGTTCCTTCTAGTCAAACAGGTATTTTAGACTATTGTGGTCACTATAAATCTCTATAGTAGCACCATACAGATAGTGTCTCTAAATTTTAAGAGCAAACACTGCGGCGGCTAACTCCAGGTCATGCGTAGGATAATTCTCCTCATGAGACCTCAACTGCTTAGAGGCATATGCCACTACTCTACCTTGCTGCATCAACACATATCCTAACCCTTTGCCTGAGGTATCACAATAAACCACAAATAGTTCACTAGGGTCAGGGATAATCAGTACAGGGGCAGTGGTCAAATAGAGTTTCAACTTCTGAAAACTCCTCTCACATCTATCATCCCACACGAAAGGTATCTCTTTCCTAGTTAGCCTCGTCAGTGGTAAGGCCATCTGAGAAAAGCCCTGAATAAACTGTCTGTAGTACCTTGCCAAACCTAAGAAACTCCTAACCTCGGCGATCATTCTAGGTTTATCCTACTGTAACACAGCCTCAACTTTATGGGGATCAACCACGACCCCGTCTCGTGAGATCACATGACTTAAGAATCTCACATCGGTTAGCTAAAACTCACATTTATTAAGTTTGGCATACAACCTTTTCTCTCTCAAGGTCTTTAGGATTAATCTCAAATGCCTCTCGTGCTCTTCAAAGGATCTGGAGTACACTAGGATATCATCAATGAAGACCACCATAAATTGATCTAGATACAATCTGAATACCCTGTTCATATAATCTATGAACATAGCAGGCGCATTCGTCAGCCCGAATGGCATCACAAGGAACTCATAGTACCTATATATCATTTTGAAGGCCGTCTTAGAGACGTCTTCAATTCTCACTCTCAACTGGTGGTACCCAAATCTAAGATCTATCTTAAAAAACACTGATGTCCCAACTAATTGATCTAACAAATTATCAATTCTAGAGAGAGGATATTTATTCTTAATAGTAACTTTATTCAACTTTCTGTAATCAATACACAACCGTAAGCTACCATATTTCTTTCTCACAAATAACACCGGAGCTCCCCAAGGTGAAACACTAGGGCGGATAAACTCTTTCTCTAATAATTCTTCTATCTACTTTTTCAACTCAACAAGCTTGGCGAGAGCCATCGTATAAGGAGTCTTGGACACTGGTCCAACCCCAAGCACTATGTCTATAAAGAACTCTAACTTTCTCTCAGGGGGTAGACCACTAAAATTAAAATCTTTAGGAAAAACCTTCGAGAATTCCATGAAAACTGGGATCTCCTCTATTCCTTCCTCTTCCTCAACCTAAATAGAGAAAAAGATTAGAAACCCTTGACATCCATGCTCTAAATGCCTCTTAGCCTGGGTAGTAGTCACAAAAGATAACTTAGCTCCTACCTTAGGTATGGTCCCACAAGTAGGTAGAAAAATGGTTTGGTGTTCACAATCAAGTATCGCATTATTCGCGGCCAACCAGTTCATACCAACAATCAAATCAATAGCATAGAAAGGCATATAAATCAAATCAATAGTGGTATGACAATGATTGAATTAAACAGTGACATTCAAACAAGTATGGAAAGTAACCACGTGGCTTCCAGTGGGTGTAGTGACAGATAAATCAAATGGTAAGACACTAACAGCTAGACCCAATTGCCTCACATAATCATAGGATATAAATGAGTGACTAGCACCCGAATCAAACATAGCAACTACAGGAAAGTTGTTCACTATCAGCGTACCTCAAATCAAACTGGGGGACGCACTGGCTTCCTGCTAAGTGAGGGCAAACACTCGGTCCTGGGTCTGCAGCCTAGGAGGAGGCGCTGTATCTATCTGGGGACAACTTTTAGCAATGTTTCTTGACTTCCCACACTTAAAACATGCCACTGGAGACTACTGGAAAGATGACTGGTTCCGAAGAGGCAACATCAACTTATCCTGCTGTGGCCTTCTATTACAGGGCCCTTTGCCTCTCCTCTTAGTGCTAGGTGTCACACTAGAACCCTCTTTTGGTCTTAGTCTTTTCAATTTTGAAGCCTCCTTCTGATTAGCTGTAGCCACAGCAGGCATGATAGCTTGCAGATTCGTCTCAATCACCTTACTGACCTCCACAAGGGTATTAAACTTCTTGATCCGTTATGGAGTAACTCTATCGCTAATCAGGGGCTTCAACCTAATCTCAAATTGCTCATATCTCCAAGGTTCATCATTATACCGTTGGAGGTAAGAGGAATACTGAGACAACTCAATGAACTTAGCCACATATTGGTCTACAGTCATTTCATCCGTCTGTCTCAAACTCATAAATTTTATTTTTTTCTTCTTTCTCACAGAACTAGGAAAATATTTCTTATAAAATTTGACCAAGAAGCTTTCTTAAGTGATCAGTATGTTCTTAGTCTCCATAAGGGGTTTTGTGCTACGCCACCACCTATTAGCTTCCTTTTGTAGTATGAAAGTGGCTAGCTGAGCTTTCTGCTTTGTAGTGCAATCCATTACCGATAATATTTTCTCCAACTTCATAACCCAAGCCTCTCTTTATTCGCATCCAAATCCCCGTCAAACGAGGGTGGACTGTTTTGCCTAAACTGCTTTAACAGTTTTTAGATAGGCGTCTGGGTCTAAGTAGCAGTAGGCTCTTAAGGAGGTGCAGGTGGAATGCCAGATGTGGATGGCTAAGGTACAGGGACTTCTCTCTTGGCTTCTTCTTGCCTAGTCAGGGTATCTTACAAATGCATGATCATATCATACTGTTATTGGACAATATACCTCTGCTGTTCCAACATCTCCTAGTGCTGGCCCGTCATGGTCTCATACTGGTCAAGTCTCTCCATGATGGTCCGCAGAGGATTCTCAGGTCTAACCGAAACCTCTGGCTCAACTCACTGAGCCTTGGGTGGCCTGCCTCTACCCCTGCCCTGTCTAATCTCAACCATCTTCTCTGAAAAGAAGTAGCAATTCTCAGTTCACAATTATATCACAAGCACATATGCATATGTATGCTACTACTTTCATGACAATTCACACCAAACACAAGCGATTCAAACCATTCAAGAGCCCAACAATGAGCAAAAATGCTTGAACCTTTGCTCTGATACAAAAAATGTAACACTATAATACATTAATCCCAACTAGACTCTGCTTAGGCTTGATTCCATATGATTCCCAAAGAAAATGACAAAAGTTGTGGCATTTTACTGCTTTAAGTCGGAGTTTAATTAGTCATACTTTGTCTCGTGGGTCTCGTGGACCCATTAATCACAATCTCTATTCAAATTTCATTCATACAACTCATACATAGCCTCAAATAACCCATAAACCACGAATATGTAGTCAAAAACCAAGAAAGTGCAATTTTTCAAATGGGCCCAAAAGTCAAATTTTTAGCTTTAACTTTAGAAAATCATAACTAATTCTAGAAAAATAAGAATCAAGAAAATCATAGATTTCTAAAAAGCTCTGGATGTTAACTTTATACTAAAAATAATTCTAAACCATAATCTCAGCGTTTGGATCATGTTTGATATCAAAAAAGAGACAAAGGTCCGGCTATTCCTGGTACTAGTGCAGCTTGCTGTCACGAACTTAAAAAATTCATAAATAATTCCCCAAAAATCTAATCTAGGCAAATTATACCAATTTGAAAAGTTACAGATATTAAATAGAGACAAAAAATAAGTTCAGATTATTTTAGTGGCCCTTGGACCTCTAAAACTGATGGAACAGTAACGAAGGTCGAATGACTTCCCTAATGTTGACACAGAATTTCAGAAAGTTATTTCTCCCTTTACAGATCTCCAATTAAGGTACTTCAATTGATATAGGTCACTGTGGATGTCTAATTTATGCCCATAAAATTTCATGACAATTGGACACCGTTTGGTCTATGAATGACACAAATTCATTTTCGGACTTATGGTAATAATGCATTAACTAAAACTATCAAAATTTCTTAACTTTAACAATTCGCCAAATATTCCTTAGGCCTCCAAATATTACCCACTTTAACTTTCCAAGAAGCTCTCAACAAACTCTAGATGTATGCCAGATTTCATATCAAGAAGAGTTCATTTGGTTATACTTTAATATAGCTCACAAATTTGATGGTTTTAACACCATAAATGGTTCAAAATGGGGGTAAATGGTCTCCTACATGCTCTAGCACCTCTTGAGCAAGTTTTAAAGCATAAACATAGCATATATGAAATGCCTAAGTGGTCCATATCATCATACATCTCAAACTCGCTATGCTACGAGCAAAAGTATACTACTACATACAAGTCACAAAGGAGCCAAATCTCATAATTTCATTACTTTGGTTCCGTACATGAATCATACATTATTGATACATACTTTTACACTTGTTTAAGCATTTAAATCTCAAAAAGAATATGTATACATGAGCACTTTGGCTTTCTTATAAATCAAATTATGCAAAAGTATGCAAAAGTGTCAAAAAGGGCCATCTATGCCTCATGGCCTCTACTCTTAGGCTCTTGAGCTTCACCTGAACCATATGAGACGAGAGAGAGAAGGGGGTGAGATTCATGGAATCTCAATAGCTCATACACTCATTTAAGGAAGCAATTAAGACATATAAATAAGTTAAAGCAGGCAAATAGGTATCTAACCATTCATAATCATACAACACATGATTTACATGCCATGAATATCATATCAATATTAAGAATAAGTTTTAGGGACTTTTGGTCTAGCCTTACCCGATTTTAGGGACTTTTGGATGGCCTTACCTTTGATTTAGGGCCTTTTGACTTGGCCTCACTCAGTTATGAGACTTTTGGCCTTGTCTCATCCATTTTTAAGGACTTTTGGCCATACTCACCCATCATATGGGACTTTTGGCACTACTTCACTCGAGCAATTTTCACAACCCAAAATATAAGAATATTAGTACCAATGTATCAAGGCAACATCGAATGACATGTCTCACAATACAAGCATATACACAAGCATACAATGACTATTACACATCCAAGAATGCAACAAGAAAGAGTGGAGAGTTACCTTACAAGCCAACATAAGTTTTCCCTTTCAATTTCTCTTTATCTTTCTTGGTCTCAACACCACAACTAGATGGAGCCGATTCTCTTGAGCCTAGACACAACAAAAAGCATAAAACTACTCTCTTATAACTCAAATAAACACTCACAAGGTTATGGGGTTCTTTATCAAAACAAATCCTACAAAGTATATAAAAACTCCTAGTTTTCTCCCTCTTTAATTTCACTAACTCTTCTTCTACTTCTTTTACATTTCTTAACTTATCACACTTTAATTCAAGGATTTCTTGCTTATTCTAAGTCAGAACAGAGCTATCTTACTTAATCACCCATGGAAAGGAAACTTAGAAGGAGAAGAGTAAAATCAAGAAGAAGAAACATGAAGATTTTTGAAGGTTCTTACCTTTCTTTCTTGATTTTCCTCATTCTCTCTTAGCTTCTCTTGGTTTCTCTGTTTCTTTCAAGCCTTTTTCTTTGTTTTGGACGAAGCTTAAGTTGGTTAGAAGAAAAGGAAAGGATCTGGATTCTTTAAGAAGTAAAATTCTCCTTTTTCACACTTTTCCAGACTAACCCCCGCTATAGCAAAAAATAACCATCACTATGATGAGCACGTATCAGTCCCAAACCCCTGTTTTATCTACGACGCATGCTATTGTGAGGAACCCTTTAGATTTTGTATGAGATGCCTGAACTCGCTATAGCTAGAAGCATTTTCGCTATAGCTAGACCATTTCTGGCTATAGCAAACATGTACGTTTGCTATAGTTAGGCCATTTCTCGTTATAGCTAGCAGACTTAGAAAAATTTCAAGATTTCAGAAATTTCAACAATTTTTGGTTGTTACAAGCTGTTATTGGGTACATATTGTTGTGACTGGGTCCTCGAAGAAGTAATGCCCCTATTTTGGAGTCCTTTAAAAGAAAAAAGTTAGCATGATACTTAAAATAAACATCATTATCTCTACAAAATTGACACACTGAGATCAAATTTTTAGTAATGGATGGAACATGTAAGAGTTGAAAGAAGAGATATTTGCCAGAAGGTGTTGGTAGGTCGCCAGTGCCATGATAATGAATAGACAGAGAGCCACCACCACCAACATGAACTGGATCAGTACCCATATAAGGATCAAAATGTAGATTGAGGTTGGAAAGATCTACCGTCATATGGTTTGTGGCACCGGTATCCAAATACCAAAGAGAATCAGTGTTGGAAGGAGCGAAGGAGGAGTAGTAAGTAGATAGAGAGTTGGGTCCAAGAGATTGAAAAGCATGATTGAAATGATGAAAATAGTCACGAGCTTTGTGGCTAGGCTTGTCGAAAATCTGACATGGGATGCGTTTGTTTGTGGCACTAGAAGAAAAATGTCCACAAAAAAAAAAAAAAAGAGAAGGGAGGACGACCTCCACAACCACGGCCACCACGAGAAAAATATCGACCACCATGACCTTGAAGAACATAGTTAGAGGTACGACTATGACGACTTGAAGAAGGTGGAGACAGAGACGGCCAAGTTGCAACATTGGCAGTTAGAGGAGACAAAGAGACTGAGTGATAAGAATTATGACAAGCTTCATAAGCTAAAAGATGGCTCAAAATCTCTTCTGAAGTAAGAATATCACGCCGAGTAGTGAGGGAGGTAACAACAGAGTCATAGTTAGGACTTAATTCGGCTAATAAGTATGTATTAAAATCGAGATCTGAGACAGGATGACTAGAGGCAGCAAGAGAATCCACAAGCAATGATGCACGGTGATAATAATTGGAAATGGAGTCACCTCCTTTCTCAATTGTGGTAAGCTGTTGATGAAGATGCAAATATTTTGCTTGAGATTGTTGCGAAAACAGAGTCTCAAGCACATACCATATTGCTTGAGATATTTTGTGCTTCATAACTTGGGCAATGAGGTTCTTTGATAGTGAAGAAATAAGAATGGCAAGAACAAGTTGATCCTGCTCAAACCACTTAATATAGTCAATAAAGCAAAAATAACGCTGACCATAAAGATAAGGCAAGATTTGAGCACGCCAAACAAGATAATTTGTATCAGTCAATTTAACAGAAACAAAATGAGACACATTAGAGGGTATAATTGGAGAAGAAGATAAAGAGGAAGCATCAAAATGAGAAAGAGAGGAAGAGGAGGGTGTTTTAGGTTGTGGTGGGTCGACCATTACTAACAAATGTCAGAGGCTCTGATACCATATTAAGTTAGAGAAAAGATATTACAAAATAAAAACTTTTGTATTCATCTTTCTAACATACCAGGCATAATACAGAACGTGTCTATATATAAAGATAGAAATTGATAGGATGTAGACACGTGTATACAAAGGAAAACAAGAAAATATTCTAGAATGACCTATTGCTAGAATTACTTATTTGGATATAGTCTGTCTTGAGGCTAAGCTATCAGCTGAAGTGAAATTGGTTAAGTTGGTCAATGCCGAGGTGTTTGTCTTAATAAAGGAGAACTTACTCTTGTTCTCTCATGTACTTCATCTTTTGTAGCTTTTTTTTTCCTTGTAATAAAAAAAAAAAAAAGTAAATGCATATTGTTTCTTGCTAAGTTGGATCCGCCCACGTTGCTCTCTCTAATTTTCCTTCATATTAGGGGTGTACATGGGCAGGGCCGGGTCAGGGCGATGCTTGGCCCGGAGCCCGGCCCGATTAGGGTCTTGGGCGTATTTTTATGCCCGTGGCCCTGCCCGGCCCGGAGAAGCCCAATTTTAGGGGCTGCCCGGGGCGGCCCGGGACGGCCCGAATAAGTAAGGCTGTACATGGATAAAACCAAACTGAACATTTAGTATATCCGATACCTGACCCGATTAAGACATGAAACTTGTTTTTATACCTGTGGCCTTATTCAACTCTAATAAGTCTGATTTATGTTGGGATAGGGCGGGTTAGGACCACCCAAATTAATTTTTTTTAATGAATTGATACTTGTAATATAAAAATATTTTTACATAAACTTATAGGCATATATTTCAAAACAATGGACTTTTAGAACTCTTATATTTGTATCAGTGATAAAAAAATAATCTAGTATTATCAAATAAAATATAAGATATACTAACATAATTAGTCTTAGGTAAATATATATTTTTTCATTACTTAACAAATAAAATATCAGTAAGGATTCACATCAATGATAAAAATAATTAAGAAGTAAAGAATATTTGAATAAATAATAAAAATTGCAGTATACAAAGATAATTAAATGAAATAAAAAAAATAAGATGACAAGATATTAATAACTAAAAAAAAAAAGTAACTATTAGGGCGAGTTGGGCGGAATATACCTTCGTCGAGTTGGGCGGAATATACCTTCGTCCGTGGCCCGACCCGACCCAGAGCAGTCTTGTTTAAAGTTATGCCCATTTATACTTTTAGCCCGACCCGACTCGGCCCGATTAGACCGGGCTAGGGCGGGCCCCTAGGGCCAACCGGGCTGATGTACACCCCTACTTCATATCCTTCACAAGCTTCATTTCTTTTTTTTAATGATTTTTTTTTTATTTTGGAGAGAGAATAACTTCTTCTATTAAAGGAATATGAGCAAATATGACCATTTATAACATGAGCAGATCTATTCCCAACATTTTCTTTTGTTTGGTTTCAACGTATCCAGAGGAAAATGCATTAGTTTATTAACAAAGTACGCCATTTTGAGCTGTTTATCAAAGGAAGGATATGGCATTAAATGGTTAAGTAACCGGGATCAGGCCCCCTCCCATGATGTCTCTCCTGTTGTTTGCAGTGGCTAATCCTCACCATAAAATGCATCTAACGGCCAGAAGAGAGAGCTTGCCGTGCAGATGAAAATGCTTCGTTTTACTAACACAAAATGGCAGGAAAGAAATGGATACCGCTGCATACGGCGAGAGGCCCATGAATCTTCCTTTTCATTTTGCTTAATCTACGGTGCCGAGCTTGAATTCCTTCGGTGCAAATCAAGAGAAATGTTCATTAAAAAGGTTTGCTGCCTCTAATGGAGGTGAAGATTGAGTTACGGAGCCCATTTTTTCTCCAAGCCAAAGACTGAAGACTTAAACGGGCCTTCCTCCTCAAACAAGAAGAACTGATTGATCTTCTTATACCATTAAGATAGCACCACACCAAATTAAACTTTCTCTCTTTCCCTTTTGTCTTCCCTTACTGGACACGAATCAATAAAAGTCATTTGGAGAGAGCAAGGTAGCAGGTTGGGGTGCCGAGCTAATTCGCGTCTGCATCTAAAGTTCTGTAGGAGTTCTGCAAAATTTCCTTTCCATTTTGCTTCATCTGTGGTATAGCTTGCAACACCTGGCAACATGGAAGTCGACGGATTGTAGCATATAAAATGCATGCGTTTTGACCCATAAATCTACATGCTTAATCCGCACCGTTGAATGACATTCCTGGCCACGGGAGAGGCATAGAGACATAGCCATGGGAGAGGATCCAAGTCCTTAAATTATTTTGAGCTATTTGTCTTATGGAGTCAAATGAATAAAATCTAATTATGACATTTTTTGCGGATAAATAGAGGAATTTATTCGAAAAATGTTCAGCTTATACGTGGCAATCTAGTAGTTGCCCGTGACAGACAGACGCCTTGCGTGGTCACTTGTTCTTTTATAATTGGCTTGTGTTTCAAGAAAGCTGAAACTATTGTTATTATAACATTTCGTATCTGCATCAGAGTCTCCATCACCCATCACCGCGTGCGCCACAATGCTGTACTCTATACGGTGGCTTGTATATTCGATTCAAGCTCTGAAACCCACCGTTTCCCATCCCCCTAATCCATTTTTTCAATCCCCTGTCATTTTTTTCCGTGCTTGTGGAACACAATGGTGCCTGCAGTTTCTCTAACTGGGCGGTTATCAACCGCACTTGGAGTAAATGACTGGAAAAAAACATTGCCTCTCATCAAGTTCTCTCTGTAAGTCTCCTCCCTCTCCATAATTTCTTCATTTGGTTCCTGAGCAAGTCGATCAAGTTGGGGACTTTTACTTTAGGATGTTTTATTATATGGGATCTTTTTCCTTCGTGGGATTCTCTCTCAACTTCTTTACCATGGCTGCATCTACAAAGTTGTGTGTACTATCAATGTCCATGAGCAACAACACTGGTTGTTTTTCAACGAATCCCTCCACCGTTATTGTAGAATAACCCTTCATCCCATGTATTGCATTCAAAGAAAGTGCAGGGGTAATTTTGGAGAGAGAGAGAGAGAGAGAGAGAGAGAGTGAGAGTGGAGTGTAGGGAGATTCGGATCTGTTGGTACAGAGGTCACCGAAAGAAAGAATTCGTATTCAGAAACAATTCACCCGCGGTATTTCCCAGCCGACCCTTTACTTAGATCATGTAAGGTAGTTGTTGGTTATTATAGTTAGGAGTCAGTCTTTGACTACTTTTAACAGACTTCTAACAACTTCTAACCATCTCCCCTCTGTTCTATTAACCTTTCTCACTTAATACATGTATCAATTTCTAAATAAGATTACCTACACTATGATTTGAAATTGACCTTACTGTTGGAAAACATGCATAATTTCAATGAGAAGGTGGTGTAAGGTAAAATGCTTGCTTTTAATTTTCAATTTAAATTGTTATATGCAAGTAACTAATCGTTGGCTATTGAATAGGTAACCTAAATTCTAGTTCAAATTTAGTTGATATGAAAATATTATTGCAGGATGGCCATAAAGAAGTTGCACCTGATCAACAAAATCTCCGAATATATAGCCTATTTAGAGGAAAAAAAAGAAAATAACGAGAAAGGTGATGATGCACCATCTGTGGTTAGTCAAACGAGTTTGCTTTTACAGTCAATCTTATGTGTCAATATACACATTAGCGCAGGGTGAATAATTTGCTTTTGTATCTAATCTTTATGTCATTAAATTCTACCTCAATCCCTTACATAATAATGGTGAATTAATATAACTGTTCTCTTTTAAAATGCCTATTCAATGTTGGTACAGAATTTGTTTGCTTCCCTGTTAAATTTATATCTAAATTTCAACTGGATATTTTTTAGTTTCTTCTCCAAGAGGGAAATGAATTGTTGAGATTGATTAATGTCTTGATAAGATAAGTGGAACATTGTTCTCCCAAACACCGGATATGAAACCCTTTTTGTCCACACTTATTTGGTGCCTACTTTAGAATTGGAAGTTTTCCTCTTTCATAATTTCCATTTACAAATACTAACATTCTTAGCTGAGAATTGCACCATAGTTAGATTAGAAATGGTCAAATCTACTGTGTGTTGCACTGCTTTTGTGTATCTTGTCTCCTTTTGGGTGAAAACCAATTATCAGAGCAATAGCATTGGCAAAGAAAAAAAAAGGTTGCATTTTGCATTCATGGTTGGCATAAAATAAAAACATAAACGCATGCTGATTTTCTGTGCCTATCAAATTTATATTATATTATCTTAATTATGGCCTTAAACAAGATGTGACATCTTATCCTTCTCTCAAAATTACAAGTACAAAATATAATATATTCTTTTTTCCTTGAGGAAATTAACTATTGTATTCTCACCTCCAGATCTTCAGATGAGAAAACTATAGTAAAGTTTTTTGAGCATAGACATTGTGGCACTTGAAACTATGTTCCACTACATTGTCTCCCTCTATGTGTTCAGGGGACTTTATACATGTAAAAACTAGTAGGGACCAAATAATTTTGTTGCACTCATAGGAAAACTACTTTAGAGCTTTATGTGCTGCATGTTTTACTTCTTTGAGAATCTTAATCAGCACTTGTATTTGTGATTTTGATCCCTCACAGATGTTACTAGTACTACCTTATGCCAAATTGAAAATGTTGCCAAAGATGGCACACATCTTGGACTTGGGTTTATTAATCCACTGAAATTGATTCTTCTTTTTCAAATTTCATTTTTAAGTTGAATTTTCTGTCATTTATATGTTCTCTGGTGCCTGCTTATTGGATATAAATAATCACTTTGGAATCTAAATACATTAGCTTCTTATATTTATTTGCACATTTCTGCCCCCTTTTTGTGCCAGTACTCATCTGTGTCTGCTGATGTTTTAGTAAGTTTCTCTTGTTCCCTTCTGAGTTGCCAAAATTATGATATCATCACTGTTGGGGGAAAAAAAATCTATAATTCTAAAAGAACTAATGGACTAAAATATTCCTTTGGGACAGTTTTCCGAATTGTCTGATGGTAAATGATCACATGGCATACGGGCAGCATACTGGGTTTTTAACTCTATGGGATTAAATGTCATTGCATGTTTTGAATTGAGAACTTGTTTAGAAGAATCAGATGCTTTGGTGGTTGGTGCTGTACATAAGTTTTTTTTTTTTTAAGATTTAAAATTACATTATTAGTATCATTATGCCTCAACTATTTCCAATAAGATGCTCAAGTAATCTTTTTTAGTATTTTCACCAAACCTTTATTCCTCTACAGAAAATAAGGTAAAAAATGATGAGATTTTTAGAGTAAAATTTTATGCTATGTGCTTCAGTTCTATGCCATAGCCATACATGTCTGTTACCTTATCAAAGTTCAAAACCTTAAGCTATATGATGAAGCATCTTGTTTTCTATTTCATGGCAAGTAATGTGATTAGCGATTAATCCAGCCCCTTGCTTGGACTTATTTTTATATTGATTTTGCTTCAAGCTTCTTTCTCAGAATGCCACCTTATCTGGTTAGGGCACCTTAGCTTTTTATTGAAAATTAGCTTGTGGTATTAGGTTGAATCCAGATGAATACTTGGCTGGTGAGTCCCTGGTCTGGACTGGGGATGGTGACTGGGAAGCAAGATTGTAGTCTGTACTCTGAAGGAAGTAGTGGTTCTTTTTATTAGAGAACTCATTAGATTTCCACAGGAGCCGAGATTGAAAAATTAGTGCAATCAAATCAGTCCTTGAAATAAGACTACTCAAATAAATAGGGTCAGGCTGATGGTCTGTAGCTATATGCAAGCCACTGTACCAAAATCCTCTTCTAAAGTTAAGACAGCTTAGATTAACAACTTGCAGGTGCATTGTCAAGATGGGTAATTCTTTTTCCATTGAGGATGTCATGAACACTTGCATATCTAACTGGCATTTAGGTAAGCCATTATTAAAATCTCTTAGGTTTTCTTTGGCACATGGAAAATTTAATTTTCCAAGTGCCTGGAAACCTATTTATAAGATGTTTGGATATAACAAATATGAAAAACTTAGAATCTATGTGTTGTATATGTCCTAAATAATATAGGGATGATTTTTTTAATATATAATAATATATATGTCCTAAAAAGCTCAAATATTTAAGAAATAGATTTCCAAGGTCTTGGGAGATTAGAATATCCATGCACCATGCATGGCCTTAGATCAAACCTATTTTGAAGAATTAATAGTCAGCAATTTTACCTTCACAAGAAGAATATATTATTCAGTTTCCTAATTTTAGCTTAAGCTATCATCTAAATCCTGGGCAAATGAATCCTGATGGAAACCCTTTACAAACTTAAGCCTATAGTTTAGGGGAAAATGATTCCATGTTAAAGCTCTTTACAAATTTAAGCATTTATAAAATCATGCAAATTGGTTCATCTGAACTGGAGCAGATGGCCAAAATAATTTATTGCTTTCAGGATAAATTCTCTTTCTTTTGGATGTGAATATTCTAGGCTTCAATCTAATCCTTATATTGGCATCTATATGAAATTGTGAGGGCAGTCTTTTCTTTTGTTGATATATTTTGTTAATCTGATGTGAAGATCGAGATAATATTAATAAATGACTGATTTCACTTTACTGCTGATTTATTTTAGGCAGGAATTCTGGGAAACATGCAAAATCTTTATGAGACTGTGAAGAAGGCACAGATGGTTGTCCAAGTTGAAGCAGTGCGAGTGCAGAAAGAACTTGCTGTGTGCATAAGGCTGTTATATTAAATTATTATAGCCTTTTCTTTTCCTTTCAGTTTCAGACAGCATTCTCGATAGGTTTATATGTCCTTATTATATTATACAGAGCAGAATTTGATGGTTACCGTGAAGGTAAGTTAATAAAGGTAAGGCATTGACTTGCTCTCTCTCTCTCTTATGCTATGTGATAGCATCTTGTAGAAATTCAAGGTTAATGACTCTCTGAACTTGTTCTTTATTGAATTAACATCTTGTATAAAAGATAAAATGAAAGTAGATTCTTACTTCAACTAAAAGACATAACTTTCAAAATAAAATGATTTTATCTTAAGTAAGATAGGACACTTGAACTGATTTTATTCTAATTAAAACAGAATACTTAAATTAATCCTAAATGCATAGAAACATTATCCAAAAATAACTAAGAAAAAGCTTTATTTAAAAAAGTAAAAAAGTGAAAACATAACTTAATTAAAATAGACATATAATGACATGTAATCTCCAACACTTCTCTAGCTTGGAGCTATTATTCTAGCATTGCCAATTTTCTTCTCAAATTGAGGTTTTTCTCATTGGGTCCCATTAAGTCATGGGTTTCATCTTTTAGTCTTAGTTTTTCATTTGCTGGTTTACTATAGATTTTCCAGCAAACCTCCTTAGTGTGGTTTAGTTTTTGGCAATGATCACACCAAGCCTTAGTTTTTCTTCTTTGTTGGAAGTCAGTTGCCTTGTGAGCACCATGGGCCACCATAGTGGATGACTCAATGTTTAGATTGGTGATTTTTTCCTAATTTTCTCACATCTCACTTCTGAGAAATTCTCTTTGAGTGATGGGAGGGGTTTGTTTTTGGCCATTTCATGGCTGGTTGGTTGGGTAATTTTGTTGGCTGACTCCTTTTTTCTCCCCCCCCCCCCCCCAAGTTCTGGTGTTTGAGTGCCATTACTTGCTTGTATTTGGTCATTTAGGGCTTGGAGGCTATGATATCATATAGAAATTCAGGGTTAATGATCATCTAAACTTGTTCTTTATTAAATAGCAATTGTGTACATATATAGAAGATAAAATGAGAGCAAACTTCTATTCCAACTAAAAGACGCGACTTTTAAAATAGGATAACTTTATCCTAATCAAAATAGGACATTTGAACTAATTTTATCTTAATCAAAATAAAACACTTAAATCAATACTAAACACATATAAGCGTTATCCAAAAATAACTAAAAAACAAATAAGCTTTATTTAAAACAAAACAAATAAAATAAAAAACAACTGAATTAAAATAAACGCATAATAATTTGTAATCTCCAACACAACTTTATTATGGTTTTAAGGAGAGTTGAAAACTAGTTCTAAAATTGACATTTAGTTTTCCATTTTATACTTAAACGGGGAATCTTTATGTGTATCATCTCGTGAATCTTTAGAATTCATACATTAGATTCTGTTGTTGATCAATACTAGGGTTCAATTTTGCTTTATATCACTCAAAATGATCAGTTGCCCTTTCTTGTTCAAGAATGGTCATGTCTTGGATTATATGATTGAAATGCTACATTTCAGTCAGTAAATTTGATTCCATTTTTAAAGTTAGCTTTAATGAAGTTTATTTATTAGGTGACACTCTCTGGGGAGCAGCAACCAGTACGAACAGAAATTACTGAGTCTGCTATGGAATTGGGCCCTGACGTGAGTATGCAATATGCTTGATTTTGTCACTATATCTACTGTTTTCGTCAAATTATATCTTATAGCATACATGCCTATATGGTGAATTAGAATAGTTAGACGTTTAAAATGGTAACAGATGTTCATGAATCATGGAGGTACCGAAAACAATTTCCTTATGCACTGCCAAGGGAACTGAGTGGAGAATTGAAACACCATGCCATGATCTTTTTATTTTGATTTTCTCCCTGTCATGTCAAGAGAAAAATTTTGGAAGTAATGACTAGAATCTTAACAAAGTTTTGAGAGACATACTTAGCCTGAGACACCTAAAATCTGAATTTAAATTTTACTTTTATGAAAGCAAAGCTTAGCTTTCCAATTTTTCTTAAATTGCAGCTTATTTTTGATAGTTCAATAATTATGTCTTAAAGTTGTATAGATGGTTTATGAAACATAAATGTGGTTTAATGTAGTGAAAGTTGGGTTGGATTAGTCTCTACCAAGGTGATATTTCTACTAACCTAAATATGGTTCTAACTTCTAAATGTTAAAGATAAAGTACAACTTATATCAACCATCTCTGGGTTGCAGAAACTTTTGCTTTTAATCATTGAGGCATACAAGGATGAGCACCAGAAGAGTGTACAGGTAAGAATATCTACATTCAAGAGAGAATGAAAATTCATTCACATTTGTGGCTATCAACTTCATCTTGCTTAATTTTGCAGGCCATGAAGGAAAGGATGAGTGCCCTTGCGCAGAGTTCAGGAATGCCTCCAGGGCCTGGTGAAGGATTGAAGTGATGAATATTATTACTGTAGAGTATGCTGTAAGCCTCAGTTTTGCATACACACATGCCAGAAAGGCTTGTTTCTTCAATTACTACAATAATGAATTTGCGATCTTCGTTTATCCAGTATTGTAGGCCTGTAATCATTTGTCCTATTTCTTGTTGAATGGTGAAAACTCTGTTTGTCCTGTTAACAAGTTTTGTTAATAAATGAAACCCTAGGCCGCTTTGAGGTTGTTCGTTACCTAACTGAAGTTGATAAAAGTGAGAAACATCCGCTCCTCCTTTGTGTGGGATTAGAATCCACTAGATAATAGAATAAAGAAGACTTTTTAGAAAGGATATATAGATATGGATGGTTCCATCTTCTTTCATTATGATGACTGGAAACATTTTAACAGAAAAGAAAATGTCGAATTGACAGCATAGAATGAGTTCTCTGGTAAATCTGCATTATGAAAATATGTTAGCTTTTATGGTGTCTCAATGACCGTGGCAAGTGATTTCATCTGGAGTAGATCATTCGATTTGCCTATCATAAGAAGATATTTAAGCGTTTTGGGTTTTTTTTTTTTTTTTTTACAGAGACTTGTTTTTCATGCATTTATATGTTTTTTAAATAGTTGGCTTGGTTTACCAAAAAAAATTTTCTTTCATTTGGCATGATGTTGTTCATTGGTAGATTCTGAACTAGACACAGAATTCTGGAACTCTAGTTTCCCTGCATTTTGAACACTGATAATAACGAATTCAATCAGTTTCTTATCAGTTTGCCAACCGCTATTGGGCAGCACAACATGCTGTTGTTTACAAATTGACATTGATTTGAATGAATGACTGCTGTTTTCTACCCGGCAAAGACATTTAATAAAAAGGTCATAATTTCAAAATCGACATGTCAAGATTTTGGTAGCTCCTTTCCTGCCAAGAACGACCTGAAGAGAGTGAAAGCTCGTCCTGGCTGAAATAATGGCACTTCATGCCCTGCTCCGCGTACTGTTGCAAAGGTTATTCCATCATAGACCTGTGTCCGTCCACCTACCTATATAAACCCAAAAGCAATGAGTGCAATGGTTAGTTTGAGGTTGGTGGAGTTGGGGTGTGGAATTTTGAGTTTTTGTATGGGTTTCAACTTTCAATCAAGTTTGGGAAATACCTGTTCATCTGAGTACCATGGGTACCAACGAGTTTTAATGGTGAGGTTGAGACTGTTGAGGGAAAATCTAGTGGCAGTCACTGGGACCACCGAATCTGTGTCCCCGCTGCAGTATTATAAAAAATGCATTAGTAGTGAGATAAGAGATCAGATTATTTCGGAGGTCAACCTAGGGAGATGAATTAGAACATATCCACATTTTGTAATGTTATCATATTTTCAAGAGATATTTTTAGCTAGATTTGATTTAAAAAAGACAGATGGGTCAAGTTAATTGTGAATAAATATATAAGTATATTAAATATGGGCTTTATTGAAAAGTCCAACATTTTTAGATTTTTTTTGTGGTTGATTAGGTCTACTTATCTTTTGTAGACTGAATCTCTCCTTAAGAAATTTTTTATTCTCAAATAAGATTGAGATGTTACTAGAGAAATTTGATGATATTGGACGAACTGATGTTGGTGTATTTATTCTACAGATAAAAATACACACTTTGATCTAACCCCTACCCCAAAAAAAAAAGGATACCCACTCTGCAGTTGCAGTCAATTGGGTACTAAGAATCATTAAAAAAACTGAAATAGGCGTCAATTGTGAGAAGAATACACAAGAATTTCTTTTTGTCATAGATATAACAAATACCACATTAGCCTTAGTGCATGTCAACTCCTGTTATAGGTCCTAGTGTAGTGTTCTACTATGCATGCTTCTTATCCAAGGTTCCGTAAGTGGAATTGAGACCAGATGAAGCCTAAAGGAAGTTGGTACAAGTTAATGCCTCTCTTCTCTAATCCTAAACGCTCAGTTGGGAATTCCACAGGTGGGTTAAAGAACGATGTCAGAAATATAGGCCAAGAATGTTCTTTAAAAAAAGAAACTTTGAGAGTATTTACGACTCTGAATTTTATGAGCTAATATCAACGAAGTCCTTGGTAGAAAAAGCTTGAAAGTCTGACCTTTTAGTTTTTTATAGTTTGATTGGTGAAAAGGTTTTCACTTTAGAGAAGAATAATCAAAGTCATGGATGTCGAGTGAGAAGACCTTTTGAATTGATGTTTGGGAGGGAAGAAAAGGATGGGGAGGATAGGACTATACTTTGCCATTAAATATACTCGTCAAAGGAAAGAAGAGCTGTTTTTCTCTCCTTTAACTTATTAAATGAATGTGAGATGATAGTTTCACTTTTCTCCTTAGAAAATATTGGGTCATTTGGCTTTTCTCCGAAAGGTTAAGAAAAGAAAACGAAAATGTATAAGCTGCAGATCTAGACGGTACCAATTACAAACAACCTAGGCATCAAAATTCCTAAAGTATTTCTCATCATCAAAATGTTAAGTATAAACTGCACATTCCATAGAAAGAATTCTTCAAGTAATTTGCAGGCATAAGGTTTATTAATTGCATCCTATCTTGTTTCTAATGGAAACTCTCTGGTGTTACCCTTTTTTTTAAACTTTGCAATAGTGCTTTTAAGTTAAACTATACCTGAAAACCCAGATTCTCAAACCAGCTGCAATTAACTCTCTGTAAATAGGCAATACAGAAACTGCAGAATCCTTCCAGTATTTTATGAGCACATCACTGTTCAATCCACGAAAGGTATAATATTAAACTATTAATTTCAGAAAACCTAGAAGAAAAGAATATCATTATGCGCGGAGCACAGTAAAAACGCAAACCTGCAAGCAGTCCAATTGTAGGGGATGCTTGTAATATTTGCATGCATTGCTTTTTGCACTTCAGGGAGATTGTAGTATTTCTCTGCATAATGTTCAGTACATGGATCATACCCTGAAATCCTATGTAAAATTGTACCCTTGAGCCTTATGTTCTGTACAGTATTGTTGTTCCTGCATGGAGGGGTATAAATACTGTATTGATCAATTCTTCCAAATTCATGGTTAACTGCATAACGCATAGCATCATCACATATTTTAGATGTTTTTTCTGCCGTGAAATTGCAGTATTTGAGGATAGATTCGTATGATTGATCAGATATCATAGAATGGCTCCACCAATATGTCACAGTTCCAACCCCATCATAGTAGTTATCTATCACAGCATTTCCCACCTGCATTTTTCAAGTTGCATGCAAGGATATTAAAAGGAAAGAACAAAGATTGTAATGGTAGCTAGGTAAAAGTATATTTTATGGTATTCTGGCCAAGGGTATTATCAGACTTTGCTTGAGACAATCCCCACTTTGAACATTTCTAAAGGGGCACTTCTTCATAGATTTTACTCCTTCGATACTCTCTAGAAGAATCAAACACAAATTGATAAGAAGAGATGTCATCCTTGAACTGATTGATACACTTGATTGGCTACCTAGAGTATATTGGAGTAAGAAGAATTTACTTACAATGAAACCTTTGAGATTAATGATATGGGGATTGGCTTTATTATAATCATAAATTTTTTGAGCCAACTGGGGAACGTAGTGCCCTAAACAGAAGAAAATGGAATAAAATGTTAGCTTCTAGTGTTATGATAATCAGCTAAAATTCTGCAGAATTAGTATAATAAGTTGGTATTGTTGCCGCTTGTTCACCTGCATAGCTCTCCCCAGCAATGTAAAAGTCTCTGTACTTGTATTGTGGGAATCTTGAAATCCATCTAATTAGAAAAATTAGGGCATCCTGAGCTGTGTTTCAAATTTCAGAATTCTCATATTAATCACTAACAGTAAATACAAGGGTTTATATATAGTAATGACATGAATGGTGACAATTCAAGAAATTCTCAACATCAAACTCATACCTGTCCTTTTGTCCCCAGAAGTTTCGAGATCAGAGCTTGTATTTGTGTAGGAGAAACCAACACCAGCTGGCGACTCAAGAAAGAGAATATTTGCTTCTGAAGACAACAAAGAAGAAACTTGACTCTTCAGACATTGTTGTTCTAAAGGATGGGTTTGGCGAAAAAGAAAAATTATCTGAACGATGGTCGTTACCTCTATTCCATGAATACTTGTTAAGGTACAACGAATAACCAGTTTTATTTATCCGGAATGGCCCAATTTCTTCTGATGCCCCATATGCCACTGATGAGCAACCCGGCCCTAAATCAGCAAAAAGTGGCTGTAATGTAGTTATGATTAATTAAACTTTTCAGGGTACAGAATGTTAATTCAATGCTTGGATCAGAGAATTAATCAAAGCTTCCATTTGTCTCATATACTATTATGAGAGTGGTGAGAACGTACATATTTTACATGCCAGATGGTGTGAAGAGGCAAATTTTTTATCCTAGATAGGGTAGCATATGGGTCAAGCATTAAGTTGGCCTAATTGTGTATTGGACTTATTTTTATAGGCCAGTGCTTATCTGGGCAAGTTGATCGAGTCTGATTAAACTTCGTTTTAATAAAAATTAAAAAATAACTCTTAACAAATAAAATTTTTATAAAATTATATATTATTTTTGTAAAAAAATAAAATTTTTCTATAACTTATTATAAAATTACATGTTGTTATGGATAAAAATAAATTTTTTATATAATTCTTTAAAAAATAATTTTTTCTTTTTTAAAATATGTATGATCAAGTCAGACAAAATTGATCAACATACTTAGCTCAAAACTTTGACCCAACCCAGTTAACAAGTTTTTTGGATCCGATTCAACCTTGCTCAGTATAGCCAAATTGGCTCAGCTACTAAATTTTGTTTGCAGCCCTACGATGCAGAGAGGTACCATTATTGCTGTTGCAGAAGTTCCTATATGAAAATGAGAAATACCTTCCCTACTGTCAAAACAGGCCAACCTGTTAAAGAGTTTGTTGTGTGCGTACTGATTCTTCATTTCTGACTCATTTAAAAAGAGGTCGAACCTGGCCGTTTAACAGTACTACCATGTATGGCTTGAGCTATTTGATTCACTTTATTTGAAAAATCCAACTAGGTTTATGACTATAATTAAAAATTAATCACTGAGACCTAATTTGAATAGATCTACATGATAGACCATAGCAGAAGTAGAGTGTAGAGTAGTGACAGAAAGTTCCGTAGTTCCTCATACAACTGAACTAGCCTTACTAAACTGTTAAACTGTTGACATATATCCCTTTATTTGATTTATCATTTTTACGATCAGGTAAAAGGTGATTTTGCTACCTTGATTTTCATTTTCCATTAATTATTACCATGTCAGAGACAACGACCTATACAAATTGTTTGGTTCATAGCATTGAAACCTCAAACATATCCGTCTCGGTCACAGAATTTTGAATTGCCCCCACACAGCCATGACGCAGCATCAAGCATGTCCACCACCGCAACCACCATCACCATCCCTTTCTGGGCTCTGGATTCGCGTGCATAGGAGAGGGAAGAAAACACGGAGTCACGCAGCAGGAAGGAAAGAGAAAGAGAATGAGCATCTCTTAGTAGGGACAAAACGGAAAAGTAAGTTCGCTTTGTTCTTGTTTGTTTCCGCCTCAGGTACAAAGAGAGAACAAAAAGAAAAGCGAGCAAGAAAAGGGAAAATTGGAAGCGATTGTTTTTTTCTTTGTTTTAAAGGCAATGGGAGTTCTTCCAAACAAGAACTAGACGTCAGGAATAGAAGGAATAAAAGCTCAAGAAAGACACAGACAGAGAGAGATCACGAGGACCCAAGTGGGTATAATTTCTTTTCTGATTCAGAGAGCTTAGACTGCTTGAACACTCATGACTCAACAGCCAGTTGTCCTCAATTTCAATTTCAACCTCTTCCTCAGAATCAGTGAAAGTGATAGAGCGTATCTTAGCAAGAAACAATATGCATTTACTTATATGCACTAGAGGTGGATCAGGGTGAGTTGAGAGGCCAATAATCTAAATATGGAATATGTTACGAAGACGATCTTATTCCAATCACAAAAGATAAATAAATTAAGAGAAAATATATGACTCAGTCTCGACAACTCATAGTTTTACATTTTAGTCCTTCAATCTATTCTTCTACACAAATCAGTTTTTTACATAGAATAGATTTACAATTTAATTCATGATGGGATTAATTTGTACAAATTTGGGGAAAAAAATAAATTCAAAGACTAGAATGCAAGGAGATATACCTTTCAAGGATTAATTATAAAGATTAAAATTTATATTTACTCGTAAATTAGATTAATCAAAAAGATATATATAAATAAATATAAGAATCCATTTATATGTATTTCCTTAGTGAGGCATTCTGGTTCAGAAGGTTATCACGTGGAATTGCAGGAAAGAGATGAAGGTCTTCTGGTAGGCTCAAGGAAAGGTGCTGCTCATAGTTTAGGCAGATGTAGGTCTTCTCAATAGCAAACATAAACCATAGAGAGTCAACAATAGTTGGTCACTTGTATGCTCAACTTTTCAATGGTGCTAATAACACTACTGATCATAGCCCCATATATATATATACTAGCATCAGTAATCTCACTATTTCTTTACTGCTCAATCCCCAATCATATCAGGAACGTTACACCATATATAATTTTTTTTAATATTTACCTTAACGAGCATCGGTTACCTCAGTAAAATCAGTTATGACTCAGAAATTTGAAATCATGAAGTAAGCACAGTAATTCATATCAGGAACGTTACACCATATATAAAATTTTTATGTATTTACCTTAACGAGCATCGGTTACCTCAGTAAAATCAGTTATGACTCAGAAATTTGAAATCATGAGGTAAGCACGGTAATTCATAGTGCATTGGGCAAAAAATAAT
The DNA here is from genome assembly GCA_026724425.1 of Erythrophleum ivorense. Lineage (NCBI taxonomy): Eukaryota > Viridiplantae > Streptophyta > Magnoliopsida > Fabales > Fabaceae > Erythrophleum > Erythrophleum ivorense. The sequence continues at coordinate 115,129 of JAIUCV010000645.1, read as the reverse complement.
TACATATGAAACGAGGGTAATTAATTACCTCCATTGAGCCAGAGAACAAGAGGCTTGTTGTGAGGGGAAGAGGTAGCCTCAGTTAACCAGTAAAAGAGTGCTCGGCCATGTTCGTCGTTGACAGTGATATAACCGGAGAACTGAGAAAATGCGACTGGAGGCTGCCCAGGGAGGGCCGAGATTCGATCTTGCTCTTGCTCTTCTAGCACACCACCAACAGTGCTGGATATATATGAAGCTGAAACCATATAAAGGCACAGCAAGAAGAGATGGACTCGGCTTTTTAACGCCATTGTCAATGGCTAAATATATATAAACGCAAAGGCTCAAGAATACTTTCTCTCTTTCTCTATGTTTCTCTCTCTTATGCGTTATTGTGAATAGAGAAGGGTAGGGTGAGATTATATGTAAGAGAGGCTATATATATACACACACACACACATATATATTCAATGGATGGAAGCGGTTGAGGATGTTGATGCCTCAATTATACGTTCCTACCATAGGCTGGACTTAATACCATTTCTTCATTAATTACTCTAAACAACTGCAAGTTGGCGATTTCCTTGTCCTCGTGTGGACCTTCTCTCTCTATCAGAATGAAGAGAGAGAAAGAGATAGAGAGATGGTCCTACAAGAGAATTGAAACTTTGGATCAGAAACTCAGAAGAAAACAGCATATGGGCCCATAATATGCGTTACTTTTATCAAAAAACCCGTCAAATATGACATATTTTGCATAGAGTACACTTTGAACTTTCCGATATATATATGGATACTTATTAGTGTCATGTATTTATGTATTTTTTATCGTCACACACAAGAAAGCTTAGAATGGGATTTATTAATATTAATTAACTTTTTTAAAAATATTTAATTTTAGCTATGTATAGGACTTGGCGGTGAACACAATTTTCTTCGTTTGCTTAATGGTTAAAGCTTGTTATAATAAGCCAGTGAAGCCATTAATTTGGAAGCATGTGTAGTGGTTTATATATCTATTATTATATAAAGGGCTGGTCTTATAGTAGACTCGCCTGATCCTTAAATAACTATATTTATATTCAAAGCATTATTTTGTCAAACTTAATAGTTGGCTCGTGCACTCGTGCATCAAGTTTCATGTTGACTTACTTTTCAAATCAAAATTTTCATATATACTTTAATTAATTTATATCTGAATCTGAACAGATCATGTATAAAACCTGAATTTGCAGATAATGTAGAAATATGAGGTTGCTTCATGCGCTATATAGTTAGCTATATAGCTATATATTCTTGAATCAATTTCTGCATTATTAATTGTTATTGTTTTGTGCTCTCTCTCTCTCCTTGTGGTCCTAACAGAAAGAAGAACCAAGAAGTGGGTGTGTTGCATTTCTTGTGACCTTTTCTGGGCAGAGCCATTGCTTCCTTGAATGGCACATATGGGTTGAAGGCCCCCTTTTTTTTGTCCCTTTCTGTTTGAGGGTTGAAATTGTAATAACCGATGTGAATGCATGCAGGAGGTGGACTTTTCAACGCTTGAGGTGCAGCTGCCACGTACTACTCTTTGAACTTACTGATTTATCCTTGCTTTAATCATCTTCAGCTGGAGTTTTTGGTCATTATCCCTCTGATCTCTGCAGCTCATATCATCCAGCGAAGCATCACAGAACCGCCAAAACCTCACACCTTCATCCTCTGTTTTCTGGACGCTGGTTATCATACCTCTTCGAGCTGCTGAAACATTAGTTTTCTACTTCTTCATGCTTTGAAATTTCTCCCGTTGAGTGCTCCATTCAAGTCGCATAGAAGCTCCCTGTTAAACAACGCTGGAACTGATCCAATTCTGCAGGTTACCTTCCTCTGTTCAGCGCTGTTGCTACCCCTGTTCAGCGTGGGTTGGCTCGAAAGGTAGCTGCAGAGTTGCTCCTTGAATTTGTTCCATTTTTGGCTGCTGGATACCGGAGAAATCACCCCAGAAAGTCACCTTCCAGGTCTGAAATTTTGCTATACAGATTGCTTTTGCTGGGTTCATCTTCTTCCCCATTATTCATGCCATGTTGCTTCTGCTGGTTCGCCCTTCTTGCAGCTTACTTCCTCTTCGTTTTAAGGTTGAGTCACGTGGCTAGTGGTGGCTGGAGATTAACGCTAGATGATGTTCTCTAGGCGGGGAGTTACTGTTGTAAGTGTTGCTCCTTCTTGGTCCATTTGAAGGGCGTTCCCTTCCCCTGTTTTGTACGAGTTCTGCGTGTGTTTGGTGTGTGGTCAGCTAGCTAAGTGTAGCACAGAAGAAAAAAAAATGCTGTAGGAAGCTAATTTCGATTGGAGTAATCTCAAATTCCTTCATGCTAAACTATACGCCCATTTTCCTATACATTAATCCCCCCAAACTTCTGCATATAGATATATATATATATACCTATTTTAATTAAAGACCAAACCCCACTGTGCTCTTTTCTTACTTGTTAAATTATATGTATGCAGAATAAATTTTCCGATTAAAGATGGTATATATTCCTTTTAGTTTTTGAATTTTGGTTTAACTCCTAAGTGGAACCAAGGAAAAGGAAGCATAAAATGTGAATATGGAATATACTGTACGAGTTGGAAGGCGTAAAAAAAAACAGTAGAGGAATAAATCTTAAGTTTTGATAAGTCCAAGTCCTGTATGAAATTAATTAGGGTGATTCATTTTCTAAAATCTGGTGAATGGGTCTTGTAGGGTATTCAGGAGACTAAGTTATAGCCGAGGAAAGGGGCAGGAAATTTCTGTAGTATCTCGGAAGGTGAGTAAGTAATGCGGATCATGAGACTCAGGAAATTCTTATTTCTGTTCCTAAGTTTCCTTGCAGTGTTTTAAAATTTTGAGTATCTATTTATAGAGATACACATTTCTATATTTAGGTATATGCATGTTTACCAAAATTTGATTTCAACCGGAAATTTTGCAAGTTTTATGGATGTTGAGTTAATTGGAAATCCTATTATGAAACTGATCTGAACGATACTTTGTCTGAAATGTTAATTGGAGAAACTGTACTGTTTTATGGAGTTATCTGCTCAGAACCCTGTAGCTAACAACAGTAGATGTTAGCCCTGGTGCACCATGATCTGTACCTCAGCTAGCAGGGGTGGTGCTAGCCCCGTGTGCAGGCCACCACACGCGGAGTCATTTTATTTTCGCAAGCTGAAAGTTTTGCATCTGTAGTGATTTTCCCCGCGAGCTGTGTGCTTTGCGTCTGTTCCAATTGGTTCTGTTTAGATGCTTTCGGTGCATTTTGAAAAAGAGTTTGTATAAAGTCTGTTCCATATGGTCTATATCTATATATATATATGTAAACCTATTTGACCTATGTTTATTTAAAAAAAAAAGGTCGGTATTACTTATTCATTGAGTATCAAACTCATTTGTTTATATATATATATATATATTTTTCAGAGAGCAGTAGGGACTCTAATCTACCCCCAGCCGCCTTCTAGTGGCCGACCTCTTGAGATTTCCTGTGACGAGCCTGCAGTTGCTCATGTGCGTGCATCTTGGTTGTATATGTATTTTGTTTGAAACTTTGTAAAACCTTGTAAAGTTAGCTCCACTGAATCATAGTTAGGGTATCCCCACACCCCAGATGTTTTCTTTGGTCTAATTGCATATGAATTCGCCCTTTTTGGGATGTATTGTACTGTTTGACATGTTGTAGAAATATCGGGAGGTCTACGTTATAGAGGAGACTCTGCCGAAATTTCTACAAATGTCCTTTAAAGAAAAGCTTGTATGTTTTACATAATTCAGATTAATGCCATAGGTATTTTCTCTATGTTTCTGCTTCTGCGTCAGAGTATTTAAATCGTGGGGTGTGACAGTTTGGTATCAGAGCTTAGGTCTTTCTGTGGTCCTGTGGAGCAAGAGTTTTCGGTGGAATCTCAATTATGGTTATGAACCCGGGCGTAACTATACTTGAGATGTTACTGAAGACCTTATAGGGTGTCCTAAGTCATTCCTTCAAGTATATTGTCTTGTTAAATGTCACTCTAATCTGGAGAATGATTTGAATGATGCTCATATTTTTTTTTTGTAGTGTGTGGAGATGCCTCCTAAAATTCGTTCAGTTAATAGATTAGCAGCTGTGGATGAGGCTGTAGATGAGGCTTCTGCAAGTGCATCAGCCCAACAAACTATTCCACCTGTCAGAGGCTGTGGTCGAGGTCGGGGTAGGGGTCGAGGAACTATTCGGCCCCCTAGGCAGGTCTCACCTGCGGACCGGGTAGAGCCTCCACAGCCTGTGGAGGAAATTGCACCACCAGTTCAGTCAAGACCGGTCGGGCCTCAGGTGATGAGGGAGGAAAGGGAGGTCCCAGTAACACTCTCTCAGTTTTTAAAATTGAAGCCTCCCACTTATTCCGGGACAGAAAGCCAGGAGGATCCCCAGTTATTCATTGATGGCATTGAGAAGATATGCAGAGCTTTGAGTTGCTCAAGTGCAAAATTCGCTGAGTTTGCCAGGTTTCAGTTACAAGATGTGGCTTACGTGTGGTATCAAACCTTATTGGGGGAAAGGCCGATTGAAGCTCCTCCAATGTTATGGGAAGAATTTAAGGGACTCTTTATGGATCGCTTCTGCCACAGAGTGTTCGGCATGTTAGGGCCAGAGAATTTGAAGGCCTTAAATTAATTCCAGGCATGAGCGTTTCTGATTACGACATCCGGTTCACACAGTTGTCCAGTTACGCCCCACACCTAGTCCCTACTGAGAGGGATAGGATCAAGCGGTTTGTGAATGGGCTACCTCGCATGTTGTATAGGGTGATTGCTCCACAGATGAACCTCTTTCCTTCATATTCAGCTGGGTGGATTGCGTACGCATGATAGAGATGAGAGATAAGGAGGAGGACACTTCTCAGAGAAAAAGGAAGCGTGATGGTGATGGGAGACAGGGAGGTAGTTCCTTTGTAGCTGGACCTTCTTATGGTCTCAGACCTCAGAGTCATCAGAGATTTACTCCAGCTTTTACGGGGCCTCCGACCTCATTTTCTACTGGTACTGACCGGCCCAGAGCATCGTTCCGAGGGGTTAGCATGATGTCTACCCCAGTTACTGCTCCATCCCGTTAGTCTAGAGGTCCCTGTTCCTTTTGTGGAAAGATACACTCAGGCACTTGCCACAGAGAGACGGGGGCATGTTTTCGTTGCGGGCAAGTGGGACACTTGGTGAGAGACTGTCCTCAGCGCTACCCTGATTCGAGTCAGGCATCAGTTCGACCCACTAGGCAATTTTCAACAGGGACTCCATCTACTGATGCAGTTACGGTTCAGAGTGGCCGAGGTAGTAGCAGTGGGACAGTAGTGGTCAGAGGACAGACGACTGCAGGACGAGGTCAGGCTCGGGTTTTTGCACTAAATAGACAGGACGCACAAACATCTAATGCCGTGGTAACAGGTACACTTACGGTTTGTTCACATGCTGCTTACTCCTTATTTGATCCTGGCTCTACACATTCCTATATATCTCCCTACTTTGCAAAGAAGATTGGCAAGGACTCTGAAAAGTTAGAATGCCCGTTGCTTGTGGCAACCCCAGTGGGGGAATCTGTAAAGGTAGATTGGGTATATAAGGCATGTATGATTACACTGGCTGATTGTGAGACGCTAGTTGACTTGATAGTGCTTGCGATAGCGGAGTTTGATGTAATACTCGGAATGGATTGGTTAGCGTCCTGCTATGCAGTGGTGGATTGTCATCTTAAACAAGTGAGATGTAATTTTCCTGAAAAATCACCTTTTGTCATTCAAGGTGACCGAAGTGAAGCACAAAACAATTTAATATCTGTGATAGAAGCTCAGAGGCTCTTAAAGAAGGGGTATCAAGGATATTTAGCGATGGTTCGGGATATGGAACTACAAGTCCCAATATTGGAATAGGTTCCTGTGGTAAAAGAATTCCCTGATATTTTTTCCGAGGAATTACCAGGATTACCTCCTGAAAGGGAAATTGAATTTTGTATTGATGTGTTATCAGGCACTCAGCCTATATCTATTCCTCCCTATCGAATGGCACCTCTGGAGCTTAGTGAACTAAAGAATCAATTGCAAGACCTGTTGGACAAGGGTTTTATTCGCCCTAGTACGTCTCCTTGGGGCGCACCTATTCTTTTTGTTAAGAAGAAGGATGGTTCTCTTCGCTTATGTGTAGATTATAGACAGCTGAATAAAGTGACAGTGAAGAATAAGTACCCTTTGCCTCGTATAGATGACCTATTTGACCAATTACATGGAGCTCAATACTTCTCCAAAATTGATTTAAGATCAGGTTATCATCAGCTACGAATCAGAAGGGAAGATATCTCAAAAACTGCTTTTAGAACCCGGTATGGTCATTACGAATTTCTAGTGATGCCATTTGGGTTAACCAATGCCCCAGCTGCCTTTATGGACTTGATGAATCGAGTGTTTAAGCCATTTCTGGATCGATTTGTTATCGTTTTCATTGATGATATCTTGATTTATTCTAAGGGTCATGAAGAGCATGAACAGCATCTGAGAATGGCATTACGAGAACATCAACTATATGCTAAACTTTCTAAATGCCAGTTTTGGCTAGAGAGAATTGCCTTTTTGGGCCATGTAATCTCGAGAGATGGGGTGCAAGTTGATCCTAGTAAAGTGGAAGCGGTTCAAAAATGGCCGAGGCTTACTACCGTTACCGAGATTCGCAGTTTCTTGGGCTTGGCAGGCTATTATCGTCGGTTTGTTAAAGACTTTTCTAAGATAGCTACGCCACTGATAAAACTAACCCAGAAAAATGTGAAATTTCAGTGGTCTGAGCTGTGTGAAGAGGGGTTTCAGAAATTGAAGGATTGTCTGACTTCTGCACCAGTTTTGGCATTACCCTCGGGATTGGGAGGTTATGTTGTGTACTGTGATGCTTCTGGGATTGGCCTGGGATGTGTATTGATACAGCATGGTCATGTCATTGCTTATGCCTCTAGACAACTTAAGAAGCATGAACAGAATTACCCGACCCATGATTTAGAAATGGCGGCAGTGGTTTTTGCTCTCAAAATCTGGAGACACTATTTATATGGGGAGACATGTGAAATTTATACAGATCATAAAAGCCTTAAATACATTTTCCAACAGCGGGATCTAAATCTTAGGCAAAGAAGGTGGATGGAGCTACTCAAAGACTATGATTGTACCATTTTATACCACCCATGTAAGGCGAATGTAGTAGCAGATGCTCTGAGCAGGAAATCTATGGGGAGCTTGAGCCATATTGCGGAGTCACGGAGACCACTAATTTTAGATCTTCATAAGATTGAGTGTTCAAGAATCCAATTGGAGATTAAAGAGCCAGGAATGTTGTTGGCTCATGTGCAGCTTCATTCATCTTTGTTTGAAAGGTTGAAAGTTGCCCAAGCCAGGGATGCACAAATAGGTAAATTGGTGAATGACGTCAAAAGTGGAAAGAAAAATGAATTCATTTTAGATTCAAACGGTGTTTTATGGTTCGGTACTCGATTGTGTGTGCCAAATGTGGATGAATTGAAGAGGGAACTTATGGAAGAAGCTCATTGTTCTCGGTATACGATCCATCCTGGTTCTACCAAGATGTACCAAGATTTAAAGCAAGTATACTGGTGGGAAGGCATGAAAAGAGATATAGCGAATTTTGCCTCTCATTGTTTGGCATGTCAACAAGTTAAGGCAGAACATCAGAAACCTACAGGGTTACATCAACGGCTGGAAATACCCGAGTGGAAGTGGGAAAGAATCACTATGGACTTTGTAACGGGATTACCTCGAACAGTAAGGGGTTATGATTCTATCTGGGTGATTGTGGATAGACTCACAAAAACAACTCATTTTCTCCCTGTGAAAACAACCTATAATGTGGCAAAATATGCACAGCTTTACATGAATGAGATAGTGAAGCTTCATGGTATACCAGTATCTATAATTTCTGATCGAGGACCCCAATTCACTTCTAAGTTTTGGAGAGCTTTTCAAGAGACTATGGGTACCCGATTAGACCTTAGCATTGCCTTTCATCCTCAGACTGATGGGCAATCTGAGAGGACTGTACAAATAATAGAAGATATGCTAAGGTTGTGTGTTATGGACTTTGGTGGTAGCTGGGATAACTATCTATCATTGGTGGAATTTGCTTATAATAATAGTTATCAAGCTAGCATACAGATGGCACCCTTCGAGGCATTATATGGGAGACGGTGCAGGTCTCCCATTGGATGGTTTGAAATTAGAGAAGTTAAATCATTAGGACCTGAGTTGGTGTAAGATGCCTTAGAAAAAGTGAAAGTAATCAAGGAGAGATTGGTAGCAGCTCAGAGTAGGCAAAAAGCGTATGTGGACCGTAGACGCCGTAATTTGGAGTTCATGATCGGGGATTATGTGTTTCTCTGGGTGTCTCCTATGAAAGGTGTGATGAGATTTGGGAAAAAGGGAAAGTTGACCCCGAGATATGTGGGACCATTTGAGATCTTAGAGCTAGTTGGGGCTGTAGCCTATCGGTTAGCGTTGCCACCGGAATTATCTAATATCCACCCAGTATTTCATGTTTCAATGTTAAGGAAATATCTACTTGACCCTTCTCATGTGTTGCAGAATCAAGATGTTTCTTTAGGTGAAGATTTAGCTTATGAAGAAGTTCCTGTTGCAATTTTAGATAGACAGACGAAAAAGCTACGTTCTAAAGAGATTATGTCAGTGAAAGTTTTGTGGCGTCACCATACACCAGAGGAAGCTACATGGGAGATGGAAAGCGAAATGCGTGCAAAATACCCCTATTTATTTGAGAACTAAGGTTAGTATGTATAGGTATATATAAATTTGGGGACCAAATTTTCCTTAGGGGGAGAGATTGTAATAACCGATGTGAATGCATGCAGGAGGTGGACTTTTCAACGCTTGAGGTGCAGCTGCCACGTACTACTCTTTGAACTTACTGATTTATCCTTGCTTTAATCATCTTCAGCTGGAGTTTTTAGTCATTATCCCTCTGATCTCTGCAGCTCATATCATCCAGCGAAGCATCACAGAACCGCCAGAACCTCACACCTTCATCCTCTGTTTTTTGGACGCTGGTTGTCATACCTCTTCGAGCTGCTGAAACGTTAGTTTTCTACTTCTTCACGCTTTGAAATTTCTCCCGTTGAGTGCTCCATTCAAGTCGCATAGAAGCTCCCTGTTAAACGATGCTGGAACTGATCCAATTCTGCAGGTTACCTTCCTCTGTTCAGCGCTGTTGCTGCCCCTATTCAGCGTGGGTTGGCTCGAAAGGTAGCTGCAGAGTTGCTCCTTGAATTTGTTCCATTTTTGGCTGCTGGATACCGGAGAAATCACCCCAGAAAGTCACCTTCCAGGTCTGAAATTTTGCTATACAGATTGCTTTTGCTGGGTTCATCTTCTTCCCCATTATTCACGCCATGTTGCTTTTGCTGGTTCGCCCTTCTTGCAGCTTACTTCCTCTTCGTTTTAAGGTTGAGTCACGTGGCTAGTGGTGGCTGGAGATTAACGCTAGATGGTGTTCTCTAGGCGGGGAGTTACTGTTGTAAGTGTTGCTCCTTCTTGGTCCATTTGAAGGGCGTTCCCTTCCCCTGTTTTGTACGAGTTCTGCGTGTGTTTGGTGTGTGGTCAGCTAGCTAAGTGTAGCACAGAAGAAAAAAAAATGCTGTAGGAAGCTAATTTCGATTGGAGTAATCTCAAATTCCTTCATGCTAAACTATACGCCCATTTTCCTATACATTAATCCCCCCAAACTTCTGCATATAGATATATATATACCTATTTTAATTAAAGACCAAACCCCACTGTGCTCTTTTCTTACTTGTTAAATTATATGTATGCAGAATAAATTTCTCGATTAAAGATGGTATATATTCCTTTTAGTTTTTGAATTTTGGTTTAACTCCTAAGTGGAACCAAGGAAAAGGAAGCATAAAATGTGAATATGGAATATACTGTACGAGTTGGAAGGCGTAAAAAAAACAGGAGAGGAATAAATCTTAAGTTTTGATAAGTCCAAGTCCTGTATGAAATTAATTGGGGTGATTCATTTTCTAAAATCTGGTGAATGGGTCTTGTAGGGTATTCAGGAGACTAAGTTATAGCCGAGGAAAGGGGCAGGAAATTTCTGTAGTATCTCGGAAGGTGAGTAAGTAATGCGGACCATGAGACTCAGGAAATTCTTATTTCTGTTCCTAAGTTTCCTTGCAGTGTTTTAAAATTTTGAGTATCTATTTATAGAGATACACATTTCCATATTTAGGTATATGCATGTTTACCAAAATTTGATTTCAACCGGAAATTTTGCAAGTTTTATGGATGTTGAGTTAATTGGAAATCCTACTATGAGACTGATCTGAACGATACTTTGTCTGAAATGTTAATTGGAGAAACTGTACTATTTTATGGAGTTATCTGCTCAGAACCCTGTAGCTAACAACAGTAGATGTTAGCCCTGGTGCACCATGATATGTACCTCAGCTAGCAGGGGTGGTGCTAGCCCCGTGTGTAGGCCACCACACGCGGAGTCATTTTATTTTCGCAAGCTGAAAGCTTTGCGTCTGTAGTGATTTTTCCCGCGAGCTGTGTGCTCTGCGTCTGTTCCAATTGGTTCTGTTTAGATGCTTTCGGTGCATTTTGAAAAAGAGTTTGTATAAAGTCTGTTCCATATGGTCTATATCTATATATATATATATGTAAACCTATTTGACCTATGTTTATTTAAAAAAAAAAAGGTCGGTATTACTTATTCATTGAGTATCAAACTCATTTGTTTATATATATATATATATATTTTTCAGAGAGCAGTAGGGACTCTAATCTACCCCCAGCCGCCTTCTAGTGGCCGACCTCTTGAGATTTCCTGTGACGAGCCTGCAGTTGCTCATGTGCGTGCATCTTGGTTGTATATGTATTTTGTTTGAAACTTTGTAAAACCTTGTAAAGTTAGCTCCACTGAATCATAGTTAGGGTATCCCCACACCCCAGATGTTTTCTTTGGTCTGATTGGATATGAATTCGCCCTTTTTGGGATGTATTGTACTGTTTGACATGTTGTAGAAATATCGGGAGGTCTACGTTATAGAGGAGACTCTGTCGAAATTTCTACAAATGTCCTTTAAAGAAAAGCTTGTATGTTTTACATAATTCAGATTAATGCCATAGGTATTTTCTCTATGTTTCCGCTTCCGCGTCAGAGTATTTAAATCGTGGGGTGTGACAGAAATCCCGCGGGTTGATTCATGTATCAATAAACGATAATATTAAAATAATTTTTTAATGGTTTCTTTTTAAGTATTTTAAAAATATAACGTGTAATTTTTTTGAAAGACACATTTATATGATGTGGAATTTTTAATAATAGAAATATATAATGGTGCAAAGTCATAGTGTATTTTTTCAGGGGTAAAATGTATATAATTTTTTTAATATAAAGGCTTCTGTAATTTATTCTTTCAAATTTAAAATTGGATTATCAACACTCTAGACTCACAGATTCACACAAATTGGCCCTTTCATTAGCCGATCCATCCAAGAACTTAATTAATGGAGCTGGACAAACTGATTCCAGCTTGGGAGAAGCAGCTTATGTACCAAGTTGTGTGTTTTTTTGTCTTCATGCACAATACTAAGGAGGAAATGGGAGAATTTGGGTTTTTTTTAAAAAAAAAGGATATTATCGTCAAGTTGGACAATGACTAGATCTCGAGACCATTCAAAGATGACGTGGCATGATATAATTCCATGTAAAAGGATTCCTTTATTCTTTGATGGATTTATATACTAATCGAAGAGTCAAATTATCGAATTGGGTTTAGAAAACCGATAGTCAAGTTTTGAAGTTGATGAAGTAAATTGTACAAGCCTTCCAATTGAAAAGAGTTTGTTTATTTTAGTTATTACTCAGAAGACAATGCCAAAATTTACACGACATTAAGTTGATCATTTAACTTTAATTTTTAATATTGAAATGAACTTGTTATACGTGATTTTTGATCTTTAGTTCTTAGTATGACGCCGTGCGAAAGATGCATGCAGCACGAGGATAATCACTAATTGACTGGTCATTTATTTGTTTGATAAGAATTTAAGATATAAAATCTAATTTAGTGTGGAAACCTACAATTAAATAAGTCTAATTTGGAGGATTAGCTAGCCAACCATTCTGTGATCATATCATTTTCAAACATGGAAAGGAAAGTGGTTAAAACTTGTTCGCCAAATTACACGTTCAAAGAGCTAGGCTGATCAAATATATATTATTTTTTATATTTACAATGTTAGAATGGTTCTAGCTTTTTCCCTTCCATAGGTTTCCTAGCTCAAGTTCAGCAACCAAACATTAATGTATAGATTGGTGACTAAGCAAACGGAAAGAAACAATATAAATCTAACTATCATGGGTCCCAATGCAGATTGTTAGGCATTTGGTTTTGTTCTATATCAAAAACTTGCTTTCAATTTTGAATCAAAAGGTAGCTCTCATCACATCACACCCATTTTCTCAACCAATTTGATCATCTTCCACTGCTCCCTTTAAATTATGAATCAATTGCAGTTAAAATGATAGCTTCTAATTAGAGCTACAAAACATAAAAAATTAATATATATATAGTTTCATGCGCACTGAGGGTATATGCTTTCACGGCAAAAGACCTCACTGAGATATACGAAGTCAGAATATGATCTTATTATGCTTATGTAAAAGAAAGACTATCTCTGCACACGATTTGCTCACTTTGCCGTTTTCCTACTGTTTCCATGTGCATGCATGCGTAGAAACTAGAAAATACTCTTTCAACCAAAGCAGATGAAGATGTTTTCTAACTTTTTATCACCAAAACAGTGGCTCTGAATTGAATAATTGTGTAGTCTTTTTCATGCGGTCATGGTCAAAATAATAATAATAATAATAATAATAATAACTGCATCAATGTAAATCATCATTTCTCGCTGCTGGGGGAAAAATTTTAAGGTGATCTTTTGTATATAAAAATACCAGATAATTTTTTTTATAGCATTTTTAGTATTAAAGATTTAAAATTTATGTACTGTATATATTATAAAAAATATAGAGATATTTTAGAATTTTAATATTCATGCATTGTACACTCAATTTTTTTTTTAGGGTAAGTTACAATTGTGAGGTTGAGGAGCTTAAAGTTCGTATAAATCTCACATTAGCATCCCATATTTTCGATGTGTAATTCAAGTCTTATACCTTGCAATAAATTCTAACACTTCACCTCAATATAATCTTCCCTCTAATCTTGCACCTGTTCGTTGCTTAGGCATCGATTGAAAGCAATTGAGGGGAGAGATTTGAGGATGCAGACATAGTAGATATTCCATATAAGTTTTAAATTTTAAGTTGAGGATGCAGACATAGTAGATATCCCATATAAGTTTTAAATTTTAAAGGGCATCTACGAATAAGGGAAAGGTTGAAGAATGTCAAATCCACTTATTGGACCCATAGATATTGCTATATATGGTTGATAGAGTATCACAGAACAAACTGCTAGTAATAAATCTATGGGCACCATTCATCGATGAGCAAGCAATTTTGACTTCCTAAAACTTCGAATACCTTTAATCTTCAAGCAATTTCTTTCAATCTCTCTGATACTGTAAGGGGATAGTATGTTGAAAGGCCGGGATCGCTTAGAATCAACAGAAAAAATTGACTAAAACTCTTTGAACTCGAAATTCAATGTCAACTGTCAAGTTTATAGGCTATTTTATATATTTTTATAGGTTTATTTTAGTTGAGTTTTGATTTTAAATGTTAGAAGTTGATAATTTTGTGTTAATTTTGATTAAGTGTTTAACTACGTATAATTTGACCTTTTTAATAGTTTAAGTGATAAATTATAGCTTATTGGATATTGAACAATGATTAAGGAAGTTTTGATCATTTTCCAAGGGCCAAATGACATGGAGAATCAAGTTTTGGGATTGCCAAATACCCTAATAAAAAAATTAAAATTTTAGCATCAAAATAGTGTATAATTTAAAAAGCAAAGTTCAAGCTACAATTTCATAAATCTGAGCCGTAACTCCCATATCTTGAAAGACATAGGTAAAATTGCAGCAACCTAAGCTGTGGCCTCGAATTTCTGGGGTGCGGTGCCATGACACAACATTATATACGTGTATTAATTTTAACCTACTTTTGGATGAAATATAAAAGAAAAAGCGAGACGCGAAGGAGGCAGATGTTTTCTGGGGTATGATATGGCCTCAGCGACCTAAACACAAAGGTTAATTAGTGTTCCAACGACAATAGGCAGAAACCCTTAATTCACATTCTTGTATTAAAATACTGCAAAATTAAAGAAACAGGAAAAGGATCCTGTGGTCGTGCACGTCTTGTTTGTCTCTATTTAGAAGAAGCCAGAAGAGGCATGACGAGTGGTTGGGCTTCGAGCAGTTGAGATATTGAAAATTTTTGAAGTTTTCCCTTTTAATTTGTGCCCTAATATCTGGCAATTTACAATTACCTGCTGGAATCAAAATTGTGGGGTAGACTTTGTCTGCTGCATACGCCATACACTCCAGGATTTTGGATTTTGCCATTGGTGGTTATTGCTAAGATAGCTTTTAGCAAGATGCTTACTATATATATGGGATTTTAAATGTAGGTGTGTCACAAGTAGACAAAATTAGACTTAATCCAATGCCAAGTTTTCAGTTTTATTTTACATAAAACAATTGTCAAATTCAAATTCTATCCTTTCAAAAAATTTGGCAAAAGTTGAACTCATAACTTGACTTATGATTAGTTCTTTTTCTAAATACGGCTATCACTTATTTATTTTAATGTTTGTTTCCAATTGAAATCCTCTCTCATGTTAATTTTTGCAGTTGATCTCAGATTTATTTTTGTTCTCCATTGGAAAATTCCTTGTTTAAATTAAATGTTATATTTAACCGACTTAAAATTAAGAAAAAAATAATTACACATATATTCTTATCTTTGTCTCAAATTACAATATTCTTCTGTTAATGAATTTTTGTATATTAACCAACCCATTTATATATCTCTCAATTGTTAATTAGGGAGAAATTGCAATAGGGAAAAAGAAGATCAAGATGAGTTTATCTTATGAGATACGCAAATGGCGTTAAGAACGTAGGTTAGAGATAACATCTAAGATATTAGAGAATTTTTGTGGAATATATAAATAAGGAGAATAATATAGAAGTTAATTGATTGAAGAAAATTTATAATTAAGGAAGATCAGTGTAAGTGAATATAATCCTCTATGTTTTATATTAAGAATTGTTATATCTGAACTTTTTCAATCAAAATATTTGAATTTCAAGTACTATTTAAAAATCGATAAAAATCAAAATTGATAGCTTAACTCATAATCATGATAGAATTTTCTATCCACACCCTCTTTGAATAAGAAGGCGGCAAATATCATTAGGTTTGACTTGTATATTGTAATCTTACATATATATGATGCCTATAACAATTAACTAGGACTAGTCAATTAGTAGGCCCCTTTTGAACACGAAATTAAATAAAACTTGTGAACTGTATTTGTGGATAGGATTAATAACAGCAAAATGTATGATATATTGGCTTCTATATTGTCACTAATACGATTAGGAAGTGAATGTGAACTACTGCTGAATCCATTAATTATAAAAGAAGCTCCAGAATCATCCAGTTTAAGAGTCAAAATTATCTGAAGTGGCTGACTGTTTAATTTGGTTATTATCTAGTGGTTGTCCTCAGGGTTTGGGATTACCACTCCTATTTTATTGTCCTCTCTCTCTCTCACTCTCTCATTTTATTATTATTTTTAAATAATAAATAGAAGCCTATAAATTAAAAAAAAAGATTTGGAAGAAGGGTTAAAAATCATAAGACTAGTAAACACCCCAAGATTGAATATTTACTATATTCCTATTGTCGTAAAAAATTCTACGCTAGTACCATTTATATTAACTAAAATTTAGGATTCAACCTAACCAAGATTTAAAATTAAATTATATAATTTAAAAAAATAAATTAAATTACGTAACAAAATATAAATAACGTAATAATACAAAGTGTTCACTACCATAAAAGTACTGAAAGTGAACTGCCCCTAGATATTCCCAATTAATAGAAAAGCTAGCAAAATTCACATTATTTTTACTTACAACTTGTTATATTAATATCACTAATGATTTTAAAAATTGTTACGTCTACTTCAGTCGTGTGTTCTCATAAAAGATGTATATGATATAATCATATATTTAAGTGGAAGAATAGTTGAATACTCAATATAAATTCATAATACTAAAATTTTCCATATTGTTAGTTGTTATTCAAATCAAACTTGTGCAAGTGTTACCCAATCCTTTTCTGATTGCTAGCCAAATTAGATTACTTTCCTAGTGGCAAGAAGTAAAATTACTTAGGGATGGAGTCGGGTGTTAGACTTTTATTAATTTTAAAGAGCTTTAAGTTTAAAATTCAAAAAATTTGTATGGAAAATAAATTTGAAGTTTAATTGACTTCTGATCAGATGTAGCTGAAAGGTTTCACCCAACACCCTCCCCCACAAAAAAAAAGAACCCACTAACCTCCCATTTTAACAATTAAGGATATATGCAACACTAAGAAAATAGGAGAAATAGAGAGAAAGCCTCAAATTAACAAGATACCAAAAGGCATAATTGATGTCTAAATGCATAGCTTATTTTTATCTTTTATTTTCCTTTCATTTTTTATTTTTGTCCAGCCCAAGATATGACAAAATTAGTTACATCATGGGGTAAATGAAAACTGTATATTTAATTCTACGTTTGTTTTGAGTGTCCAAAGCAAAAGTGGTCTCATACAAACGATAATCTTTTCTGTGGCCTAGAGGCCAAGTGGCCCAACTCCTTACACGGAAAAGAAGGGAATGGCAGAATTGGCCTTGCAAAATAGACTCGATCGTCTTACAGGCTAACCTATTAATTCGTAAAGATCCAAGTTCAAAAACCCGACAAATTTCAGTATAAATAAAGTCTGAAATCTACCCAAGGATCATTGCAAAAGATGAGAAGTGTTAGTACAATAACGGGTTGAATTGGGTGAGAGAAATTAAATTTTCATATTTTTCACCTCAATTTGTCAATTTAGTAAAAGAGTAGGCAGAAATAACATAATAGTTTTTGAAATTAAAGAGTTTAACGATAAAAGTAGATATTAAAATACCTGTTTGCTTTTGTAAAACAGAAGGTTTATGAATAAAGCGCAAATAAGAGACAAGTTTCAAATCACTTTGTAGCTTGGCTTTTGCTTCTTATTTTGAAATTAATAGTTGCTTCCCCTCAGAACTAAAGTTCTTAAAACATTTTAGAACGTATGAGATGCAAATTTCAACACCCATCAAACACAGAGCATGTGCTTGCTCATTCAAATAGAAATCCCTTGAATGAAGTTTTAGAATAGTGTATATAATGGTGGTCTTTATTCATTATGTAGAATAGTATGCATAATAATGTCTTTATTCATTATGTAGAATAGTATGCATATATTTAGTGTCTCAGTTTATTATTAGTACCAGCTGTACTACATTGTAATACATTCTATTTAGTCCTATAAATAAATGTAAAAAGATACTTACATATCCAACCAAATTTAGTTCTCTCTTTTCTTTCCCACTCTCTCTTTTTTATTTTTTTCTTCCTTATAGTATCAAAGCTTGTTGTGTTTCCTTCTAGTAGCACATCCTTCTTTTGTCGTGCTTTATTCCAGCCCTAATTCGGTTCAAACCCCACTGTAATGTTTGGTTCCATGGCTATCCAAATCGGTTCTTCCACATCTTGTCAAATTCTCATGACACACACACAACGTTGTGCTCAGAAGCTCCCAATCAACTGAACTCAAGGGTTTTGTAGTTGTTTGCCATTGCACGTATCAACATGTGCCATTGCGTTCTTATGCCCGTTGATTTGTGCCATCACGTGAGAGCATGTGGCACGCCCTTTTTTGCCATTGGTTGCCCAAACCTGCTTGGCTTGACCCCTTTTCTTGTTCCTTGATTTCCATTGGTCCTATTTCTACATCTCCTTGCTCATTTTCATTGTCATTTTGCCAACAAAATCTAAGAGTTGCCTTCCATCCAAATAGACATGTCAAGCTCAAAAGCCACCAAGTCAAGAATTTTTTTCCCTATTCTTAGTGGATCCCTTTCCATTACTTTTAACAAATTGCATGGGGTGTCAGATTTAGAGTCTAAGGAGTCTAGTTACTTGTATGGAAAGTAATAGCACCTTGCCATCGAGAGATGATACTAAAATTATATTTTGTTGATTGATGTTAATTCACTAGTGGCTACCTTTTATGTCCTTTACTACAAAAAAATAAATTTTTAGTGGCGACGAAACTTGTTACTAAAAATTAAAAAATCGTCACTAATTAGTTTTAGTGGCAACTAAATGTCGCCATTAGGCCGAGGCTAATAACCCTATAATAAAGGGTCTTTAGTGGCAACAAAAATGTTGCCACTAAAAAATGTCATTTAGTGGCGATAAATGTCGCCACTAAAGCTCTATTAATTTGCCTTCTATTAAAGATCGCCACTAAAGAAGAACTTTTAGTGGCGATGGTAGTCATCACTAAAAGAGACTTTTAGTGACAGCAATAATCGCCACTAAAGCCTAATTGAAGTGTACCTATTTTTAGTGGCGACTTTAGTCGCCGCTAAAAGGTTTTTAAATTAAAAAAAATTTTAGTGGCAATAATAGTTGCCACTAAAAAGTCCTATAGTTTTCTTTTTAATTTATTTTATATTTTTGGTTACCTATGTAGAGTTTAATCTAATTTTATATTCTTAAATTATTAAATTCAAATTCAAATTTATTAAATAAAGTGAGATATATGCTTTAACTTTTTAGTTTAGCAATTAAAGAAAAAAAAATTCAAGCTCCTAATCAATTCTATAACATCATTAGTTTTACTTATTGTCATACAAACCTAAGATGAAACAGAATTAAAGCACATTAAATTCTAAATCAAAATAGCCACTTCTTTATGTAAGAGTTTCAAAATTGATAGTGTCTTTATTGGCTCTAAAGAGCATTAAAGTGACACAATAATGGATAGGCTTGAACTTTGAATAATAATTTTATTATCCTATTTCTATTAAGCACTCCATTAATAGTGTATAAAACAAACAATAACTAAAAAAGATTTTTAAAATTTAACATAATGCTCACTTACATTTATTTGGATTAATTCTAGATTGAGACAAGTTTATTTGACTTGTTTGAAGTATCTATAGAAAGAGAAAAATAAATGATAACACTCATTAAAAGATAAATGATAAGAATACTAAATCATGTATAATCCATAAACAAAAAGGCATAAATAACATGTTCTAAACATCAAGCCAATTTTTTACAACACAATAAACATACAAAAGAACTCTCATACCAAATTTCAAGTCAAAATTTCACAAGAGCCAATACAGAAAAATCAAAGAAGAAAGCTGAAAAATCAAAAAAGCTAATAAACAAGACATTTGTACAGTCTAGGAAAAAGCCAATAAAAATCAACAAAATAAACTTAAAAATTCACCCAAAAATTACTTATATAACTAGACATACAAATAAGTTTGTATAAAAAATTTTAGAGAAAAATCATGTCTATATTATTCATAGAAAATTTGCAAAGTTAAGTTATAAGAATTATTAATTGGAAAACAAATATAAGAGTTTGAATATTCTTTATTACTGAAGATGAATAACTGAAGTCTCCATGGTAGCCTGTAACATGAAGGTATGAACCAAAACAGAAATCATTTAACTTGGAGTTTGAATATTCTTTATTTTTTTCTTCAATTCTTATTAATTTTTTTAAAAAAGGTAAATGTAGAATGTGTAAAGTTCATCACTCAAGTAAATCTTATATATTCAAATAGAACCCACCACTTAAATAGATCTTACATTCTCTGTATCTATCTTTTTTTAAAATTTACAAGAAATTAAAAGAAAGAAAATGAAATAATCTAAACTATTTCACTTTAACAGATCTTCCCTAAAAAAAAATGGATTGGAGCCCAAGGTTTAGGGTTTAGGCCCCACTCCCTTATCTATTTCTCTCTTGTACATGACGTAGGAGACAAGAGAGGATATGATTCCCATTTTACTTGAGCATACTTCAACACTTCAACTACAATGATCATTTTAAATTGGTTAAAGCCCATTCACCATTTTATTGATTGGTTCAAAAATAATTTATTTTTTCAATTTAAAATATGTTAATAAACTCTCTTATAGTTTAATTTTGTATCAAACAATTATTTTATGATATTTTTAATATTAGTTTTACCAAAACTAATCACGGGAGTATTTATTAAAATGATATGAATAGTTTTTATTATTAAAAGTAAGTTTTCTTTATACAAATTTCATAGTCTTAATTCTGTACCTGGATTGATGCCATTTACTTTTTTGATCATATAAACCCTTATAGTTTTTGCTTACTATGAATATGATTTTTCATAGAATAAAGAAAGGGAAAAAAAATGCATGTATATATGCTTGCAACTAAATTAGAACTAAACTTCCATAAACATCTTTATAACAAAAACATTGAAAATGTCTAAATCTAAGCTTCCATAAGTAACCATAGTGCGTCATTATTAAAATATTTTTAACATTTCCTTCTATGCTAACTTCATTAAAAATTTAACAATATGCCTAAATGATTGTTGATTTGGAGAGAGTAAGTAATAAGAGGCATCAGTTAATGGTGTTAGATAGGTCATAAATAAATATGTTAGGTTTAGCTATTTATTAATATTAATATTTATTTATTAATATTAATTATTAATTTAATTTTTATAAATATTTAAATAAATTTATTTAAATTTATAAATTTTAAAAATTGAAATATAAATAAATTAAATAATTGAATAAGATTAAGAAAGAAGGTTAACATTGAAAACATTTTAAGATTAAAAGATTAAATTTTAGAAAAAAAAATATGTAGATGATGAAAATAAAATGCACCAATATGTCATAGAGTAAAATAGAGCTTTTTTGTGATGTTAATGACAAACAAGCAAGAATAACAATAATTGTTGAGAGAGTAACTTAATTCATGCCTCAGCATTAGCTTGAATAGCTAAAAAAGGATTTTCAACATCTTATATATAACTATTGTCTTTTTCTATCATAACTTGACTTATTAACCATACATTTTGTTGAATTTCCATCTATCACTATCAACTCTCCAACTTACGGTTTCGAAAAGATTAATTAAATTTAACACACAAAACATACAAGAACGTGCACATAGGGTTCCTATAACTGCTCCATTAACATTTGAGGATTGGGGAGGGTTGGGGATGCTTGACCTTTTATGGATAAGCCAGGCCATTCGTTTATTAAGCAATTAGCTGAGCCTACAAAAATATCATTCAAAGTAATAATAACAAGTAACAATGCCATATCAAGTGGGTCCATTAACATTTGACAATGACATCAAATGCCTTAAGTTCAAGTCATCAAAGTTTGCTCTCCTTTATTACCTTTTTATAATCAAAAGTTTTGGTGTTCTTAAAGAAAGGTAATCTATGATAGACACAACATGTTAGCATAATGGGAATAGACAATCTTGCAAACAAAGTAGCAAGTGCGAGAGATACAGAAGCAATCAGCAACTTGCATTTGTTATAAGTATGGAACAATCATTTGTATCAGATTTAACACAACCAATATGTTTATATTCTCAAATTTCAAAAACAATAACATAATGGGAATAGAAAATATTAGATTTTTTCCTTGTAATAAGCTTATTTATTTTTGTAAAGACATATTATTAAAGAGAAATAAGAAAAAAATAGAGTATAAGATATTCTCCATAAGTAATATGAAAAACAAAAGAAAAAGGAAAAAAGTATACAATTTCAAAAGAGGTTACTTCCACCAATCTAACATATATTACCAAATAATAAATTATCTATTGAGCAAAATATTGAGAACATGAATTCAGAAATATATAATAAACCTTAGAATGAAAGGTCTCACCTCCACTATGCTCTTTTCTCCTTAAGCATTGTAGTTTATATTGGTGTAAAGAACTTGCTAAAGATGAATATAAAAGACAATGTCAAATAGGGAGAAAAGCATCTACATCTTATTTGATAGAACAACACTTGGTTACTTTTAGCTAAAATAAGAATATTTTACAAATGCAAGTTCACTAAGGTAAACACATACAATTACCTATCTCAGACTAAAAATTAAGTTATACATGACATCCATAATTGTTGTTTTTAACAATATTCATAATTTTAGAAGAAACCTCCCTTATAAAAAAACTATTACTTGAAATGCTATTTTAAAAAGAACAAATCAATTGTTCAATTATTTTCTAATAAACCCTTTTATAAAAAATATCAAAATCATTTATGAATAACATGGGTTTCCATCAACAATAGTACTTAGAAGGAGCTTTGAACATGCTCCCAAAGCTATTACTACTAAAAAATATGTACAGAAAGCTACACAGCATGCAAATACTTCATTCTCATAAGTAGGCCTTGGCAAGAAGGATGAATCATGATATATTAAGATCATGATTTATACACCTCACCCACTTCATAAAAAAAAAATCAAGTATATGCTAATTCTTATGTATCTTTCATCACAAAGATAACCATAGTGTAACAAAAGCATTCTCTTGCAGCTAGACTTTCACAAGCCCAAAAAAAAAAAAACTAGAAGTATTACAAGCCCCTAGCCTAGTGTTTTTATCTAGTGAGCCCGTTAATTTGTCTTGTACCCCCCGTCCTCTAGATAAAAACAAAGGAGGGGTTATCATGTTTTCATCATTAGTTCTTATTTTCATTCTCTCATCTTACGACAGTCCATTAATTAGCTAGATAAATCCAACTACTTTTCTTTCAGTATTATTGTCTCTCAATTTCACAGATCCAGGGGCCACTACCTCAAACGTTTCTATAAAAAGGTGCAACATTATCTGAAGTTATTATCAGAATTAAATCCTAGTCAGCTTTGTTTCTTTGACTCATATCTAGTTTGTTTATGGCTTTGGAGGAGAGTCAAGTCGCCAACATGAACGAAGTAATATATGAGTACCTTGGGCGTTTAGGAATGACGGATGAAGCAAAACAAGAGTTTGAAATCAAAGCAAATGCCATGATAAGGGTGGAAAGCTTCAAATTTGTCTAGTTTGAGAAGATGACCACCCAACTCCATCAAATTCTGGGAGCAATTGGCAAATGCCAAGTTAGGAGGCCAAAGGATCTTAAAATCGATCTCAATGAATCCCAACTCCAAATGGTGCTCTTTTTCATTTTCTTTCTGCTGTTATATGCTGGTCACTAATAGAGACTAAATTCCCACAAAGCCAAACAAAGAAAAGAGAAGGATTGGAAACTCACCTTCAAATCAAAGCTTTAACACCCTAAACATACTTTCTCACCCAATCAATCAAAAACCCCCAAATCTGAGCAACCTTAAATTAGAAATTTTTGCTCAAATGAAAAATAAATCAAATAGGGTTATAATGCAAGGAGAAGAGATAAGCTTTCCTTTAACTCACATTGATCGATAATGTTTTCTTCATCCACGTGCAAAGCTTGAGGGTTGAAAATGGTGGCTCCATCCTACGTCGTTCTCCCCTCTCCCTTCAATGTTGTATGCATTGTGAAATTTAAGTGGGAAGATGGGTTGGTGGCTTAAGTGATGGATGGGCCAAGGCATCAGTAATTGGGTTATGGGTTATTCTTTTAATTTTTAGTTTTGCTATTTTTATATTATTATTTATTATATCATTAATTAATTTAAATTTTCATTAACTTAAATTCGTGCTCATTTCAAAATTTCTGCTTTAACCCCTAAAAGGTTGGCTCGTTGTTAATAAGCAAATGCGAAGGAAAAGGCTTAAATCTCACATTTTGATGCCATTGCTGAATGTGGTTGTTTGAAAGGAAAATCTCACATATAGCATTATTAATTATTTAATAATATCATTTATTATTATTTAGATACTTATCTAGATTAATTAAGATTATGTTAGTTAAATAAATTAGGATAAGAAAAGACTAACTATCGTGTCAACTATATATCTTAATTATATTTAATATATAATTAATTAATTAGTATTATTAATAGATAATAACTTATTTATAGATTTTATTTATTTTAATTATTTTTTATTTGTCTTATTCATTTAATTTAGTCAATTTTATATTTTTGTATTTATCTATTTATTGTAGGAGTTATTATCTTTATTAGATAGTTGTTTAAATTAATTAAGATTAGGTTATTTAAATTAATTAGAATGAAGAAAAGACTTATTAATGTCTCAGCTATATATCTCAATTATATATAAAATATACACAATTATATAATATTTCTAAATATAAAAAATATAATTAATTAATATTATAGATCATTTACTTTGCAAGTTTTTTATTTTAGTTATTTTTATTTGTTTTATTTATTTAATTTAATCAATTTTATATTTGTGCTTTTATCTATTTATTTTAAGAGTTATCATCTTTATTAGAGAGATATCTAAATTAATTAAAATTAAGTTATCTAGATTAAATAAGATAAAGAAAAGATTGACACAACTAAATCTTTTGCATATTCATCTAAGCTTTGGTTAATATATATATATATATATATTAAATGGGAGTATAATTTGCAAAAAATGTCAATGTTATGTATCTTTTAACTTTAAGATAAGGGAGTATAATTTTCAAAAATGGATAGAAAGACTTTATAATTTAAAACTCCAAGAAAAGGGGAATTTATCCAAACATTTAATAGCATTTATATTTGGTTATCTAAAAAATTTGGATAAAATTTAAAGAGAAGTGGATAATTTTTTAACTTTACCATTTACTTAATTGAAATCATCCAAGTTTAGAAGTTTATGGTTTTGATTTCTTATTTAAATAGAGATTTGATTTGATTTGGTTAAATCTCTGACTTTTAATTCAAAGTTTTCATTTAATAAATGATTATTTATTTGCAGTTTTTAATCTATTTCTTATTAAAATTTTGTTTTATTATTTGTTAACCTTCTTATTAGAAAATTCCTTGTAAATATAAATAATTCTTTAAATCTTTTGAAACTATTAATTTAAAAAAATTAAAAATAAAATTATTAATTCAATTTAAATTGAGAATTAATTAAACATTTTAAAATTCTCCAACTTAAATTTAAAGAATATTGTTAATAATTTAATAATATGTACAAATATAAACAATATAATCAATTAATATTAATAATATTTAATAATCTATTAACAATTGTTTGTTTTAGTCATTTTTATTTTTTTATTCATTTAATTTTATCCATTTATATTTCATTCTTTTTTCTTTTATTTTAGGAGTATTATTTTTATTAGATAATTATCTAAATTAATTTGAATAAAGAAAATATTAACTAATGTTTCGAGTATATATATGAATTATATATAATATATATAATTATAAAATACATATAAAAATAAAAATATAATTAATTAATATTAATAACCAAAAACTAAATTATTCACATATTTTTTTTTAGTTATTTTAATTTATCTTATTTTATTTTTAGTTATTATCTTTATTAAACAAGTATTTTAACTTTGTTTTGGGTTTCTAAAAACAATACTGTTATTGAGTGTTTTTGGAAAGGGAGAGTAAGTAAGAAAAGTTGTTAGGGTTTTAGAAAATTAATTTTATGTATTTTCTGATTTATTTTTATTTTTATTTTAAGAAATTAATTTGAGCTATATATAAATACTTTCTTTGTGAAATTTTTAGCAAATTTTGATGAACGAAATTTTCATAAATTTGTAATTATCTTTTTAATTAGATCTTAAATAATTATAATAGAATGATCTATTTGGTTTACTTTTTTATTTTTAATTAATGTTTGGTAATTCCTAAAACTAAATATAGAATAATTAAAAATAAAAGCCCCTAAAATTGTATTACCAAGATCTTTCACCTATTTCACTGTATATACTATACAAAATAAAAATGTTATTCCTTGAGCTCTCTAAGAAAAATATTGATCCATTTTTGTTTGATCGAGTTTATCACACTCCTCACAACTAACATCATTGTCTACTCTCCCTTTCTTATTCTTACCACCTACTTCATTCATTGAACCAAAAGAGAGAAGATAAGGCATGCATAGATGAAATAAATTTGAATTTGAATTTAAAGGGAACGAAATTTAAAATAAAATGGAGATGGGATTTTGAATTTGAGAAAAAAGTAGATAAGTAGACAAAGCTTCAATGTTAGCTTCGAATGACAAATAAGCGATTGGAGAAGAGAGAGTAAAAAAGAAGAAGAGTTAAATAAAGAGAGAAAAGGAGAGTGTAGGTGTGAAAGAATATTAGAGAAGAAAATGCAAATATGATTTGTGGTTAGAAGAAAAGGAAAAGATGAAATTTAGGATTACATTAGTATCTTTTATATATTTTTATAAGATTATTTTAAAAAATTATATATATAATTCTAAAAAGATTTATCATTTGGCATTAAATTATAAATAAATAAATTTTAAATATGCAATATTTTTAAAACTAAATTAGTTATTGAGTCAATGGAAACATTGATTTAGGGTTTATTAGTTTCGTCATAGTTGAACTTTGATTGAACTGATAACAATTAAATATGTTTTTAAAATTTTATATATTAAAAATATAATAAAAAAGTAAATATTAATAAGTTTTAAAAATTTAATTACTGATTGCATGCTTTTTAAAATATCTAAGAAATCATTTCTAATTGAAAAATGAAAACTATCGATAATTAAAATTTAAAAGTATTTAATATTGAATGGGATTTCCAAATTATATTAGGATTCTATTATCATTAGAAATTAAAAAGTAAAGGGCTTAGAAATAATAAATTAGAATAAGTATGTTATGAAATGAAAAAAATTCAACCAAATTAAAAATATAATTAGAATTACAAATAGTATATATATTAGTTTTGTTGTTTTTAAATATTATATATATAATTGTTTGTTTAATTATTTTATTCATAAGCTTATACATATTAAATAATGCATGACATAACTACAAGAAACTTGTGATACAATCAATTTAAGTGTTAACAATTTGTTTCAAATTTTTTTGCTCAAGTCTCACTGATGCCACTTTTACATATAAAAATATTGTCAAGCTTTTAGTGGCTACACATATAGTTTGTCACTAAAGCTTACTTTTAGTGGCAACATTTGGTCGTCATTAAAAGTTTTGATACAAACATCTTTGGATCAAATAAATAAATAAAATGTCAAAGTTTTAGTGGCGATATTTGATTGTCACTAAAAGCCATTTTTAGTGGCAACTCATATAATTGCCACTAAATGTTTTGGCGTAAAAATTGTGAATTTTCAAAAAAAGAATTTTGCCAACTTTTAGTGACGACTAAATGTTGTCACTAAAAATTTGGAACAAAAAATTTTAGATAAAGAAAACAAAAATTTGCCAAACTTTTAGTGACAATACAATGTCGCCACTAAAAGTACTTTTAGTGGCGACCACGCTTGAGTTGTTACCAAAAGATATTTTGGGGCGATATTTTTGTCGCCACTAAAGACTTTTAGTGGTGACCTATTTTGAGTCACTACTAAAAATCTTGCTAAAATAAAAATAATATTTTTAGTGGCAATTTTTAGTGACAATGTAATAAAGTCGTCACTAAAAGCATATTTTTAGTGATAACTTTTTTTAGTTGTCACTAAAAATCTATTTTTTTTGTAGTGTATTGTTCCTCTCCAAATAACTTGAGGTTTACGAGGGGAAAGAAAAAGATACAAATATATTGTAGCAAATACTGGTTAGACCTCAAGACGGAATTGGACAAAGCAAAGAAAAGAGAGTGCTCGACCGGAAATAATTTGAAGGAGGAGAAGTTTTATTATTATAATTATTCAATTAAATATTGAATTAAACATTACCAAAATTGTCATATTATTTTTGAATTGAACATCCCCAAATAATTTAAATGAGGTAAAAATTTGATTATCATAATTTTTTTATTATACTATCATTGTAATTAATATTTATTTTAAATTTTTACATTATTCATTGTTAAGGGAAAAATTAAGATTGGATTCGAATATAGAATAAGATCCAAGATAGGATCAAAATTCATGTAATTCATCATTTTCTTAAAAAACCATAAGATAAAACAAGAAATACCAATATATAATTGTATTTATAATTTTAAAATTCTTAAATTATTTTTGTTGAAGGGCATAAATTCTGGTAAATTTAATTATTTAAGTATAATCATTCTTCCTTACAAGGTAAGACCTTTTCTTTATACACTAGTTACTCTAAATTGCATGTTTATTTTTAGTACTCATGTAGTATTAAATACTCAATATTACTGTCGTTTATATTTAGTAACATAATTAAAATTATTTATTTTTGGAAAAAATTATGTAATTTAGTTTTAAATCATAGTCAAATTAGATCCTAAATTTTAAACAAGAATTGCACTACAACAAAAGCTAAAATTCAGACTAAAGTATCAATTCAAAAAATTGTAAAATGTCTAAACATGTTATTTCTAATTGAGAAAGGAGTTGGAATTTTAGTCGAAGCTTTGTTAGTCAACAATGGGTTATCAACTTATTTGTAGTAACAAAATAGTAAGTTTGCAATTGTAACTTTTTGTTCAACGAATGAAAATTGGTTAGACAGTGAGACCAATTTTCAATTGGAACTCCTTTTTTTAAGATCATACTACTTTTTTTTCCCTTTCCTGTCATTTTTTTAGAATTTTCCTTTCATTTATGTATATATATATTTTAAAATTTCATCCTCTTCCTGCATCTTTCACTTCTTCATCTTTATCTTTATGTATTTTTTTCAGTTACTTTTCTTTTTCCTCCATATCATTCTTCCTCTTTGTTTTCATCTTCCTTTGCTTGTGCATTGTTATTCATTTTCCTCCCTATAAATTTGTAACATATATTAGGAAAAAAATTAATATACAACAAAACTTAACAACTCAAATTAATTAGAATGAAGAAGAGAGGTTCATAGTCAAAAAGAAGAAAATATGAAACATATCAAAAAAATTAACATACAAAGAAAAGACATAAAGAGAAGATGAAGAGGAAATTAACATACAAGAGCTTACTTCACCTTAAGCTTTAGAATTGTTAGAAGGAAGAAGATAAAGCCATGAACAGAGAAAGGTGAAGCTTTAGACATGAAGAAATGAAGAGAATGATATGAAAAAATGAAAATTGAATATTAAATGAAGAAGATAGAAAAGAAAATTCACCTATATATCCAAAGAAAGAATTTGCTTTATGCTTCAAATTTGTGCTGAATTTTTGGCAAGTTTTGAAATTCCAAACCAAAGGTAGATTGATTTGGCCGACTAAACATTAGTCGGCCAACATCTCCCCCACCTTGCAAAGCCTTGCAAAATTGCATTATAAATTGAAAACAAAAATACAGTAGTAAGACGTTATAGTAGATATTTGTTAACGTTCTTGTAGTATTGGTTATTTGTCAAAATATGACTACTAGTAATATTAAATTTTTTTAATACTACAAATATAGTAAACATTTCCCTAAATTTCACAAATTCTCCCTTAGGGTTTTCATCGAATGATAACTTTCTATCATACTTAACAACTTTCCCTCTTAGTAGGAAACAAAGGAGGAAAAAAGGTTTAGATTGAATGTCAAACATCTTTTTAGGGGAAAATATTTATTCATATGCAAAACTTAAACTTACATATATATATATATATAGAGAGAGAGAGAGAGAGAGAGAGAGAGAGAGAGAGACTTTTCATAACATCATATTCTACATGAGTTGAAATGAGATTGTAGTAAGTGAAAAACAAAAACATGTCATGTAAGGTTAATGTTAATATAAAAGTGCTAGAAATAACTAGTTTGAAAAAATTAGATTATGATAGTGTGAATGAAGATATGTTTTAAACTCCTACAATGGATAAATCAAAAAGGCTTTCAAGCCTATATAAGTTACAACTCACACCATATGTTAAATAGTAATTTGAAGACAAGTTTTAATTGCTAATTATGGTTTGAAAATAAATTATAAATAAGAAAGATTTTAAAAATCATGTTTATCAAGTACCTCGAAACATGGTGGGGTGAAATATCATCTTAAGTATTACACACATTATTATGCACAAAATTCATCTTTTGCATATACTTTCTTTTATAAAAGGAGATATATAAAAGAAACAAATACATTAAAAGTGAATCTTGGGAGAGAATTCCAAATTTGTCTAGAGAAAATCACGTTACATAACAAATAATAAAATGTATAAGAGAAAGTGTCTTGGATAATGGTAACTCAATTAGAGAGGATATGTTTATTTAGGCCTATTGAAATGAAATATTTTTATTTTGGGCATATTATTTTCTCCTCCTTTAAGAGATATTTAAATTATACTGCTCTCTTCTTTACTATAAAAGTATATAGCTTGAACTATAACTTTAGTTTTTGTAATTTTTGCTAAGTTTTTAATTTAGTCTTGACACTTTTTTTTCTTATAATTTAATCCCTATAATTTCAAAATGTTTGTACAAAATGTCCTTGTAGTCAATGACCATTAAAACACTATTAAGATTTGATCCCACATGGCAAAAAGGAGTTTGATGTGGCATGGCATGGCAAGTGTTATTTATACATGTGCATTACATGGCTGCCAAATCAGGATCCTATTAATCACTCACTTCTTTCCTCTATTGTCCCTTTTTAACTATTTCTTTTTCTCTCTTCTTACTTTCTCTCCCTCTTGCTATAGATGCTATTTGTTGAGTTCTCTTCCATATTCAATAAGAAAATAAAATTTGACTTTATAGGGAATGAAGGCTCCTCTTTCTTAATGGAAGATCTTAATATTCAACGATAGATTAAGTCCCCAACCTTAAAAATGAAGGATCAAAAGTTTTCTTTCTAGAACCTACAAAAATGAAGGCCAATGACCTCTATACAATAGGATTGTGACCCTCATCTCAACTTAATCCCTTACTTGGCCCTCAAAACTCACTATTGAATTGTAACCAAAGTAGATCAAGAGAAGGGCCCATTTAATTAAAGCTTTTGAGAGCCTTTATAGATCTTTTGCATGCAACTTTCCTTTTATAACAGTGCCTTAAAAATGGAAATTGGAGACTAGAAAATGAAATCACAACTTTCCTTTTGTGTTATGCTCTTAGTGTTATGAACCCAAAAAGAAGATTAGAAAATAAAATACTAATGAGATTTCACTTTCTATTTTATGAAGAATACACTGAGAGGGGATGGGTAGGTGCTTTGGTAGAAATATATAAAATTAAAGACAATTAAACTAGTGAGATATTAATATAAAAATAAATGCAGAAAAATTTAATAAAGAATGTTAGTGCAAAAATCTTGTAAACATAAGAAGATCTTATCAACAAAATATTATAAAAGACAGTGTATATTTTGAAGATCAAGTAGACTTTTGAAAA
This sequence comes from Erythrophleum ivorense, assembly GCA_026724425.1. NCBI lineage: Eukaryota > Viridiplantae > Streptophyta > Magnoliopsida > Fabales > Fabaceae > Erythrophleum > Erythrophleum ivorense. Next base: position 83,639 of record JAIUCV010000645.1, on the reverse strand, counting down.
TGTTGTCAATAGGATATTCTACTAGAATATAATGATAGAAATCAAGAGAAGAGAGAAGAAGTATATTAGATATTATTCTGGTTTGGGCCTCTTTGTTATACATCTAGTTTCTTTGAACCTCAAAGGATTTTCTTTAACTTAATTCAAATTCAAATTACAATAAGGATGGTTTTACATGTGCTCACCACCAATGTCACACCATATTATTTATAATATTATCTTACTCATAAAAGGTGGATTACACATATTATCAAAGAAACTTCAAGAAAATACATTAAAAATAGTGAATTTAATTGCGTTACATCAGGGTTTAAAAATTCATCTTGTGTCTCAGGACCCTGTAAACTTATCAACCACATTATCTATTTATCTTCCATCTATACAAGTCATAAATGTCTTAAAAGATCACACAATTCACGGGTCTAGGAGCAAAAACTCTGAATTTAACTCATTCACTTTGGATTCTATGGTGGCAGATTTCTAGGGCAATTTTGAAAAATTATAACTAAATCTAGAAAAATTCAAATCAAGCAAGCCATAACTTTATAGAAATATCTAGATGTTAAATTTAAACTAAAAATATTTTTCAGTCACAAAAATCTCATAGACACTATGTTTGACAACAAAAAAGGCATAAAGGTTGAACTGTCCAGAATTACTAATACAACTTACTGATATAAAATTTGAAAATGCATAATTAATTCCAAAAAAATCAAATATGTGCAAATTATACCAATTTGGAAAGATGTGGATGTTTTCTAGAGGGGAAAAAAGTTTTAGATCAATCTAAGAGCATTCAAACCTTGAAAACTGATGGAACAATGATGGGGATCTGATTGAGTGCCTGGAATAGAATAGAAACTTCAAAAGTTCATATCTCCCTCTCTAGACATCAAAATGAGGTGTTTCTAGTTGGAATATGTCATTGGAAAGGTCTAGTTTCTCCTTGTAAAATTTTATAGCAATTGGACATCATTTGGCTCATGAATGATAAAGATTTATTTTCAAACCAAATGAACAGTACTGGGGCCAAAACCAAAAAAATTGCCAACTTCAAAAATTTGCCAAAAATCCTGTAGACCTTTAAATATTACCCACTTTAGCTTCACAAAAAACTCTCAATGAGATCTACATGCATACCAAATTTTAGACCAAGAAGAGCCCATTTAGATAGTTTGTACCATAGCTCACCATTATGGTCAATTTTGCCTCTTATAAGACACCAACTTGGTCTAAATGGCTTCCTCTTGTGTTTGGCTTCTCTTAAGCAAGTTTAAAAGCATAAATACAACTTATATGAACTGCCCAAGTGGTCTTAAACCTCATGCATTTCATTTCGGTCATTCCACATCCAAGAATACACTAATAATTCTAAACCATTACATAGTCAAATTGCATAATTGCATTGATTTGGTACCAACTATGGTTCATACATCATTCATACATAATATTACATTTGTTTAAGTGTTCACAAACCAAAAATTACATGTACATGTCCACTTTGACATTTGGATATAAAGAAAGCTACATAATGATCAAAGGATAGTCTCTTATGTCCTTTGGCTTGCATCTCTTAGTTTTTGAACACCACCTAGACATATTAAGATGAAAAAGGGGAGGGGAGTGAGATTCCTAGAATCTCAATAGCTCACACACCCATTCATACATACGTTCATGGTATATACACATCAAAGCATAAGTATGGAAAGTAAGACAACCATAAAGCATGTAAAGTCACAGTTTCCATACCACCAATTCACACCAAGTTCAAGAACATGCTTTAAGGACTTTTGGTTTTGCCTCACCACATTTCTAGGACTCTTGGATTTGCCTCACTCTTGGCCTGGGGACTTTTGACTTGACCTCACCCATTCAAGGGACTTTTGGCTTTGTCTCACTCATGCCATGAGACTTTTGGCATCTCCTCACCCATATCAAGGGTCTTTTGGCATCACCTCACCCTTATAAGTCATTTTGCACAATTAATAGCATTCAAGACAACACATTGGTACCAATGCAATTTCAAAGCATCAAGTGGCATGTTCTTAAATCACAAAGACACACACAAGCACACAATGACTTATATACAACCAAGAATGCAAAGAGAATGAAGTGGAGAGCTACCTTGAACTCATGCAAGTTTTTCTTAGTCTTTCTCCTTCCCCTTTTTAGTTCCACAAGTACACCTAGGTGGGTTGGTGTTCTCTTGGCTTAAACATCATAAATAGCACACAATTACACTCTTGAAGCAAGTCAAGACACTATAATTATTCTTAGAAACATAAATGGTTCCATGGTTCACATAATGGTTCCATTGGTGGCCTATTGAAGAAACCTTTTAATTTAAGTTCTAGGCTCCATTCTCTTTTCATTTCTAGGTCTCTTGACCTCATTCAAGGTCCTTGAAGCTATCATCTACTCACTTATAAGAGCCTAAATATGTGTTGCTTCACAAGGCTCCATTATTGAAGCCATTGCCCTATCTCTTAGTCTAAGGCTTCTAAATTTTTTCTAAGAATTTCTCTCATCTTTTCCCACCATACATGATACAAAATTAAGCTTGAATGAAATTAAAATTGCCTCTAGGTGTCCTAACTCCCTTAGGCTAAGACATGCTCTCTTCTTGGCACCCTTGGAGTTGCTTTGCTTTCTTTGATGGAAGAGGCATGTTGGGAGATTTCTAAGGGTCTCTAGAGCTCATGCAAGCACTTAATTAGGCCTAGGGACCATTAGATTAAATCAGATTTTTCATTGAGCACTTGAATCCCTAATGTTGTTATCTTGAAAACTAATGGTTCTTTATTAATTTTCTTTACATATTCTCATTCTCCACACTCAATTTTCTAAGATTCACCCTTAGTTCTACCTAAAATCCAAGCCTTCTTAGATCTCCCTAGGCTGGCCAAACATGCAAGAAGGAGGAACAAGGAGGAGCTACTATGGAGATAAGATTTTACCTTGTTTTTCTTTAGTTTCTTGGATGATTCTTCCCTTGCTTGGCTTCTCCTCTCTGAACACGAAATTTCCCTCCTTGGTCTTACATCAAAATAGTTCCAAATACATAAAAAATTTCATGGGAAAGAAGAGAAAATAGAGGAGAATGAATTTACTAAAGAGGAACCAAGAAAATTCATAAAATTCCTTACCTTTTTCTTGCTTTTTCTTCTCCTTTATTCTCCTCCTTGGTGTGCCTAAGAGAGCTGGTCTTCCTCTCTATTTTTGGGCAGAAGCAAGTCGATAGAATGGAGTGAAGAACTAGCATGAAGTTTATAGAGGATTCAAAAAGCTACTTTTTCACAAAAATTTCAATTTTGCCCTTCAATTGTGGCATTTTCGTTTTAGCTTCTTTTTAGCTCCTTTTTTAGAACCTTCTTTACCATTATAAAATTTAGGTTCCCAATTAAATAAAATGACTTTGGAATCACTTAATTAGAAGCTAAAACCTTCTTGAACGAATCAGTCAAAGTTTGGATTCACTATTATTGGAAAATATACATTGGAGGGGCTTTAACTATCCGAAAATTTTTCATGGTTTTTTGGGCCTTTGAGAACCCTAGGCAACTCAAAATTTCCTTTTAAAAAGTCCTCATGTGAGTTTTTCCAAACATTACACATATTTATGAAAATGCCACTATATTTTGTTAATTTTCATCGCAATTTTACTTCATTGTCTTAGCTTCATTTTTCTTTTTGTCTAAACTTAGAATTATTATTTTTAGGAGCCTAGGATACTACCCAAACTTTTTAGGACATTATCTAGCTCATTACAAGGAACTTGCCTTTATACAACTCATTTCGTCATTTTACAGAATTTACCATTTGTTACAACCAACACAATGATTAAGTTCACCTTAAACTTTACAACACTTTGGGTTTTACATAAGTTTACTTAAAACTTTTCTCACAAAAGGGTTTTTTTTACTAAATTCACCATAAACTCACTTTCCTCACACTTAGGAAAGATATATAGAATGATATGATAATATATTTAAAATATTTATTAAGAAAAAGATTATAATAAGCTCACTTTTAAAAGCTTTTACAAGTTAGATTTAATTAGAAACTAAGCTCAGAAATTTAAGATAAAGAGAATAAGGGATACTGCAATATAACTTAGCTTTTCTTTCTTTATTTTGGTTTTATGTATTCTTTAGTTCTTCATCTTACTGTTATATAAAGACTCAAAAAGAAAATGTATCTGTTAGAGAGTTTAGCTTTAGAAATATAGCCGTTGCAAGAGAAAGAGTTTATCAAGGTAAGGCATGGATGTAGAGACAACTACGAAAGGTAGGAAGTTATATTTTTGGCTATACAGGCTATTCTCTTCTTCTTTCTTATTTTCAAATCTTTGGCCTTGCTTTGCTTCTTCTCTTTCTTCTATTGCTTTTGTAACGTCTGATTTTTCGTAAAATACCGAAATGAGTTAGTTTTCAAAGCAAGTCCCCTGAGATGAGTGATTCAAGGACAAATAAAATTTGGATAAAATTATAAATAATAAAAAATGAGAATTTGAGCCTGAGGTGCCCAGAAACTGGGGTTGGAGTAATTTAAAAAATTTGCCGAAAGGCCAGTGGCATTTTCGTAAATAAGTGTAATTTTGAAAAAACATATAGGAGGGCTTTTTAAATGAAAATTTTGAGTTTTTCAGGGTTCTTAGAGGCCCTAAAAACCATGGGAAGCCTTGGGATCTGTAAAGCCCCTCCGGTGTACTTTTTTCGACATCGGTTGACCTGAACTTTGACCGATTCGTTTGGAAATGTTTTAGCTCCAATTTGAGTGATTTCAAGGGCATTTTTTTCAATTAAGAACCTAAATTTTATGATGGAAAAGATAGTTCTCAAAAAGGAGCTAAAACGAAGCTAAAATGAAAATGCCAAGATGAAAGGGCAAAATGAAAATTTTTGTAATTGTTTGGTTCTTGAAGCTCCTTATAAAAACATCCCCATCTGCCTTCCCTCTTTATTGAATTTCTTCTGAACAAAAAATAGAGAGAAGACCAGAACATTTAGGCGCACAAGGGAGGAGGAAGAAGAAGAAGAAAAAAGCCAAGATAAAGGTATGAAATCAATGGAATTTCTTAGCCTTTCCTTTAGCAAAGTTGTTCTCCTCCTTCTCTTCTTTCTTTCTATGCTTTCATTGAAGTTTTAGGTTTATTTTAGGGGCAAGAAAGAAAGGGAAATTTCGAAATTGGAGAGAGCAAGCCAAACAAAGAGAGAAACATCCAAGAAAGACAAGGAAATTAAGGTAAATTGTTAAATCCCAAGCTTGTTCTTTCATTGCCCTCCTTTTGAATGTTGTGTCCCACTTCTGGCCAGCCAAGAGGGGTTGGTTTTTTGATAGAATCAAGAGTGAATCCTAGGAAAAAGAGTGTAGGAATTAAGACTATGCAAAGAAGACAAAGTAAAAATCATGAAATTAGAAGATTGAATTGTTAGAAATTCAAGAACACATTGTAAAAACTGATTTGATTCATGCATTTCCTAGCATATGTGAGTATTTGTTTGAGTTCCTAAGACCCCTAGGAAGTCTCCCAAGTGACTCTCCCATCAAGGAAAAATTGGAAACCCTATAGAAGGCCAAATGCTCCCATGTCTCGGCCAAGAGGGGTTCTTGTAGGTAGAGGGAGTTTTAAATTTTTCTAAGATCATTCTTGAATCATATTTGATGAATGAAAGTGAAGGGAGACCTTGGACCAAATTTAGAACTCATGAAAAGTGATTTGGTGCCTTAGGTTCCAAATTATGACCTAAAGAAATAACATGGTGTTAGCCCTCTTGTTATGATGATGTAATGACTCCAAGAGGTTTAAAAGGAGTCAAGAATCATATTTGAAAGGAAAGAATGAGGCCTAGAAGTCATTTGAGAGGTGTTGCTTCATTAGATGCCTTTATGGACCATAATAGAACTTATAGAGCTATCTAGGGTTTAAGCAACTTGTGTAACCTTAGAATGTGTTTCATGAACCTAATTGGCTCCCATAAATTGTATCTAGGCCAAGAGAAATCATCTCCACCAATTTGTGGGTGTGTGGCTGAAAGAGGAGGCTTGAATTCAAAAGAAAAAGTGTGCAATTGTGTGCAAGGTAGCTCTCTCCACTTTCTCTCATGCATGGATGTGTGTTTAGCTTGTTTGGAATGTGTGTATGTACATTTTCAAGCTATGAAAAGTATGGTAGCATGCCTTTATATTCCATGATCCTTGATGCCATGTTATGTTTCAAATGAGCATATGATGTTTGTATGAGTTTGCTTACGTGTTGAGAGGCCAAGAACTCTTTCCTTTAGTGAGGATGAGCCAAGAACCTTTGAGCTTGGTTAAGACAAAGTGAAGAGTCTCCCAAAAGTAAAATGGGCTCCTAAGAGTATGGTTGAGTCCAAAGTGCTCAATGAATGAGTGAGGCAAGTCCAAAATCCATGAGAAGTGTAAGGCCAATCCAAGCACTTGGTGAACTCTTGGATGTCTTGTATGAATTATTCATATGCCAAGTTTGCTTTTAAAATGTTCATGGCTTTTATTTTTGCATACATGCATTTGTAAAGCTTGCTTTGCACATATTATGTATGATTGAATGGGAGATGAGCTATTGGGATTCTTTGAATCTCATCCCCTCCTCTCCAATGATCTAACATGCTAGGTGGACCAAGTAATTATGGTGAAGGGAGCCAACAACCATGAAGAGTAATGATTGACAAGTTTATATATTAGTTTGCCCATTTTGAAATCATAATGATGGTTCATAATGTATATGATATTGTATATGTACCATGAACCTTGAGACATGTGTAAATATACTATTATGTGATGTTTAGATGTATGAAAATGATATATGACCCCTAGTATTTATTTTGAGTATGTAATGCTAAAGTGTGCAATATAGAATTTTGATGAAAGTATGCATAAGTGTGGGTTGAATGGCCAAAATGAGATGCATGAGGGTTGGGACAATTTGGGTAGCTCACTTAAGTCTCAAATGTACTTTTAGACTTACCCAAGAGGTGCCAAGACCAAGAGAAATCTATTTGGCAACTTTGGCACCCTATAGGGAGCTAAAATTGACCATTATGGAATCCCATATCACTTTTTAGCTAAATAAGTTGGTCTTGATCTGAATTTGGCATGTAATTAGGTCCCATTGAGAGCTTTTTGGGAAGTTAAAGATCATAATTTTTAGAGGTCTACAGAATATTTGATGATTTTTCAAAGTTGAAAAAATTTATAGAAATGGTCTGATGCACTGTTACAATGGTCCAAAAATTGTTTTCTATCACATGAGACTCAAATGATGTCCAATTGCCATAAAATTTTATATATAGAAACTAGGCAATCACAGTGACTCGTGCCAACTAGAAGCACCTCATTTGGAGGTCTAGAGAGGAAAATATGAATTTTTTGAAATTTCTGTCCAGTATCAGTAACCTTGCCTAACCAGAAGTACTGTTCCATCGAATTCTGAGGCCTGGGCTTGATGAACTGATTTAGAGATATTTTTATTCTCTAGTTGACATCTACAACTTTCCATATTGGTATCATTTGCATAGATTGGATTTTTTTGAAATTAATTAGACATTTTTGAAGTTCATATCAGTACATTGTGGCAGCATTAGGACCCAGTCCGACCTCTAGACTATTTCGAGTGTCAAATGCTTTGTGTGTGGGATGTTATGACTTGTACATATTTTTTATATAAATTATACATTCCAAGCTTTCCAGAATGACTGAGATTACATGATTTTAATATTTTTAGATTTAGTTATGATCTTCCAAAGTTTGCCTAGAAAAGAGGCCAATTCTGGCCGAGAATGAAACCCTATGTTCCACCTTCCAATTTGGTTTACATGAGTTGTAAACATGTTTTTGTGATGCAAATGAGTTTTAATAATGTAATTAAATATGAGGATGTATAGCATGAGCTCACATGGTCCACGTGACACCGAAATGAATTTTTAATCATGACGCAACGCAAGTAAGTGTGTTATTTTAATGGAATTTCTCACTTCCTTCTCACTATATATCACATAAACATGTAAAGGATGATAGATATGAGCTAGAAATTATGGTGTTACAGCTTTTCTTGATTATTTTTTGGCTTGATAAAATTTGCTCAATTCAAAACTAATTTTTATTGACCTTGCCTTTCTTTGCCACACAACTTTTATTTTACATTTGATACTTTTCTTCTGCATAGCATGTTACTTTCTTAGTCATTTGATATGACTTTGCATTCTGTCTCTTTTCTCCTAAGTTTTGACCCAACAAAATATACTTCATATTTCTTTGGCTTTGATCAACAATGAGACAAGATATATGCGCAGTTACTTTTCCTTCACTTTTGTTGAACGAATTACTTGGTTGTGTTAATAAAGAAGAATTATTCTGACACCCTTTAACATACATACATACATACATACATACGTAATACCATAATATCTTAACTCCAGTTCATCTTCCTACAGGCTTGATTCCATATGATTTTCCAAGAAAATGACCAAAACCGTGGTATTGCACTACTTTAAGTCGGGGTTTAACTGGTCATATTTTGCCTCGTGGGTCCCGTGAACCCATCATTTATATTCTCTACTCAATACCATTTATAAGACTTGTACATAGCCTCAAAAAACTCATAAACCACGGGTATGAAGCCAAAAACCAAGAAAAATGCAATTTCTCAAATGAGCCCATAAGTCAGATTTTTGGCTCCAACTTTGGAAAATCATAACTAATTCTAGAAAAATGTGAATCAAGCTAATCATAGCTCTCTAGAAATATTTGGATGTTAAATTCACACTAAAAATAATTTCCAACCACAATCTCAGCGTTTGGACCATCATTGCCATTGAAAAAGACACAGTGGTCCGGCTGTCCCTGATACTAGTGCAGTTTACTGTCATGAACTTTGAAAACTCGTAATTAATTCCAAAAAAATCCAATCTGGGCAAACTATACCAATTTGGAAAGCTACAGATGTTAGCTAGAAAAATAAGTCCAGATCAGTTCAGGAGCTCTTGGACCTCGAAAATCGATGGAACAGCAACGAAAGTCAGAAACTTCCCTGATGCTGATACAGAACTTCAGAAAGTCATTTCTCTCTCTACAGACCTCCGATTGAGGTGCTTCTAGTTGGTATAGATCACTGTGGACATCTAATTTATGTTCATAAAATTTCATGACAATTGGACACCATTTGGTCTATGAATGACATGATTCCATTTTCGGATTTATTGCACAGTACCATGACCAAACCATTAAAATTTCCCAACTTTAACAATTCACCAAATATTCTTTAGACCTCCAAATATTACCCACTTTACCTTCTCAAGAAGCTTTCAATAGACTCTAGAGGCATGCCAAATTTCATATCAAGAAGAGCTCATCTAGTCATACTTTGACGGAGCTCACAAAATTGACGATTTTGGCACCCAAAATGGTTCATAATGGGTCCAAGTGGCCTCCCACATGCTCTAGCATCTTTTGGGCAAGTTTGAAAGTACAAGCATAGCATATATGAATTACTCAAGTGACCCAAGTCAATACACAACTCAAACTCACTATGCTACGGGACAATTTGCACTATTTCATATAAGCCACCAAAGGGCCAAATATCACATTTCCATTACCTTGGCTCTTTACACCGTTCATACATCACTTATACATATGTTTACAGGTGATCACATATTTACAACTCAAAAATAATATATATACAAAAGTACTTGGTCTTCCTATACATCAACCTAGGTGTAAGTGTGCAAAAGTGGCAAAACAAGGCCTTCTATGCCTCATGGCCTCCACTCTTAGGCTCTTGAGCTCCACCTAGATGTTAAGATGGGAGAGGGAAGGGGGTGAGATTCAGGAAATCTCAATAGCTCATACTCATTCAAGAAGCAATCAAGATATATAAACCAGTCAAAGCATGCAACCAAGTCACAATGACACAACATATGTGTTTCATGCCATGAGTATCATATCAATGCTAAGATTAGGCTCTAGGGACTTTCGGTTTAGCCTCACTCGAGCCTTGGGACTTTTGGATTGGCCTCACCCTTGGTTTAGGGACTTTTAGCTCTACCTCACCCGTCTCAAGGGCTTTCGGCACCACCTCACCTGAGCAATTTTCACAATTCATATCATAAGCATATGGGTACCAATGCATCCAGGCAACATCAATGGCATATCTCATCATACAAGCACATACACAAGCATATAATGACTATTACACATCTAAGAATGCAACAAGAAAGAGTAAAGAGCTACCTTATCGGCTAATACAAGTCTTCCCTTTCAATTTCTGTTCTCCCTTCTTGATTTCACATTCACAACTAGATGGAGTTGCTTCCTTTGAGCCTAAGCACAACAAAGAGAATATGATTATTCTCTCATAACTCAAATAAACTCTCACAAAGCTAAAGGGTTCTTTACCGAAGCAAACCCTTACTACTCATGTAAGAACTAGGGATTCTCTCTCTAGCATTCCACTCACTCTCCTTCCTCTCTCAAGCTCTCAAAAAGGAAAGCAAAGAAGAAGAAAGGAAGCTACATGAGCTCTACCCTTCCTCAAGAGTGGTTTTCCACTTTCTCTCTTCTGAACCAAACCCAAATCAACTACTAAATCACAGAAAGAGAGGGCAAAGGGGAGAAGAATAACATACTAAGGAGAAAAGCTATAGAAATCTCAAGATTGCTTACCTCTTTGCTTGTTCTCCTTCCTTCTCTAGGTCTCTCTCTCTTTCCACAGCCCTTTCCTCTCTCTTAGTCAAAACTTAAGTCGGTTCTCAGAGAAAGGAAAAGTTTAGACTCTTTAAAAAGTCAAAATCTCGCTTTTCACGCTTTTTCGGACTAACCCTCGCTATAGCAAGCCATAACCCTCGCTACGGCGAGCTCGTATCTATCCCAGACCTCTGCCTTCGCTATAGCGTACGCTATAGCGAGCAACTCCCTGGTTTTTGTATAGGATGCCTGCACTCGCTATAGCTAGAAGCATTTTCGCTATAGCGAGAAGGCACTCTCGCTATAGCTAGCCCATTTCTCGCTATAGCGAACAGGTATATTCGCTATAGCTAGGCTGTAGCTAGCAGACTTAGAAAATTTTCAGCCTTCGAAAATTTTCAGCTTTTCTTTTCTTTCCCTTTTCTTTTCTCTTTTCTTTTCTTTTCTTTTTCTGGTTGTTACAACATACATACATACACATACCTTTTCTTTGTGCCTTTTTTGTGAGTTTATGCAATGCTTCTCTTTATTCAACTACTTTCACTGATATGAAGATCTAAAAGTCAATGAAAAATGCAATGATCATTAAGGTAAAATGCTTTAGCTTCTCCCTTTTCATGCTTTGTCTTTGTCTTTTGCTTTTCCTCATTAAAGCCTCTAAAAAAAATTCTAAACAATTACTTACCTTTTTGCTCTGTGTTCTTTTCTTTTTTCACAAGTTTGGCTTTGCAACTTTGCTCAAATAAAAAAATGGTTTTGGGCAAGGAGCTTTTGAAAAGAATCCTAAACATGTTGACATTTTGAGGGTATTTAATATTCTTCTTTGTTTCTTAAATATGGAATTTGTGATGCTATCACTAGTTTGATGAAGTGGAAAATGTAAAGGAAGACTTGTGTTGCTTTGATTGCCCATGTCCCTTTATTTCCTTCTGTAATTTTTGCTTCTTTATCTTTTTTGCTCTTTTCTTATTCTTTAATGTAGCTTTGTAACTCTGTGTGTGGAATGAAATGCTCAAAACTTTTTACTTGCTTTTATTTTATGGGATTAAATTTTTTTTTGCTATTGACCCTCTACTTTAATATTGCTCAGTGTATTGCATAAAGAGACTAAGAATTGAAAAAGATGTGATAACCCCCTTCCTATTTTCAATACCTCATTTAATGCTCTACGAAAGTAAAAAAATAACCTTCCAATATAATATAATATAATATAATATATTATATACATGTAATAACTTTCTAAATGCCTTTTTGACAAACAATTAGATTGCTTTATTGATATGTGACAAGTACTATTTGAATTGCTATCTCCTTTTTTTATTTGTTTTTTCTAAATGTATAGTCATTCAATTATTTCATGCTGCTATTGTTTATAAATGTAAAGAATATATTATTTTAATGCATTTCATTTTTCTTAAGTAATTGTTATTATATATATAATTAAAATTAATAACATAAATCAATATAATAAACAATAAATAATATTTAATTATTTTTAATTTAATGCTTTTATAATTACATGTTCTCGAGACGTGTTTCAATCTTATTGGTGGCATATTTATTGATATTGAAAGTTAAATGAGTAATTAATATATAAGCCATTTGATTATAAGCCAGATAAGTGAGCCAAGGTTTAGTTTTACGCATTTTCCTATAAGGCACAGTGTGCTGTTTCCTATAAAATAGCCAATAAATATTGGCAAAAAAAGACAAAAAATAATTAAAAAGAATAAAATAACATTGGTTGAACGCATGCACTGTCTTTCAAATTTTCTTTACTAAATAAATTATATTATCTTTATCAAAATTATATTTGATGTTCTTTTTGTTTTAAAAATATTATAACTTTTTTTTTATATTTGATATATTTTTAGAATTTTTTTATTATTTAAGTAGTACAATATATATTGATTGGACTAAACTTTTTTATTTGCATTTTGTCATAATTTCAATACTAGTAATATTAAATATCAAGAAATTGAAATATATTTTTAAAATAATAGATATTAAATATAATTTATCTAAGTTTGATTAAGCTAACGGCATGTGAAACAATAATTGCAATGATGTTTACAAGAATTCCAATACTTACTTGCAAAAGGAAACAACAGGTAATGACCAAGAAGCATGGAATAGCCGCCATGGGAATAAGGGGCTGGGTTAGGTGTTATTATACTCCTCCCAGCCAAGGAACCTCTGAATTGCATGAATTGGGAATAAAGGAATCAACTAATGCACGTGTGTAGCACCTATTATCTTTTTTTTTTAATTATTTATTGCCTTTTTTCTTAACCAATATCTATTGGTTGTGCAATTTTATAAGAAAATGCTAAAGTCAAGTAGGGGTGTGTATGGGTCGTGTAATATCCAGTTCTTTGAAAACAAGAGAAAATGCGAGAAATGTAACGTATTGTTTCTTTGCAAACGAATGAAATTCACCAGATGCAAAAGTAAGTCCCTCGAAATGAATTAGTTAAGGTCTCAAAAAATTTAAGTAACATTCTAGACTTTTAAAAATGATAATTCCACGCTTAGAAGGAAAAAAATGGAGTTAAAATGAAGAAACGAATTTGAATGAAAGGCTAGTGAAACATAATGATATTTTCATAATTTTGAATAAATTTTGAAATTCTCACAGGAAAGCTTTTTAAATGAAAGTTTTAGTTCTCTGGGGTTCTTAGAGACTCTGAAAATTATAGGAAACCCCATGACAGTTAAAACCCCCTGCAGTGGACATTTTTCAATGTTAATTGACCTGAAATTTGACTGATTTATTCGAGAAAGTTTTAGTTCCGATTTGAGTGATTCTAAAAGCATTTTAGTAAATTGGAAACCTAAATTTCATAATAGAAAAGACAGTTCTAAAAAAGGAGCTAAAACAAACCAAAAATGAAAATGTCAAGAACGAATGACAAAATTGAAATTTTTGAAAAGTGGTTCTTAAACCCACATATATATATGAGGTGTCCTATCTCCTCCTTCATTTAGCCATATTTGTTTCTACCCTAAACCAGATAAAAACCCTAAGGTGAGGCACATAAGAAGGAGGAGAAAGAACGGAGAAAAACAAGGAAGAGGTATGGATTTTCTTGGCTTTTTTTATACTTTTTCTTTAGCAAACTTCTTCTCCTCTATTTCTTCTTCTTTCCCATGGCTTTATTGAGATTCTTGGATCTATTTTGAGGGCAGAAAAAAGGAAAAAATTTGGATTTGAAGAGAGGAGGCCAAGAAAAGTGAGAAACAAGCAAGAAAAGCCAAGAAAACAAGGTAAATCTTCATTCCATGATAACTATCTCTTGCTCCTTTCTTCTCTTTGGTTCGCCCCATGTATGTAGCTATAAGAAGGCTTATATTTTAGGTAGAACCAAGGGTGAATCCTAGGAATTTAAGGGAGGAGAATAAGAATATATAAAGAAATTCAAGTAAAAGCCATTGATTTTCAAGATAGCAAACCTAAGGTTTCAAGTGCTCCACCAAAAATATGATTTGATGCAATTATCCCTAAGCCTAAATGAGTGTTTGGATGAGCTCTTGAGATCACTAGAAGGCTCCTCATATTTATCTTCTATCAAGAAAATGAAGAAACTCACTTGGTGTTCATATAGTGCATAGTTTTGGCCTAGGCTAGATGAAGCACTAAGAGGTAGTTTTAAATTGTTCCAAGCTTATTTTTTAGTCATATATGATGGAAGAGGATGAGAGAAAGTCTTGAAAAAATTTAGAAGCCATAGATAGTGAGATGGAGGTGTAGGTTCCATAATGTAGCATAATAAAGTAACTCCTAACTAGGCTCTTTAAAATAATTGTGTGATGACTCTATCAAGGAGTCTTAATGGAGTCAAGAATCATAGATTGAAGGAGAGAAGGGAGCTAAGATCATGAATTCTTGTAGTTATTTCATTAAGTGCCTTATGGAAACAAAATGGATCCATAAACCAAAGTAGCATAATGTAAAATGTGTATAATGCCAAAGCTTGTTCCCATGAGTAATTCATGTTTCTTTTGGTGTATTTAGGCTAAGAGAAGTTAATGCTCCCTAAGCTTTTGGTTAGGCCGAGAGGAAGGAAGGAAAATTTAAAGAAAAAGTATTCTTGTATAACCAAGGTAGCTCTTTCTACTTTTCTCTCATACATAAATGTGTGTTTGCCTTGTCTTTGAATGTGTGTATGTGTGTTTTAAGCCATGAAAAGTGTTCTAACATGATTTCATATGCTATGGTACCATGATGATGTTTTATACATTTAAATGATACTTTATATGCTGCCTTGGTTTGCTTAAGTGTAGAGAAGCTAAGGACCCTCTAGCCATGGTGAGGATGAGCTAAGAATCCTTGAAATTAGTTGAGACAAAGTAAAAAGTCTCCCAAAAGTGAGGTTGACTCCCAAGAGTGAGGTTGAGTCAAAACCTCCTAGAGAAAATAGATGAGGCAAGTCCAAAATCTATAAGTAAATGGGTGAAGCTAATCCACTAACTTGGCAAGCCTATGTATGCTATAGATAACTTGTTCAAATGCCAAGGGTTGTTTCTTGAATACTCATACATTTCAATATGCCCATGCATGTATTTTCAAGACTTGTATTGCATACTTTATGTGTGATTGAAAGGGAGATGAGCTATTGGGATTCTTTGAATCTCATTCCCTCCTCCCCAATGTCTTAACATGCTAGGTGGAGCAAATGGACAAGGTAATGGAAGCCACCAAGTCTAAAAGAAGGAGATTGACATCAAAGTGTATGAAAATGCCTAATTTTGTTTCTTTTGTAGCCATACACATGGCATATGATGTAATCCCATGATGAAATTGTTATATAATCATATGAACATATGTAATTACCTAAATGTTTGGCGTATGTATGAGTTTTAGTGCCAAATGAGTGATAATATATATTTTGGATAGTGAATGGCAAGTTCAAGCACCTGAAACCTTGTGTATGGCATGGGGTGAGAGAGTGAGTTTGAGAAATCTAGATTTGTACACCTTTGAGACAAGTTTATAATGTCATTTTAGTGCATTCCCATGTACTCAAGTGGCCACACAAGCTTTGGAAGCAAAATTGGACACTTTGATGCTAGTAGAAACCATAAAAATGACCAAATCGGAACTCTATCGTACAAACTGACTAAAGGGATAAATCTTCCCATGAAACTTGGTAGACATGTAGTACTCATTGAGAGCTTTTTGGAAAGCTAAATCGTAGAAAAATCAGAGCTCTATAAAATTAATTATGAATTTTCAAAATTGAGATTCTTCTACTGTTCTGGTGCATGTATTGTTCATATGGTCAGTTTTGTATTATGTATCATCCGAGGGACAAATGGTGTCTAATACTTGTGAAATTTTAGAGGCATAAACTAGAGGTTATAAGATTTCTGTAGCCACTTAGATCACCTCATATAGAGGTCTGAGCAGAGAGTTATAAATTTTTGAAATTTAATGTCAGTACCAGTAGCACGACTTGACCTCCTATATTGTTCCATCATAATTCAGTTCCTAAATGAACTTAGCATGGTTGGGAGATATTTTTTCCTTAGATTTAACATCTGTAGCTTCTCAGAATGACCGAATTTGTATGATTTTGATTTTTCTAAAATTAGTTATGAATTTCCCAAGTTTATGACAGTAACCTGTGATATTAGCCCAGACAGTTAAGACCTTGGGTACTTTTCAAATATCAAACGTCTTCCACTTGATGTTTTATGACTTAAAAAAACTATTTTTACCATATAGTAGACACTCATAGATTTCCAAAATGGTATAGTGTGCCTAATTTCAATTTTTGTATAATTAGTTATGATTTTTTAAAATTCAGGCACAAAATCTGGAAATCCTACTTGAGGCTACACATTATGTTTTTGAGTATACCATCTATTTGCATGAGTTTTAGGCCATTTCTTGAGCTTGTTATGAGTTTTATTTGTGTATTTAAATATGAGAATGAAATGGATGAGTTCATATGGCCCACGGAACACTGAATGAAAAATTTATCCGTGACATAACGTAATTTAATTGCATTTTTTTAATGATTTTTCTTTGAAAATGTCATGTGCTTCATGAAAATAAGCCTATAAATGGTGGATGATGAGTTATATAAATATGGTGTTACAGGCGGGGACGGGTTGGGAATTGCTTCAGCCCAAGTCCCGGCCTAATTTCAACATCAGGACAAATTGCTTAGCTTGTCTTGAACTTGGCCCGGTTATTATTGGGCCAAACCGGGCCAGGGACGTGCCAATTGAACCAATTTTTTTTTTTATTTTTTTAGGAACAAATTTTGAAATTTTATATTTTTATATTTACTTAATTATTTTCGGCATATAAACACTCTTTTTTATTTGTTTTTCAAAATTTATGCAATAGACATGAAAAAATATGAGTTTAAGAAAAAAATAGGAAGAAAAAGAAAATATAATAATTAAAACTTAAAAAAATATGCATTTTTTAATTTTATTTTTCTTATATGAATGTGATAATCATACTTATAAGAGCTTTAACATATATCTTGACCCCTATAACTATTTATAATTTGTAAAATATGTTTAAAAATTATTGACTAAAATTATTAAAAAATCCTTAAAAAGAATTCTTTTCAATTTAGTCCCTATCTTTATATATATATATATATATATATATACCTCGAGTGTCTCGAAACCCGTCCCGACTTGAGGTGCTGTCTTGACCCGACCTTGTTTCAATTTTTTTTTAAATTTTCTTGACTCATCTTGGCCCACTAGTGCTCGGGCCAAGTGAAGCCAACTGGGTTGGATGGGCCTTGCACACCTTTAAAGTCAAGTCGAGTAACATTGCATTCATCTCAACTCATCTAACATGCTTATAATCAAATGGCTTATATATTAATTATCCTTTTAACTCTCGATATCAATAAATACACAACCAATAAAATTGAAACCCGTATAGGGAGCGTGTTCATGTTTCCAAGAACATTTGATTAGTGCTCTTTTCATTTTTCTTAAGAGAGTTATAAATAAAGATCTAAACTTAAAAAATATTATCTTACAAAATTTATTACCATTAATTACTACTAGTTTTAATTAAAGCCAATAGTAATCTACTTTAAAATAGTAGTAATAGGTCTTGCAAAATAATTTTTTTTTAAATTTATATGTTTGTTTATAATTTTCTTTGGGCTTTTCATTGCCTTCTTTTTTACTTCTAGATTTGTTCATTTGTGGGACAATGAGCCAAGTACTAGTTCATCAATCAATAAATCCATGTCACGTAACTTGGCAAAAGAGAAAAAAGATGTAACATCATAATGTCTTAACCTTAATTAATCTCCCTCCTGGCTTGATTCCATATGAATTCTAATGAAAAGGACCAAAACTGTGGTATTTTAATATTTTAAGTCGGGGTTTAAACGCTCATATTTTGCCCCGTGGGTCCCGTGAATCCATCATTCACATTCTCTACTCAAACTCCATTTATACAACTCATACATAGCATTAAACAACCTATGAACCACGGATATGAAGCCAAAAATCAAGAAAATACAATTTCACAAATGAGCCCAAAAGTTAAATTTTTGGCTCTAACTTTGGAAAATCATAACTAATTATAGAAAAATGGGAATCAAGCAAACCATAGCTTTCTAGAAATTTTTAGATGTTAAATTTACATTAAAAATATTCCAAGCCACAATCTCAGCGTTTGAACCATGTTTGACATCAAAAAAGAGATAGAGGTCTGGCTGTTCCTGGTACTGATGCAACTTGTTGTCATGAACTTCAAAAATTTATAACTAATTCCACAAATATCCAATCTAGGAAAAATATACTAATTTGGAAATCTACAGATGTTAACTAGAGGAAAAAAATAATTTCAGTAGCCCTTGGACCTCGAAAACTGATGGAATAGTAATGAAGGTCAGATGGCTTCCCTGATACTGACACAGAACTTCAAAAAGTTCTTTCTCCCTCTACAGACCTCCAATCGAGGTGCTTCTAGTTGCTATAGGTTATTGTGAATATTTAGTTTATACCCATAAAATTTCATGACCATTGGACTCCGTTTCTTCCATGAATGATATAGTTTTATTTTCGGACCTAGTTGCACAGTACAATAACCAAAACCAAAAAATTCTCCAACTTCAATACTTTGCCAAATATTCTCTAGACCTCTAAATATTATCCACTTTAGCTTCCCAAGAAGCTCTCAACAAGCTCTAGAGGTATGCCAAATTTCATATCAAGAAGAGCTCATTTAGTCATACTTTGACATAGCTCACAAATTTAGCAGTTTTGGCACCCAAAATGGTGCAAAGTGGGTCCAAATGACTTCCCACATATTCTAGCACCTCTTGGGAAAGTTTTAAAACATAAAAATAGTATATATGAAATGCCAAAGTAGTCCAAATTATTATACATTTCAAACTCACTATACTACGGGCCAAAATGCATTATTGCATACAATCCACAAAAGGGTCAAATCTCACATTTTCATTGCTTTGGCTCTCTACATAGTTCATACATCATTTATACATATTTCTATACTTACTCAAATATTTACATTTTAAAAATAATAGGTGCATATTCATTTTGGCACCTTTTTATATCAAAAGAACTAAAATAGCTATACAACTCTCTAAGCATGCTCAATTAGGCTCCTTGATTTGCACTTTGATCTCCTTGAGCTCCACCTAACATGTTAAGATGGGAGAGGGAAGGGGGTGAGATTCATGGAATCTCAATAGCTCATACACTCATTCAAGAAAGCAATTAAGGCATATAAACAAGTCAAAGTATGCAAACTATTCACAATTACACACACATGATTTTCATGCCATGATATCATATCAATACTAAGAATAAGCTTTAGGGACTTTTGGTCTCACCTCACCCAAGTTTTGGGACTTTTGGATTGGCCTCACCCTTGTTTTAGGGACTTTTGGCACCACCTTACCCATCTCAAGGGATTTTGGCACCACCTCACTCGAGCAATTTTCACAACCCAAAATATAAGCATATTGGTATTAATATATCAAGGCAACATCAAATGGCATGTCTTACAATATAAGCACATACACAAATATACAATGACTATTATACATCCAAGAATGCAACAAGAAAGAGTGGAGAGCTACCTTATAAGCTAACACAAGCCTTCCCTTTTAATTTCTCTTCTCCCTTCTTAGTCTCACAATTAGATGGAGCCGATTCTCTTGAGTCTAGACACAACAAAGAGTATGAAATTACTCTCTCATAACTCAATAATTATTCACAAAGCTAGGGGGTTCTTTATAGAAAATCCTACAAAGCATATAAGAAACTAGAGGTTCTCTCTCTCTCTAGAATTTCACTAACTCTTCTTCTTATTTCTTTACATTTCTTAACTTATCACACTCTCTTTCAAGGGTTTCTTGCTCATTCTAGGTTAAAATAGAGCTTTCTTACTCAACAACCCATGGAAAGGGAGCTTAGAAGGAGAAAAATAAAATTAAGAAGAAGAAGCATGGAGATCTTTAAAGGTTCTTACCTTTCTTCCTTAGCTTCCTCCCTTCTATCTTAGCTTCTCTTAGTTTCCCTCTCTCTCTCAAGCCTTTTTTTCTGCCTTGGATGAAACTTAAGTCGGTTAAAAGGAAAAGAAGGGATTTGGACGCTTTAAGAAGTCAAATTCTCTTTTTTCATATTTTTCCAAACCAACGCTCACTATAGTGAAGAATAACCTTTGCTATAGCGAGCACGTATCAGTCCCAGATCTCTGTTTTCGCTACGGTGCATGCTATTGTGAGAAACCCTCTGATTTTTGTATGGGATACTCGCACTCGCTATAATGAGATCGTTATAGCTAGAAGCATTCTCGCTATAGCGAACAGGTACATTTGCTATAGGTAGACCATTTCTCACTATAGTTAGCAGACTTAGAAAATTTCAGGACTTCAAAATTTTTCAACTTTTTTTTTTCTGGTTGTTACATAAGACAATAGCAACACACTTCATGCAAGAGGGAGGGGATTTCCATTTGCAATTTTATTTTCTAGTTAAATATAGAGGAAAACTTGATAATGGTGCTTTGGGATTTGATGTGTAGCATGGTGTAATAAGCAGCATATTATGCACAATCATTTAGATTAAGTTTAAATGATTTAGGTTTTTATTTTTTATTTTTTGCATTGAAAGATGTAAAAAGCAAATTAAAAATAATTTTTAACTATTAATTTTAAAAAATTGATAATTAAAATTTAAAAACTTAAAAAAGAAAAAGTAAAATCTAAATTGTTTGTATTTAATTTAAACATTCCAAATGGTGCCAAAAAAAAATCCAAAGTATCTATATTTAATTTAAATAGTTCAAATGGTGCGTAGCACTGTGCTACACACCAAGTGTTGCGCACCAAATCTAAATGCAATATGACGAGAGGGAGGGAGAGAGATGAGAGAGAAAGAGGATTAGTTAAAGAGAGAGAATGGAGGAAAGAAGTGAGTGATAGAATATGACGTTGACTTAGCAGCCATGAAATTCACATATATGAAAATTAATTGCCATTTCACACCACATTGAATTCTCATTTGTCACATGGGATTAGATTTAATGGTATTTTGATGGTCTCTAATGGTGAGGACTCTTTTATAAATGTTTTGAAACTGTAGTGATCAAATTATAAAAAAAATAAAAGGTAGAGATTAATTTAAAAATTTGGTGAAACTATAAAGACTAAAAATATAATTTAACCAAATATATACAAAGCCCCAAACTAAAATATGACCAAAATGCTCTAAAGAATAATTTTGATTTCTTTATTAAAAAATAATTAAAAAATTTTAATTTCAATGTTATTTATTTTGGGTTAAATTTCATAAATTTAATGTATTTTAAATTTAAAAATTATCAAATTTATGTTAGTGAAATATATATATTTAATATTTATTATATCATATAAACAATAAATATAGAAATATTTTGGTTGAAATAACTATTATTATAATTTATCATTTATTAAAAAAATGAATATTTTGATTAGGGAAGAAAAGGGTGTAATTCCTTTTATTTTTTTTTTCCTTGTATGGTGTATAACAATGGTTAAATTATGAGAGTAACAAACAAGTTTTATTTGTTTTTTCTTGCTAGACAAGACCCTAATATATTTGGCTCAAGTTAATATATCAAATCTCATCTACCCCATTTAGTTAATCTCTTTTTCTTTTTTTGAGTTTTCATTTCCTCTCTGCTTTTGCTTTTATTCTTCCACATCTCTATTTACATTCAACCATGATTCACACGAATAGTCTAGAATTTAAAAGTGTTGGGTCATAATTCAAAAGTGTTAAGTCAAGTGTGAGTAGCGTTGGTGCAAAATCCACAAGCACATGATTTGCACGAATAATATAGAATAAAGTAGAGTATCATCCCTTGAGGAAGGTAGATCAATTACTAATTACTCAAAATTAATTCTTATTATCTAGAAAACTTGCTAAAATTGAATTTAATAAACTAAAAACTAAGAAACAAGTAAAATTTGCAAAAGCAAAGAACTAGACTATTTAATGATAAAAAGCTCTAAAATTTGGATTTCAATGTTACTTCATATAATTAAATAAGATCAACTTATGCAATTGATTTTCATCCTAATTCATAGTTGATTCCTAAAATTATGTGAAATTCCTTCTCATTATAAGATACGAGTATTTACGCTAGGTTTATATCTACTTTCGTGATCATACACTTTAATGTAAGTCCTTAATTTAAACTCTATGAAATTTAATGTTTTGCTATATGTAGTAATTTGGCATGTCTGCAGGTTACTATCTGCTTAGGCAAGATTACTACTCCTAGAAAATTTAAACCTAAGTTTATAATTTAAGTGATCTGTTATAATGACTTACCTTTCAATTCATCTTACTATAGATTAGAATTTACAACAAATGGCCCACAAATTGCAAAAGAAATGACAATTGAATAACAAATTAATTATATGCAAAGTTATTACGTGAATGTTAAGAATTCAATCATAATCAAAAGACACATTCATCCAAACCCTAGATCTAAGAGGTTTAGCTACTCATAGTGAAAAATAGAAATCTAAACTCAAAAGAAATCAATTCCATATCAACTAAAGAAAGAAGTACAAGTAAAAGAAAAACTATTATGATAGCGCAACAGTCTCTAGATAGAAACTCCAATTCCCTTAGATGTCACTCAAGGCCTTCAAAAGCTCTCTCCAAAACTATTGCCTCCCTTCTTCTAACCTTAGATGGCGTTTTTACCCAATTCTAACTTGGGGTTCCTAGCCTTTTTCCAAAAATTCCCCTAATATGACACAAAATAACCTATGTTTTGCTATACATGAGTTGACTGTGTAAAGTTACACAATTGCATGGCTTAGCCATGTCAGTCTTTGTTTTTCACTATTGTTTTAAGGTCATCGCACATGGCCATGTATATCTCTAGTTTAGCTAAAATATTGGCTAATTGCATTCTTGTGCACTTCAGTATGGTTAAGGTGTGTCACTTGTTGTAAATGAGTGATTTTCTACTAAAATTCTTAAACTTTCTTGATTACATCTATTCCTAATCAAATCACATAAAATTTTCCTAAAAATCAAATAATTTGGATTTGATCACTAATTTTTAAATCTAGAAAGCATGTAAAATTTTAATTCATCAAGTAAGAGTGGGAAGTCCTATATCGAGAGGAAATAGACTATGTGAGGGCTATATATGTGGATTGTGTAACACCATAGTGACTTAAATCCAACTCATCTCCCTCTAGGCTTGATTCCATATGATTTTCCCAGGAAAATGACCAAAATCGTGGTATTGCACTACTTTAAGTCGGGGTTTAACCGGTCATATTTTGCCCTGTGGGTCTCGTGAACCCATCATTCACATTCTCTACTAAAAAACCATTTATACAACTTGTGCATAGCCTCAAAAAACTCATAAACCACGGGTATAAAGCCAAAAACCAAGAAAATGCAATTTCTCAAATGAGCCCAAAAGTCAGATTTTTGGCTCTAATTTTGGAAAATCATAACTAATTATAGAAAAATGGAAATCAAGAAAATCATAGCTCTCTGGAAAGCTTGGGATGTTAACTTACACTAAAAATAAATCTCAATCACAATCTCAGCATTTGGACCATCATTGACATCGAAAAAGACACAAAGGTCTGGCTGTCCCTGATATTGGTGCAGTTTACTGTCATGAACTTTGAAAACTCGTAATTAATTCCACAAAAATCCAATCTGGGAAAAATATACCAATTTGGAAAGCTACAGATGTTAGCTAGAGGAAAAATAAGTCCAGATCAGTTCAGGAGCTCTTGCACCTCGAAAACTGATGGAACAGTAACGAAGGTTAGAAAGCTTCCCTGATGCTGATACAGAAATTCAGATAGTCGTTTCTCTCTCTACAGACCTCCAATTGAGGTGCTTCCAATTGTTATAGGTCACTGTGGATATCTAGTTTATACTTATAAAATTTCATGACAATTGGACACCGTTTGATCTATGAATGACATGAATTCATTTTCGGACTTATTGCACAGTACCATGACCAAACCATTAAAATTTCCAAACTTCAACAATTCACCAAATATTCCCTAGACCTTCAAATATTACCCAATTTATCTTCTCAAGAAGCTATCAATAGGCTCTAGAGTCATGCCAAATTTCATGTCAAGAAGAGCTCATCTGGTCATACTTTGACGGAGCTCACAACATTGGCGGTTTTGGCACCCACAATGATTCATAATGGGTCCAAATGACCTCCCACATGCTCTAGCATCTTTTGAGCAAGTTTGAAAGTATAAACATAGCATATATGAATTCTTTAAGTGGTCCAAAACAATACACAACTCAAACTCACTATGCTACGGGACAAAATGCACCATTTCATGTAAGCCACAAAAAGGCCAAATTCTACATTCTCATTGCTTTGGCTCTTTACACAGTTCATACATCATCTATACATATGTTTACATGTGCTCACATATTTACAACTCAAAAATAATAGGTGCATCTTCATTATGGCACCTCTTTATAATAAAAGAACTAAAAGAACTATACAATTCTCTAAACATTCTCAACTAAACTCCTTGGTGTGCACTTGATTCTCCTTTAGCTCCACCTAAGATGTTAAGATGGGAGAGGGAAGGGGGTGAGATTCAAAGAATCTCAATAGCTCATACTCATTCAAGAAACAATTAAGATATATAAACTAGTCAAAGCATGCAACTAAGTCACAATGACACAACATATGTGTTTCATGCCATGATATCATATCAATGCCAAGAATAGGCTCTAGGGACTTTCGGTCCAGCCTCACACGAGTTTTGGGACTTTTGGATTGGCCTCACCCTTGGTTTAGGGACTTTTGGCTCTACTTCACCCGTTTCAAGGGACTTTC
The DNA here is from genome assembly GCA_026724425.1 of Erythrophleum ivorense. Classification (NCBI taxonomy): domain Eukaryota; kingdom Viridiplantae; phylum Streptophyta; class Magnoliopsida; order Fabales; family Fabaceae; genus Erythrophleum; species Erythrophleum ivorense. Next base: position 58,576 of record JAIUCV010000645.1, on the reverse strand, counting down.
GGCACCACCTCACCCGAGCAATTTTCACAATTCATATCATAAGCATATTGGTACCAATGCATCAAGGCAACATCAATGGCATATCTCAATATACAAGCACATACACAAGCATACAATGACTATTACACATCCAAGAATGCAACAAGAAAGAGTAGAGAGCTACCTTATCGGCTAACACAAATCTTCCCTTTCAATTTCTCTTCTCCCATCTTGATTTCACACTCACAACTAGATGGAGTTGCTTCCTTTGAGCCTAAGCACAACAAAGAGTGTGGGATTATTCTCTCATAACTCAAATAAACTCTCACAAAGCTAAAGGGGCTCTTTACCGAAGCAAATCCCTACTACTCATGTAAGAAGCTAGGGATTCTCTCTCTAGAATTCCACTCACTCTCTTTCCTCTTTCAAGCTCTCAAAAAGGAAAGCAAAGAAGAAAAAATGAAGCTACATGAGCTCTACCCTTCCTCAAGAGTGGTTTTCCACTTTCTCTCTTCTGAACTAAACCCAAATCAACTACTAAACCATAGGAAAAGAGGGAAAAGAGAGAAGAATAACATGCTAGGGAGAAAAGCTAAAGAAATCTCAAGATTGCTTACCTCTTTGCTTGTTCTCCTTCATTCTCTAGGTCTTTCTCTCTCTCCACAGCCTTTTCCTCTCTCTTAGTCGAAGCTTAAGTCAGTTTACAGAGAAAGGAAGAGGTTGGAAGCTTTAAAAAGTCAAAATCTCTCTTTTCACACTTTTTCGGACTAACCCTCGCTATAGCGAGCCATAACCCTTGCTACGGCGAGCTCGTATCAGTCCCAGACCTTTGCCTTCGCTATAATGTACGCTACGGCGAGCAACTCCCTGGTTTTTGTATGGGATGCCCGCACTCGCTATAGCTAGCAGCATTTTCGCTATAGCGAGAAAGCACTCTCGCTATAGCGAACAGGTACATTCGCTATAGCTAGGCTATAGCTAGCAAACTTAGAAAATTTTCAGCTTTTCTTTTCTCTTTTCTTTTCTTTTCTTTTTCTGGTTGTTACAGATTGACCTATAGGCCTAATGCCTTAAAGTTTTGGGTCATGAGATGGTGTCAAGTCCATGAGTATAGTATTTCACTCATGCCCAATAATGAAAGATCTTCTTTGATGTCTATAGGTTCCTTAGACCATAACAATAGTATTAAAGCTTGGTTGCTCTAGTATTCTTGTATAGGAAGCTCGTTAGTGTGAAATATAAATAAGGTACTTCAGTGTCAGAGCACTTAAGTTGCTTTCAAAATATTTTGAATCAATTATTGTCATGAATGTTCAATTAAATGATGAGTTACAAGCTTTGATTTTGCTTAATTCACTACCTGATAGTTAAGAAAATTTGGTGGTTTCATTGAGTAAGTCTGCTCTTAATGGGAAGGTGACTTTGACAATGTTAAAAGACAAGTTGCTAAATAAAGAAATTGGAAGAAAAGAACAAGGCATGGTCAATATCTCCAATTAGTCAGATGCTTTGGTTGTAAAATATCAAGGAAGAGATTGATCTAGAACTTCTTAGAGGTCTGAAAGCTATAATGTAACTCCTAACACTAGATCATACCATACTTAGGAGATAAATATTAGGTAAAAGAAATGAACATGTAATGAAGATAAAATTTGACCTGAAGCTTGCAGGGAGGTAGGGAGTCTTAAACCTATTTTAACCTTCATACATCACTCCATTATGAACCAAACTCAAGAGTTTTTATGGGTACTAAGTTTTAACTAATTGATTGTAGGTCATGGTTGACTAAATTGGCTTAAAAATTTTCCTCATAAAATTAACAAGGCAAGTAAACCAATCTTCATCTTTCTAATATCACTTAAAGTCCTTAATAGCCCCTTTAAAGCCATTGGAAATCTTAGAATCTTACCCAAAAGAAGAATGGCTAATCCTACAATGAGTGGTTGACTACTTGCTAGTTGGTGGTTGGCTGACCACTTATAGAACCGACAAGTTGTTTTAAAGGCCACAACAATCAACTAGTTGTTGGCATCAGGTCAACTGGTGGTTCATAATATGCACCTTATGCAATTAGGAACCAAGCTAGTTGACTGTTTGCTTCAGTTGGCCAATTGGTCACATCAAAACCAGTAACAAAACATAGAAAAGAAAGAAAATTTTTATGTTTTCCAAGGCATATCTTCTCTTGAAAAATAAGGCACCTATAAGCAATGTATGGTCATCCAAAAAAGACCCAATAACATGCCTAAAATGACACTTTAAGTGATCATTTTGGCACTTTAACTCTCTCTAAACCTAACTAACTTTTCTTAAGTAAATTTTAATATATCAAATCATTCCCAAAATGGTACAACCAAGACTTAAACTCTTATTAATCAAAATTTAACTTGGTGACTTCCTACCTCCACTTGTCATACAACCACTCTTATTATATCAACACTTTTAAACCATCATAAGACTGACAATAAGACATTTACTAATAACCAATGAGATAAAAATTTTGACATCTAAAGGACCCGTTCAAGCTAAAAGAGCTATAAATATATATCAACCATTATTTCACTAGGAAACCTAAAAATAACCTTAATTACATGTGAGATCTTTATACAAAGGAATCGAACATTATCGAAGATGTAGTTACCATCCTCACATGTACAAAATGCAACAAAAGCCTATGCTTGGCATTTCATATTGCAAATTGCTAGGATAATTACAAGTTTCAAAATATGAATCAAAATATAGTCTATACAAGAATATGCCTAGTTTAGTTGGTCAATTCTTCATTTGCTTATCCTTGCCGAAATTAGAACCTTCACTTAGAAAAGATTATCCTCCAACTCAAGAGAGATATAGAATCTTAGTAACTAGTTTGCCATCTTCATTCACATTTGTATAAAATAATCAACATTAATGCTTTATATGGGAAAAACATCAAACATGCCATGCTCAAATAATTAGAATAATTATGTTTGACAACAATACCACTAATATCTCATAGTAGCAATGTATATAACATAGTCATTGGTTAATAACTTAGGTGCATTATCCAAGGTTCCCATAAGTAGTTAAAATACCATTCAAGATCCACAACTTTCCCATTTTCTTAGAATACTATTCAAGGTCCATGATGAAATATAATATTGTAGTCAAAATTAATCATGCATCATAAATATAAATATGCATTACAAGCTATAACATATGATTTGTTAGCAAAATATGAATGGAATTAAGTTTCAATTACCTTTAATGATGTTGTTTGTTATCCAAAATGCTACTAACATCCTTCAAAACGAATCTAAAGCCTAAAGTAACCATAAACACTAGGCATACACTTATTAGTTCAAGGGAACCCTTATTCCAAACAATTAAAATTCTATTAAATCAAGTAATTTTACCTTATCTTTTTTAAAGTCCCAAGTCCTTGCTTAGAGTACTAAGCCCCAAGTTCTTATAATGGGATCCCTAATTTTTGTACATAAGAGCAATGGCTTCATAAACTCAAGCTTTAAGGTAGATTTTGAGAGGAATACAACCAAAAATGGAGGGGATACACGTACTAATGCCTTGGGTTCTTTTTTTCTTCTTCTTCTTCTTCACCAAAAACACTCTAAAAAAATCCAAATCCACCAACCTATAGTTTTGTAACTAGCAATCACACACCAATTGTACCAAAATAAATAGGAGAAGGAGTTGATCAAGTTTCTCTTCATTCACCTAAGCTAAAAGTCATATTTTCCCTTCTGAATCTAGCCTGAAATGTAGCTCCAAGCCTTCTCTCCTTTCTACATTTTTTTCTTCTCCTGAGCGTTGATCGAAAGTCTGAGGGAATAAGGGAGAGAGTGTTAGGTTAATATGATAATTTAAGTGAGTTAGGTCTTGGGTTATGGGTCCAAATGGGTTATGGGTTATGGGTCTACTTATTTCCTTAAATCTGGGCTTTCAAAGTTGGGTTGTCAATTCACGATTTAAAAAAAAGGAAATCTCATATTAAAATTATTTTTCAAGTTAATTTAATTTAATTTTGAAGGGTAAATTGGCTCTAATTAGTTTTTCTAAGGGCAACTCATTAGATTTTTGCTAATGTAATCAAAACCTATAGATGAAATTTATTTTCATTAGTAATTCTTTATTTAATTATTTTTTCTCTATAATCTATATTAACTATCTATAGATGTTACATGTAGCAAGTCAAGAGGGAAGTCAAAGTCTAGAAAAGATATCGAGTGTTATCACTATAATAAGATAGGATGTATTAAAAAGCATTGTAGTTTTCTAAAATGGAATGTCAAGGGAAAGAGACAAAGAAAGGAAAGAAGGAAAAGACATCGTTGCAGTTACATATGATGGTGATGCTATGCTTATGTGTGATGATGGTTATGTAAATCTCATATGTCAAGATTTTAATTGGGTTGTTGAATTTGGTGCCTTGTATTATATTAGACCTAGGCATGACTTCACATCAAACATTGCGTGTGGCTTTGGTTTACTGAGGATGGGAAATGATGAGGCATGTAAGATTGTAGGCATGGGCGATGTTTGTTTAGAAACCAACATTGGATACAAGCTGCTATTAAAGAATGCTAGGCACATTCTAAATGTTTGTCTTAGCCTAATTGCTATGAAAGCACTTGATAATGAGGGTTATCAAAACTACTTTTATGGTCACAAGTGGAAACTCACCAAAGATTCTTTAGTGATAGCTAAAGGTGAAGTCCTTAAGATTCTGTACAAAATTAAAGGTAATCCTTAAGATTCTGTACAAAATTGAAGGTAAATAGAGTAAAAAGGAAGTGATATAGTTGAAGATTGCTTTACAAAATCATGACATTGGCATCTTGGTTTGAGTGAGAAGGGAATTGACACTCTCATTATAAGAAAATTGCTTCCCATGAATGATTTATTTCCTAAAACTTATACACATTGTTTTGCTGGTAAACAACATAGGGTTGCATTATATAGTTTTTCTCCATATAAAAATTATGTATTTTAGATTTGATACACACTAATTTTTTTTACTATGGATTTTGAAACTTTTAGCGGTGTTGTTTTTTTTTTGTTACTTTTATTGATAACGCTTTAGAAAAGTTTGAGCTTTTGTTTTGAAATCTAAAGACTAGGTAATGGACATGTTCAAACACTTTCATGCAAGTGTTAAAAGGGAAAAAGGAAGAAAGCCAAAATGTACCCGAGAAGATAATGGTGGTACAAATAGAGGTTCATTTGAGAACTATTATAGGGAACATGACATCATGCTTGAAAAAACAATTCTAAAAACACCTTAGAATAATGCAATTTTAAAGAGAATGAACTACACTTTAATGAAAGAATTAGGTGTATGCCCTAATGCAAAATTGTCTAAAGCCTTCTTGGATGAAGCAATGAGAACTATAATGAACTTGATCAACCTTTCTCTATAAATTCCTTTTAATGGTGATGTACTAGAAAGAGTATAGGTGGGGAAAGATTTATCATATAGTCACTTGAGAGTATTTGATCATGGAGTATTTTTTCACATCCGAAGAAATGAAAGATCAAAGTTTGTTTTTTTTTGTAGGTGAAATGAAAGATCCAAATTTGATGGGAAATCAAAATAGTGTATTTTTTTGGGCTTTGTCTATAAAGAATTTAGTTATAGATTATAGGATCTATTAGATAAGAAAGTTGTTGGAAGCCATGGTGTAATTTTTTTAAAGATAAGACCATTGGAAATTTTGAGAAAGTTGAAAGCCTAAATTAGTCATTAGAGATTGTCTTGTTTTAGTGCTAGAGCCATTTAATTAGTTGCTGATGACAGGGGAGATGTATAAGATGATGTTAAAAACATAATAGAAGAGCCTACACCTTAGTAAGATATGTTAGTTGAGCTTGTTTCACCAACTGGACCTCAAGCCTTAGTTGAGAATATCTACCAAAAAGCATCATCCTTCCCATTGATATTCTCCTAATGCGTATCTGATGGTTACTGATAAGGGAGAGCTAGAGTGTTACTAAAAGGCAATGTCTTATGAGCATAGATAAAAATGGTGGAAATTATGCAAGATGAGATGAAGTCCTTATAGGAGAATCATACATGTAAGTTGGTGAAGTTGCCTAAAAGTAAGAGAGCATTCAAGAATAAAAGGGTGTTCAAGTTGAAAGTTAAAGAGAATAACTCATAGCCAAGATACAATGCATGTTGGTTGTAAAAGGCTTCAATTAAAGGCAAGGTATTGATTTTGAAGAAAAATTTTCAAGTCAAGATGTCCTTTATGTTGTGCTTGGATTGATAGCTACCTTGAACTTTAAGGTTGAACAACTTCATGTAAAAATTGCCTTTCTTTATAATGACTTGGAGGAGAAGATCTATATAGAGCAACTAGAAGGTTTTAAGGCTAAAGGTAAGGTGCACCTTGTGTGTAAACTAAAAAAGAATTTGTGGTCTTAAGTAAGCACCAAGACATATGGGTACAAGATAAGTGATCATTGTGTCTTTACTAAGAAATTCTCTTATGGTGATTTTATCATTCTCTTGCTATATATGGATGACATTTCATTATCGGCTATGATACTAAGAAGATTTAAAGTTTAAAAAGAGAGTTGATCAAATCCTTTGTTATGAAGGACTTAGGTCTTGAAAAGCATATCCTTTGTGTAAAAGTCACTTGTGATAAGCATAATGGAAAGTTATGGTTATCAAAGGACAAATGCATTAAGAAGATGTTTGGGAACTTCAACATGAGCAAGTTTAAACTAGTTAGAAGTCCAATTATAAGCCACTTTAAGCTGAGTTCAAAGCAATGTCCTACAAGTGGAAAAACAAAGATAAAATGAAAATATTCCTTATGCATCCACATTGGTAGCTTAATGTATGACATGGTATGCACAAGGTTGGATATCGCTCATGTTGCTAGTATTGTTAGTTGGTTTCTCTCTATTCCTAGCAAAAAATATTGGAAAATAGTTAAAAGGGATATTTAAGTATCTTATAGATACTTCTAAAATTTGCTAAATTTTGGTAATGATATGCCTGTGTTGGAGAGATATATAGATTGGAGATATGATTGGTGATATTGATTCTAAGATACTTCTGGATACTGGATGACTTTTGCAAGAGGAGCAGTTTCATGGCAATTGAAATTGTAGAAGTGTATTGCTTCATCCACCACAGAGGTTAAGCATATTGCTATTATAAAAGCTTTTAAGGAATTTTTGCAGATGTAGAAATTCCTACAAGACTTGGATCTTAAATAAGAGAAGTTTATGCTACATTGTGATAGTTAAATTGCTATCTATTTAAACAAGAATTTGGAATTTCATTCTAGATATAAGCACATCAAGGTGTGGTATCATTAGATACAGGAAGCATCGGAGATGAGGTTAATTACATTAAAGAACATCTATACTAGTGATAATAGTTCAAATATGATGACTAAGACCTTGGCCTTGATTAAGTTAACTACCTACAAAAAGAAAGCAGGCTTGGTTGAACCTTGCCCCACTTAAGTTGGGAGGAGGAGATTTGTTAAGTGGGGCTCATGTGACTTTAATTAATAAAAAAAGGTTAAATCATTGTCAAAAGAAAGAAGTTGCTCCATATGTGTGTATGCATCTATTTTTAATTGGAAAATGAAGAAAGTGAAGACACAATATAAAGAGAGGTAGAGATGCATGATGCCATTAGAGAAGGAAAAAAAAGCTTGTTCATTTCTCACATCAAATGGCTAAATATAAGCTTCAATTATTGTGAAATTTTAATATGTTGTTATTGATGTTGAAAGCTTTAACCTAATCTAGTTTGATATTCATTTATCCTTCTCCACTGGTAGATCAGAAATACCCACTAAGTGGAGTTTGTATGTAGACCCATTGTGATTCCACCATATTAGTGATGATTATGTCTTATTGTTGATCCCTATTATGACTACGAAGAATATTGGCATAACCATTAATTATCATTAAGGGAAGTCTTTGCTTGACTAGGTCTCATGATTTTTTTTCCTCCAGATTAGAGTTTTATCCATATTAAAAATCGATGTGCCTATTAACCTATTTTTCTTATCATTTATTGCTTTTGTGTTGGTTATCATGTGTTGAATATATTGGCTACCTAGAATATTTTTCTTTGTGGTTCTATTTAATTGCACAGGGTGAAAAAGTTAATGTTATCTACTTCTACATTGTGTATATCTTTGGTACTTTTTCTCAACAAAAAAGGATCTTGTTTATTTGTTTTTCTCTCCTCATTTTGTGGCCATAGTTAAACTCATTGTTTTAAAAATCAGACTAATTATTAAACTGGAGAAACGACTAGTTTATGGCTTTCTCTCCTCTCTCTCTCTCTCTCTCTCTGTTGCTCAGTACATCTCCAAGTTTTTATTTACTAGGTATCTAATCCCAGCCAAGATTAAGTTTTGTAGCATCATGTTCACGGATGATATTTCAATCTTAATTTAAACAAATATAAAAGAAGGTATAAACATAAGTTATAAATAAGGTGTCATTTTCTTTTATTGTCAATTTTATAAGTAAAATATTAATGTACGAGGACTATGTAATAAACACACAAGATTTAGCTTCAATTGAGCCTTACTTTGAAGGATTGAGATCCTCTCTACTAATTCAGTTTAGTTGGACAAAGGAAAAAAGAGAGGAGATTCATCCTAATCAATGGCAAAGCTAAGACTTTGGACTAGTGGGGTTCAAAATTTTTCTCTTCAATTTTTTTTATATCTTATTTTTTTAAAAAAATTATATTTTTATTGTATATTATTTAAATAAAATCTTTCCTTTTGAACTTTTAGATTAAGCTAAATAAGATTAACTTACTAACACTATTCTAGCTTTCTCACTCTTAAATCTAGAAATAAATTTGAATTTAAATAAATAGTAATATTATTGACAATTATTCTTCACATTAATATCAATAACTTTACTACTTAAATACTTATAAGGACATAGTTTTGTGTCTACTCACTATTCATAATGCATAACAAGGATAAAATAAATTATCACTCAATAATATTATAATAATTCAATGCACTTCATAAGAGTAGTTTGAAGGAAAAAAAAAGGTTTATTTGATGAAGTATAAAAATTATGACAATCAATTTGTTAACAAAAAAAAAACAGAAAACTATGTTTATAGAGTACAACAAATATTATTTTATTTAACAATATCTCAAAAAGTTTTCCAGTATTTTTAGAGAGAAAGAAAAAGAAGTTAAAAAAAAAAAGAAATGAAGGAAAGAGGGAAAAAAAAACGCATGTGTGCATTCATGGATTCAAGTTATGTCAAATAATTAAAAAATATATGTGTAAATTTAGTGAATTCAAAATTTTAAGAAATATGAGAGTATAATATAAAAAATTAATATTATATACATATAAATTTTAAAAAAATTGAAAACAAAAATATGCTCACTCTCATAGTAAAGTAGCTCTGCCCCTAATCCCAATCCCCTTTGAAGTCCCACTTGGCTTGTACGAGAACTTTATGAACATAGAAAGGATTATTCATCAACTAGCATAATCTTTTGACCTATTCTCACTTTGGAAGAAAACTAACCCAACCGAATATCTTAGGGGCATTCCTTAAACTCGAGTCGGCCGTTTTGAAGGGAATGCAGATTACAATCATTTTAAGTAAATCATAGAGTTCTTTATTAGCATTATTACCATTATTGCATAATTTTGAATGATAAAAGGGGTAAAAAAATTTGTGTTTTGAACAAGTAGTGTACGCATTTCCCAGTGTTTTGTGATTATTTGGTTATTATCAGAAAAAAAAGTAATGTAACAATACAAGATTGCTTTGTTAAATATGGACCTAACTTCTACAAAAATTATGTGGCATTTATTATTATTGAAGGGACGAAATCACAAATCACAACTATAGGATCAGTTTTTCTGTGAGTGTGACACTATGCCCCTCCTTTGGATCGAAAACACTAGGTTTAGTGATTTTTACATCTTAAAGATTGCGAAAAGGCGCTTGCATTAAAACCCATGAAAGTAATCAGGGGTTAGTCGGTGTGTCTTGTAAAAAAATGTTGTGCCAAGGGGCTCTTGTACACAATAATTCGTTACTCTGTTCAATTCCAAAACGTATAAAATTGGAAGACATATTCCATTTATAAAAAATTTAAAAATATATAAAGATATTAGAAAATCGTTCTCTACTATGTTATATATTACTTCAGAGCATATATTTATATATATTAGGCTGAGGAAAAATCTTTTTACTTGCAATCCTTTCATTGGTTAATTGTGCCAAAAAAATTTAAAATCAATATATTAGTAAATTGAACACCCATTTTGAAAAATATTTTATTAATTACATAACCAAAGTTACTATTATTATTATTATAAACACACACGCACGCACACATATATATATTAGCATTATAGATAAAAGTCCTTAAAATTTACTCAAAACTAAATATTTTAATCAGAGGATTTTAAGACAATTATTTTCCGTTAACTTTATGTATCTAATATTTCACTCTATCAATTGTTCCTTAAAAAAAATTTTATTAACATATATGGAAGAATTTTTAAAACATCCACTTTAATAATAAGTTTTTATTAATTCTTAAAACAATTAATTGGTCAATGCATGTAGTTTTCTTTTTTCTAAAAAAAAAAAACCCAATGGCTATATATTGAGAACCAAAATGCAGTGCTTGGCCACTTACAGGGAGAGCTTGACACTAGAGTCCATTGTTGAAACAAGCATCGATCGATGGCTTCCTCTGGCATGCGTAGTGTGTGTTCATTGTGGATGGTGTTTGCGTTTCTCCTAATCTCGCGGTCTGGAGCAAGAGAATATTTGGTTGGAAACAGTGAAGCCGCCTGGATGGTTCCACTTCCATATGCAGAGTGGCTCAACCAGTGGGCCAGTAGTCACCGATTCAAGATCGGCGATTCTCTCAGTAATACTAATTCCCCTCTATTCCCATTCCCTTTCAATCCTGTTTTAAAATCTGCATCTTTTCTTGTTAGTATGCAAGCAGAATGTCACCAAGTTGGATAGAAATAGATTGAGATACGTGGATTTCATAAACTTCTATTTCCTTTTTCTTTTACAATCTTAGATCTCATATCCTATACTATGCTTATCTCTTTTCAATAGGATGATATTCTGTACAAAAGAAAATCTATTTTGCTGAAATCCCCGCCTGTTTTTATGTTCTTCCATTTTCTTTCTCACTCTTCATTTATCTTCAAATCCAGCAGAAACAAACAGGGTTCTCTCACACTTGGAATTGCATTTTAGATTTAATTCTATGTATTAGTAGACTATGATTTGTTTGAGATAGTAATTCTCTAATTTAGTCTTTGTAATTTCCCCTTTTTTCTTTTAAGTAGTCTTTTTAATTTCAATTCAAACAATCGTGGCTCTATAATTTATTTATCAATTAGACATAAATATAGTTTATTATATGTTTATTATTAAAATTTTTAATTAAAATATAATAAGTATATATATTTTTTAATTAAAATATAATAAGTGTATAGTCTAATTAAAGAACCATACACTTATTATTTTATGATTAGAAAACTATACGCTTATTATATTTTGATTAAAAAATATAATAACAAAAATATAAAAAGTTGCATCTAAATTTTTTCTTTTATTCATAAGAACAATCTACTTATTTTAGGATTAATTAAAGTAATATTATTATAATTAATAAATAACAAAACTTATATGTACGTTTTAATTATTTATTATCAGAAAACATTTAAGGGTACTTGTTAAGTGTTTGTTACAAAATTCTTAAATGAAAATATAAGATATAGTATAACTTTTTTATTCAAAGACTTAATAACGTAATCCTGATCATAAAAAGTGCTCACAAGTTATATATTTATTAAATGAAATGTTTAAAGAATTTTATTTAGGCCCTGTCTTTTACTATTAAGGTTTTCAACTCCAATATGATAAATGAATATTTTTTATAATCTAATAAATACTATAATAACATTATTTAAGGTTTGTTCGTTATTAAATTGGAAGAATTAAAAATATGACAAGATTTCAATAAAATTTTTTTGCTATATATTATAAGGTTTTTTATAATAAATTTATAGTTTATAAATATTTTTTGTAGTTCTATACAACATTATTAATTTTTTCAATGAAATTTCTTACACATGTCATCATTTTAACAAAAAACTTGATAGCAAACATTTAAAATGTAAATTTTTTTTCTTTTCATAAAAAGAAAAATTAGACAAAGAAATAATTAAATTTTGTAAAGTCATAAAAATGATAAATGAAGTCTTCCTTCAATTATTTATTTTTTCGAATAATTATAAATTTAAGACTAATTAATTGAAATTAAAAATTAAATTATTTAACTAAATACTCTTGATAGACAACGCTTTAATTAAATTCAGACGGAATTTAATTATGAAAAAGGGGGGAGATTTTGACTTATGTACATATTTTATTCGTATTTTGTGACTCTTCAAATATGCATGCATGCAGTCTGGAAATACGATCACGAATCAGAGTCAGTGATGCAAGTGAAAGGGGAGCACTATGCAAAGTGCAACAAGTCTAGCCCTATTCAAGCATACAACGACGTCGGAGACACCAAGGTAGAGTTGAACAGGTCGGGGGCATTTTTCTTCATAAGTGGTGTAGAGGATCATTGCGAGCAGGGCTTGAAGCTGCAAGTGAAGGTGTTGGCTGGCAGTCACAGAGGAACGCATAATTCTCCGGCAACAACTCCGGCTCCGGCTCCGGCTTCAGCTCCAGCTCAGGCTCAGGTTCCAGCACCGGCACATTTTGCAGTGCCACCGAGTCAGAATGGGGCTTCCACTTCAGGGGTTGGATTGATGGGAGTTATGATGGGCGTAGGAGTTCTGTTGGTGATGAATATAGTCTTTATTTGAGATGTTGCGTACGAGGAATATGCTTCCCAGAGTATTATGTTTTGTGTGTGTGTCTTTTTTTTGGGTGTGAAGGGAATAGATGTTTGCGTGAAAAACTGAAAATGGTTGATAACGGCCTGAGCGATGTTTAAGAACGAATTGAAGTCATTTGGACTGGTAGTCTCGGCGGTTCGTATAAGTATTTCGATATATTTCTGCTTTTATAATTGAGTTTTGTAATATCTTTGTCAACTATGCAATTGAATTTGAGAAAATGTCTCACTCTAGACAAGTATCATGAGACATTGTACTTTTCCAGGAACCATTATGTGGCATCGTTATGAAATTATCTGAGATACTAGAAAGGGATATGATATCACATGAAGTATAGTACAGTACTTTTAGAGATACCAGAGGTAAAATTTTTTCAAAAATTTTCTTTTATATATATATATATATACATACACACACACACACAAACATTTGCAGCAAGATTTAATTAAAAATCAAATGAAGACACGATTATCAAGACCAATACTTCAATTTAACCCTTTTTTATTTTGCGCATCTTTTAAATATGACTCTTTGATTATTATTTTTTGTCTATTAATTACCTACTTCCAAAATAAATCTGAAGTGTAAAAAATAAAAATAAATAAAACCTCATGTATCGATCCAGTGGCCAACAATTGCAATGTGGATGGACAGTATAGGTTGTAAAATAGGTAGCAGGTTGAGTAAAAAAGTCACGAGTTGAATATTTCAGTATGCCCAAAACAAAAGTAAAAAGGAACATAGATAGAGAAGGTCACATATAAATTTGGATTATCTCAATTGAGTAGATAGTAATTGTCATACCATATACTTTCCATCATCATACATTCTCATTCATGAGGAATTGTACAAATTCTTAAAAAATGAACAAGGAAAAATCAATTATTTACTACACTTTTTCGCGCTACGTCGAGATTCAAAATTTCAATTAGCGTTACATGGGTCCCGTAGATGTTCCAACATCATTTTATAGTCATTTACCACTTATATAATTCACAAATAATCTAAAACAACACATAATCCATGGATTCAAATTTGAAAACCACGAATTTCCACTTATTCTTTTTGGATAGCATGTGGTAGATTTCAAGGAAAACTTTAAAAAATCATAACTAAATCTAGAAAAATCAAAATCAAACAAATCATAACTTGTTGGAAAGCTCTGGGTGTTAACTTTACACTAAAAGTAATTTTGAACTATGAAAATCTCATCTGGACCATGCTTGATATTAGAAAACACAAGGAGGTCAAGTTGTCCAGAAATATGATAAAACTTACTGATATAAACTTTAGAAATTCATAATTAATTTCACAAAAATTCAATCCATGCAATCTATATCAATTTGGAAAGATATAGATGTTAACTAGAAGGAAAAAATAGTTTTAGACCAAGCTAAGAGTATTCAGATCCCAAAATCAATTAAATAGTAACATGGGTCTAGAGGTGTACCTGAAATAGAATAGCAACTTCAAAAGTTCATATCTCCCTTTCTAGACATCCAAATGAGGTGCTTCTATTTGGCACAGGTCACTGGGAAGGTCTAGTTTCTTTTTGTAAAATTTCATGGCAATTGGACTTCCTTTGCCCTATGAGTGACAAAGATTCATTTCGGACCATTTGTACAGTACACTGAACCAAAATTAGAAAATTTTCCAACTTCGAAAACTCACCAAAAATTCCACGGACCTCCAAATATTCTGCACTTTAGCTTCCAAAAAATCTCTCAACAAACTCTATATGCATGCTAAATTTTGGACCAAGAAGAGCTCATTTGGACAGAAAGTGGTAAAGCTCACCAAAATGGCCTATTTTGCTTCATATGAAGTACCAAATCTGCCCAAATAATTTCTTTTATTGTTTGGCATCTCTTGGGTAAGTTTAAAAGTATAAATATGAATTGTATGAACTGTCCAAGTAATCTCAAACCTTATGCATCTCAATTTGGCTATTCCACATCCTTCAATGCACTACATACATAAGCCATTCAAGAAGCCAAGTTCCACATTTACATTGATTTAAGGTCACATATAGTCTACATAACATCCATACATCATTTTACATTTGTTCATGGTCTTACATTACAAAATAATATGTACAAGCTTACTTTGACATTTAATTACAATTAGAACTACATAATGAACAAAGTATGGCTTTTCAATATTCTTGGCTTGCATTTTTCCCTTCTTGTATGCCACCTAGACATTTTAAGATGGGAAAGGCAAGGGGAATGAGATTTATGGAATCTCAATAGCTCACACACCCATTCACACACATATTAAGGCATACATACATCAAAGGCACACTTTTAGAACATGTCTCGACATGAACATGCAAAAATACATACTTTCATGCCACCAATTCATTTTCAATTCAAGAACATACTCTATGGACTTTTGGTTTTTGCCTCACCCCATTTTTAGGACTATTGGATTTGCCTCACCCTTGGCCTAAGGACTTTTGACTTAGCCTCACCCTTTCAAAAGACTTTTGGCCTTGTCTCACCCATACCATGATACTTTTGGCCTTGTCTCACCCATACGATGATACTTTTGGCATCTCCCTACCTTTATTAAGGGACTTTTGGCATTACCTCACCCTTATGAGCTATTTCCACCATTAAAGGCATTCAAGACAACATATTGGTACCAATGCAATCTCAAGACATCAAGTGGCATATTCTCAATTTATAAGAGCACACACAAGCATATAATGACAGATATATGCAACCAAGAACGCAAGAGAATGAGATGAAGAGCTACCTTGAATCTTATGCAAGCCTTACTTTGCTTGCTCCTTCCCCTTTTTGGTTACATAAGAGCACTTAGGTGGAGTAGGGTTCTCGTGACCTAAACATTACAAATAGCACATACTCATGCACTTGAAGCAAACCAAGACACCAATTGTACTCTTAAACACACACTTAATCCTATAAGTGACATAATGGTTCCATAATTGGTCCCTTAAAGCAACCTTCACAATTCAAGTTTTAGGCTCTATTCTCTTCCAATTTCTAGGCTTCCTGACCTCATTCAAGGTCCTTGGAGCCATCACACATTCATTTACATAAGCTAAAAATCAAGTTGCTTCATAAGGCACCAATATGGATACCATTGTCCCATCTTCCAATCTATGACTTCTAAATTTTTTCCAATGATTTCTTCTATCTTCTAATATCATATGAAGTCCCAAACTAAGGTTAGAACAATTTAAAACACTCCCTAACCCTTCCAAGTAGCCATGGCCAAAACTATGGACAAGAATGGGGTTCTTGGAATTTTTTATGTTTCCTTGATGGGAGAGCCACTTGGGGAGGTTTCTAAGAGTCTTAGGAGCTCAAGGGAATACTTAAATAGCCAAGGAAATACATACAAAAGATCATATTTCATAAAACCCTAAAGAACACCACACTTTCCTATCTTAGTTTCATTTAGTTTTTCTTGCAATTTCTTTCCATATACCTCTTCTCCATTGTCTAAAACCCTAGTTCCTCTCTTTTTTTTGGGCAAAACTCTCTCCCCTCTTATGGTTCTATATAAGGCCAAAACATACACAACCAAGGAGCAAGGGGAAGAAGCAATAAGAACAAGAAAATACATTGGATTTCTAGCTCCCTTTTGATGCTTCTTCCTTGGCTTGAGTCCTCTTCTCAATTTTTGAAAATTTCCCCTTTGTTAGTCCAAAAACAAAACCAATCATCTCAAGAAAACCATAGAAAGAGAGCTAAAAAGGAGAGGAATAAGATTGGAAGAAGGAGAAGCATGAAATTTCATGAAATTTCTCACCTTTTCCTTGGTTTCTTTCTCCCTTTCTCTCCTCTTCTTGTACGCCTAAGAGAGAGCTTATTTTTCTATATTTTGGGCAAAAGAAGGTTGAGCTATATGAGAGGAGGAAGAGTCAAGAAGCTTATGGAATATTCAAGAAGCTAGCTTTTTCAAAAATTTCAATTTTGTCCTTCCTAATGGCAATTTCGTTTCGGCTTGATTTTAGCTCTTTTTTGAGAACTTTCTTTTCCATTATAAAATTTAGGTTTCCAATTTAATAAAATATCTTTGTAATCACTCAAATCAGAGCTAAAACCTTCTTAAATGAATCCATCAAAATTTGAGTTCTTCGCTGTTAGAAAAAGTACACCGAAGGGGCTTTACTGGTCCTAAGGCTTTCCATGGTTTTCTAGGCCTTTAAGAACCCTGGGCAACTCAAAATTTTCATTTAAAAAGCATTCTTGTGATTTTTTCCAAAAGTTACACTTATTTACGAAAATGTTGTTACATTCGTCAAATTTCATAACAATTTTGTTTCTCCGTCGCAGCCCCGTTTTACTTTTTGTTTGAGCCTGAAAGTATCATTTTTAGGCATCTAGGACTCTATCCAAATTTTTCTGAATATTTCCTAGCTCATTCCAATAGACTTACTTTTATATAGCTTATTTCGTCGTTTTACAAAAATTACATTCGTTACAGTAATGTTCTTCTTAAGTGTAGAGAGAGTAACATAAGAATGAACGTGTATATGAGATTCATTTCTTTTTAATTATGGATGAACACGAGCCATATTTCACCTTGATCTAATGCCTGACCAAATTTAAATTAGGTGCTAAAAAGAAGGCCTATGACTTTGGTCTATCTTGATATGAAATCGGATCAAGCTGGGCAATTGGACCTAAACTGGGCTTTTTTACTTTTTCCTTTTTTTTTGAAAAAAATTGAAAACTCATATCTTTGTAACCATTTGACCATATGACTACTCATTTTAATATGTCTCCATGAGATCTTTGTAGCGGAAATGCAAAAAATGAGTCTAGAGGAAAAAATAGGGAGACAAAGAAGGCATAAAGAGTGAAACTTCAAAAAATAATTACTTGAAGTTTAATGATTCGATTATGGTATTTTTTTTAATATTTTGGGTAATTTTTTCAAGATGGATATGACGGAAATGCCAAAAGTAGTTTTGGCCTACCTATTTTTCCTAAAAACATATGTTTACTATCTTAATTTTGAATTTTTTACTTTTAACTCCAAAAATACATATTTTATATCTTGTTTTTCTTTTATTGGATGTGACAATTATATTCAAGGGGCCTGGCAAGGGTCTTGACCTACTTGGTTATTTTATAATTCATAAAATGTATTAAAATTTTTTGGCTAAAATTACAAAATAGCTCTTGTCACACCTGAAAATGCGACCACGTGGCGCCAGAAAGAAAAGAAATTTTTTTATAGAAAATTTCAAATTTCTAAAGCAAAAACTAAAATCAAAGTTAAAGTAGTAGAGTTGCTACCAAAATTTTAATTTTTTAAAGCAAAATTTTGGAAAAGCCTTTTTGTAAGCAAAATGGTTTACGAACTAGATAATGAATTTGGAGTTGATTGTAAGTGAGGAAAGTATTAGACACCCCACAATACCCGTTACTAAGAACAGTTATCCTAAATCAATTGTGCAAAATTAATATAACTTTTATTATACTTTGTTTCCCTTAATAAGTCATAGTTTTTTTTTTCTTTTAATGAAAAGAAAAAAGATAGTAAAAATAACTTTGCCTTTCGCAATAAAACAACTTTAAAACTAGTTGATAAGTTTTTAGTATGTGAAAATTAAGTTAATTTCACATCTTTACTCTTTTCTTTTTTCCTTTTCTCTCTTCTTCCTTTTTTTTTTTTTACTTTTTTATTATCATTATTATTTTTTATAATTTTTTAACATTTTTTCATGTAATACATTTTTGTTTCTAATCTTTTTTGAAAGAAAGTCCAAAAAAGGTTTATAAATTTGAAAAGAAAATTAATTTCCTACTTCTTTTTTTTTGTGTTTTTTGTTATGTTCTTTTAAAGAAATTTAAAACAAAAATATTTGAATTTAAAAGTTTTGTTTTTCATTTTTAAGGATTGGCATTAAACATTACATCATTTTGATTTTGATTTTTTTTAAAGGTGAAACAAAAGCTTTTATTTCTACTTTTTCTCCGCTTCCCCTTTTTTTTAGATCCTAATTTTCAAATTTGGAAAAAATTTTTAAAAAGAAAAATATTTAGATTTAAAAATATACTTTTCTTTATTATTCTAGTCCATGTCTTCTTTTCTCCCTTTCTTTTAGTTAACTTTTTGTTTTTGTTTTTGTTTTTTAGCTTTTAAAATATATGCTTTTTTTGTTGTTATCATTATCATTTTTTTTTAATAAAACTCCCTTTTTTGTTTCTTACTTTTGATCCTTTTTTCAAAGACATACTCCAATTAAATTTTGAATTTTTTTTTAAAATACTATTTTTTCTTTTTGAAGAAGATCTTTAAGAAAAGGAATTTTTTTTTAGATTAGCAACTTGTTGAATTTTTTTTTTGTTTTTTGGTTTCTCTCTTCTTTTTTTCTCAAAAATGTGCTTTATTTTTTCTAAAAAAACCATATATTTTTAAAGAATCTCATTTGCTTTTCTAATTTCCTTTTAATTTTGTCTTGAATCATATTTTTTTGGCATATTTTCTTTTCTTTGAATTTTTGAAAACGAAATTAACTAAGGCTGTTGGGACCTAGATTTTGCAAATAAAAGAAAGTAGATAAATAAATAAATAAACAAATTGATAAGCACCAAGGAGGCTTTATTATCTCACATGCTACTCCGGTTAATTCCTATACATCTGAGGAGATACAAAATCTCACATGACTACTCTAAGAACCAAAACAAAAATACATAACAAATAAAACAAAAACATGTGAAAGTATATGATATCAGGTTTTGTGTCCAATCTAAATCATACTGTTCAAACTATATGCACATTTTAATTTCAAGGTACAAACAACAAGAACATGATATCTTTTCACCCATCCTTTTTGTATTGCTCCTCATCCATTTGCATCAAGTCATTGACCTTTGCCTCTTTCAGCTTCTTGTGTTCCTTCCCACAATCTTCACCATGGATAGGTTTTTTGCTTGTGCACCTAAATAAAACACTTGGCAATGATGATTTTATAAACTCACATACCAAGTAATGAGATGGATGTCACATTGTCCGAGTTTAAGTGCTTATGAGAATAACATAAAGGTCAATGGCATTTTTGGAGTCTTGGACCAAAGGCATTATGCAGAACCTAATTGAAATCTTAAATGAAAATTTTGCGAAAAGTAACAATTTCAATACCTAACACTTTGGTGCAAACAGGTTAAGAAGTCAGCTCCTGTAATAAGCAAAACTTTATTTGAATCTTTTTTTATTAGAAACAGAACTCCACTAATAATAGAAAACTACTCCTTTAAGCATATAGCATATGGGCCATCAAGGTAAAACCCTTTTTATTCTATTTCAATAGACAATGATAAACCAATAGGGAGCAAGCAACAACACTGACAATACATACTCAGCCTTTAAGACAAAAATCATGCATTCCAATCCAAAGAATAATCCAAGAGCCATAAGACCAAATCATTACATTAGGCATATCAAAATAGGCACAGCTAGTAGAAACATAAACAAACGAAAGAAGGGAATGGAGTTTTCTATCTAGCTCATCTTACTAGGTGAAACCACGAAGCCCAGGCAAATAGAAAAAGTAAGAATTAAGAAGCTTCAGACAGTGCTACACCATTTTAGCTTATTAACTCGCTATGAATAGAAAAAAAATAACAACAATAAGAGAAGTAAATTTCTTTCAATTCCTCTAAAATCCAAAAATGTAGTCATGGGTATGAATGACAAATTTACGAAGTAGACAGTAATATTAAACTGAAATAATTAGGTAGCAAGAGCATTGCCAAATGGATACCTTTGTAACCAAGTTTCTCTTCGTGCTGATTCGAAATTCAAAATTTCCTAAGCGGCTCTCCCCCAATCTCTTGCTCCCCTTGCCTCTCATCCTTGTCTAAAAAACTCTAATGATTTTTCTCTTAAGTTCTTCTTTTTTCCTCCCTCTGTTCTTTTTTTTTTTTGGCCCTTCTCTCAACCTCCTCTTTTATATTGAGCCTAAGACTATCTTTTGATCCCCTCTGCTGCTCTCTTTCCCCTTTGATGCTTCCTTCTCCTTCCTTAATTCATGTCTTTGTCTCCCTCTTCCATTTTCATGTCTTGTTCTCTCGACTTGCGATAGTGAATGGGACGTGAAGGGGAGGTCAGCTCTTCGGGTATACTGCTGACTCTCTTCCCTCCCTTTGTCGAATTCTCTGAAACACTACTGAGAGTTCTTTCCCTTCTCATGCTTCCTTGGGCAGGGCGCTAATTTGTGGCTCTGTGCCACTTCCTCTTTACAGCAAATAGATGAGGGGGATTAGGGGTTAAAACGTAAAAACCTTGCATTTTGTTCCCCCTCCTAAAATTTTTTATTTTTGGTGATTGAGCATTGGGCCAATGGATTTAGAAGGGTGGGCTGCAGTTTTCTTTTTTCTTTTTTGAATTTGGGCTACAATTTTTTTTAATTTTTGGTTGGGCTGAAAGTTTTTCCCTTTTTTTATTTCTTTTCTCTCTATTTTTTTCTTTTTGTTTTTACCTTTTTTTTAAAATTTGATTTTATATTTTTAATTTGATTTTCAATTTCGTGCTCTTTCCTTTTTCATTTTTTATTGAGTTATTTAGGCTTTAGGAATTTGAGGGAAGGAAGCCCAAATACTTCTCCTCTTTCTTTTTTTTTTAATAACCTTTTTTTTATTTTTCAAATATGATTCAAACTAACTATTCTTCTCTGTTTTTTATTTTTCTATTTTTACAAATCTTGTTATTTTTGGAGCCTACCCAAACAAAATCTATGTTCACAGTTGCCCTTTTTACTTATTTCTTAGGCAAGGAAATTGAAAATGTAATTTTTGATATATTTTTGCATAAAAAATAAGTAAAGATAAGAGCACATATTTTGTTTGGGATGATTTGATTGCCTCTTGACAACAAACAAAAGAAAAAAAGTGAACCAAACAAAGTATGATATTTACAAGTTGCCCTTTTTAACTTATTCTTTAAGCGAGGAGATCGAAAATGTAAATTTTTGATATCCTTAGCTTAAGAATAAGTAAAAATGAAAACATGTATTTTGTTTGGGGAGCTAAAAGAAAAAGGTGAGCTAACTTACCTAGAAACGCTGAAACTTAATGAAAGGTAAAGATGCTTGCCAATACAAGGCTTAAAAGGGTGTTTGTTCTATACGGGACTTCAAGGGTGTCTGGTCTATGCAGGTTTTAAAGGGTGCTTAGTCTATGCAGGGCTTTAACAGTACCTAGTTTGTGCAAGTCTTTAAAGTGGTGCCTGGTCTGTGTAGGGCTTTAAAAGGTGCTTGGTTTGTATAGGGCTTTAAAGAGTGCCTAGTCTGTTCAGGGTTTAAAGAGGTGCTTGGTTTGTGCAGGGCTTTCAAGGGTGCCTAGTCTGTGCAGAGTTTTAAAAGGTGCCTGTCTATGCAGGGCTTTAAGAGGTATCTGATTTGTGCAGGGCTTTAAAGAGTGCCTAGTTTGTGTAGGGCTTTAAAAGGTGCCTGGTCTATGTAGGGTTTTAAAATGTCCCTAGTCTGTTTAGGGCTTAAAAGGATGTCAGGTCTGTGTAGGGCTTTAAAGGGTTCCTGCCTAATCTGTGTAGGGTTTTAAGAGGTTCCTGGTCTGTGTAAGGCTTTAAGGGTGCATGGTCTGTGTAGGGTTTTAAAGGGTAATTTTAATGTGAATTTTTCCAAGTTCAAAAACTTTGTTTTAGTTTGTTCTTTTAGTTACCTTGACTTGAACCAAGGTTTATACCATTTATGCAAGTGTGGAATGCATGGAATATGTAATGCTTTATTTCATGAAATGCAAATTATTCTTTTGTTTGCCTTACTGAAAATTAGGGTCTATGTGAGGTATGCAAGTGTGGGGATGTATGGAGTGTGTAATTTTTTATTTCATGAGATGCAAATTTTTTTTTGTTTGCCCCAATATAAACTAGGATTTATATGATGTATGCAAGAATGGAACATGAAGAACATAATGGGATTTTTGTTTAGTGTCATGTAAATTTTGACTTTTACTAGCCCTAATGTGCGTGATAGCTGTGAAGTTTCATTTTCATAGTTTATTGTTTTATTATTTGTTTATTCTTCAATTTTCAATTTTCAATTTTAATTTTCTTGTTTCTTGTTTCTTTTTCTTTTCACCCTGAGAGTGCTAGTTTAAAGGTATTACTAAATGTAAAAAAATGTTGATCTTTTAACTTATCGATCCCAGAAGAAGAGTGAGTTGTACTTCCGAAACATGGTGTCCATTTAACTAGACCCTTAGCACTTTAGCTTACATTCAATTGGTAGCTTTTGATTCTTCACCAGTAAAGGATTTTGTACGTTACCATTGAAACCATAGTTGTTCTTTTTATCACTAAGTGTATCATTCACAAATGTCTTGATGACTAAGTTTGGGATGAAAATGACATTTAGTCATTGGTGTCTAATATTTGGTCCTAGCCTATCTTTATGGTAATGATTAGGATAATTGATCCATAGAGGATATCAATACTGACGTGCCAAGTAATTATTTAGATAAATGTTATTCCTTAGTTATTTATGATATGAAGCATGAATGTAATGATCACGATATAAATGAACAATGAAATGTAATTAAGATGGATGAGAAATTATCATAAGAGTAATCCTTAGTAAGAAGTTTTTTCAAATAAAGCACATAGGAGTTAATACAATAAGCAATTTGGGGGCAAAGGAAACATAAAGGAACTAAGTCTACAAAGTCCTTTTGAAGAATGTCTTCTACAATTGATTCTGCACACCCACATAAGGTGATTCTTTGCACTATTCAAGATATACATTTCATCGAACCTAGTTTAAGACCCACTATTCCCTTATTTTTGCCTAACTTGAATTTCCAATTTTACCCTAACTTTTGCCTAGGTATTTTCTCATATTATCTAACGGCCTTTTCTTCTCCTTTCTCTTTGTTCCTTTCTCTTTAGCTTTAACTTTTACCTAAGTCACCCTTTTAGGTTTTTAACCTAGTGAGCTTTTTTATGCTCTAACTTTTGCCTAGGCCACCCTTTTGAGTTTTTAACCTATCGAGCTTTTCTTTTTATGCGAAATACTTTTTAACTGCATTTGAATTAATAGGTTTAGTTAATTCATGACTATCCATGTCCATCAAAACCAATGCCCTTCTTGAGAAAGCATGCTTAACAATATAAGGTCCTTCATAGGTAGGAGCCTATTTACCCTGAGCATCATCCTGGCTTAGCTGGATCCTTTTAAAGACTAGATCATCAACTTTGAATTCTCAAGGACGAAGCTTTTTATCAAAAGACCTTGCCATCCTCTTTTGATACAATTGTCCATGGCACATTATAGTGAGTCTTCATTCTTTAATCATATTCAACTATTCGTACTGAGCTCTTACCTAGTCAGCTTCATCTAAATTAGATTCAATTAATGTAACACCTTAATGACTTAACTCCAATTCAACTCCCTCTAGGCTTGATTCCATATGATTTCCCAGGAAAATGACCGAAACCGTGATATTTCACTACTTAAAGTCGGGGTTTAACCGGTCATATTTTGCCCCGTGGGTCTTGTGAACCCATCATTCATATTCCTTACTCAAACACCATTTATAAGACTTGTACATAGTCTCAAACATCTCACAAACCACGGATATGAAGCCAAAAACTCTGAAAATACAACTTCTCAATCGGGCCCATAAAACATATTTCTGGCTCCAACTTTGGAAAATCACAACTAATTCTAGAAAAATGGGAATCAAGCAAATCATAGCTCTCTAGAAATCTTGGGATGTTAACTTCACACTAAAAATAACTTCCAACTTCAATCTCTACGTTTAGACCATCAATGACATCGAAATAGGAACAGATATCCGGCTGTCCCTGATACTGATGCAATTTACTGTCATGAACTTCGGAAATTCGTAATTAATTCCACAAAAACCAAATCATGGCAAACTATACCAATTTGGAAAGCTACAGATGTTAACTAGAGGAGAAAAATAAGTCCAGATCAGTTCAGGAGTTCTAAGACCTTGAAAGCCGATGAAACAGTAACGAAGGTCAGAAACTTCCCTGATGCTGATACAGAACTTCAGCAATTCGTTTCTCTCTCTACAGACTTCCAATTAAGGTGCTTCCAGTTGGTATAGGTCACTGTGAATATCTAGTTTATGATCATAAATTTTCATGACAATTGGACACCATTTGGTCTATGAATGACATGGTTCCATTTTCGGACCTATTGCACAGTACCATGACCAAACCATTGAAAATTCCCAATTTCAACAATTCACCAAATATTCTCTAGACCTCCAAATATTACCCACTCTAGCTTCTCAAGAAGCTCTTAATAGACTTTAGAGGCATGCCAAATTCCATAACAAGAAGAGCTCATCCGGTCATACTTTGACGGAGTTCACCCAAATAGCAATTTTGGCACCACATGGGGTTCAAAATGGGTCTAAATGACCTCTCTCATGTTCTAACCTCTATTGGGCAAGTTTGAAAGTACAAACATAACATATATGAATTATCTAAGTAATTCAAATCATCATACATTCCAATTTCACTATGCTATGGGAGAAAATACACTATTTCATATGAGCCTCAAAAGGCCAACTTTATGCATTCTCATTACTTTGGCTCTTTTCACTATCCATACATCATTTGTACATACATTTACATGTGCTCATATAATTACAACTCAAAAAGAAGAGGTGCATCTTCATTTTGGCACTTTATACAACAAAATAACCAAAAAGCTATACATCATTTTAACTATGCTCTTTTAGGCTCCATGAGGTGTGCTGACTCTCCTTGAACACCGCCTGGATAGTAAGATGGGAGGGGAAGGGGGTGAGATTCGGGAGAATCTCAATAGCTCATACTCATTCAAGATGCAATCAAGGCATATACTAGTCAAGCATGCAAACAAATCATCATAACACAACATATGTGTTTCATGCCATGAAATCAAACCAATGCCAAAACTAAGCTCTAGGGACTTTCAGTTTAGCCTCACCCGAGCTTTAGGACTTTTGGATCGGCCTCACCCTTGATTTAGGGACTTTTGGCTCCTCCTCACCTGTCTCAAGGGACTTTCGGCACCACCTCACCCGAGCAATTTCCACAATTTTTATCATAAGCATATTGGTACCGATGCATCAAGGCAAAAATCAATGGCATATCTCATCATACAAGCACATATACAACATACAATGACTATTACACATCTAAAAATGTAACAAGAACAGAGTAGAGAGCTACCTTATCGGATTACACAAGTCTTCCCTTTCAATTTCTCCTCTCCCTCCTTGATTTCACACTCACAACAAGGTGGAGTTTCTTCCTTTGAGCCTAAGCATAACAAGAGCATCAAATCATTCTCTCATAGCTTACATAACTTTCACAAGCTAAAAGAGACTCTTTATCAAATTAAACCCTCACTACCCTTACAGATCTAGGGATTCTCTCTCTAGAACTCTACTCACTCTCCTTCCTCTCTCAAGCTCTCCAAGAAGAAAGCAAGGAAGAAGAAATGAAGGTAAGTGAGTTCTACCCTCCTTCTAGAGTAGTTTTCCTACTTCCCTCTTCTGAACCTAACCTAACTCAGCTTCTAAAACCATATGAAGAGCAAGCAAAAGGAGGAGACAACATGCTAAGGAGAAAAGCTAGGGAAATCTAAAGATTACTCACCTCTTTGCTTGATCTCCTTGCTTCTTGGTCTCTCTCTCTCTCTCCACAGCTCTTTTCTCACTCTTTGGTCGAAGCTCAGGTCGGTTCTGAGAGAAAGGAAAAGTTTAGACTCTTTAAAAAGTCAAAATCTCTCTTTTTACGCTTTTCTGGACCGCTCTCGCTATAGCGAGTCATCACCCTCGCTACGACGAGCTCGTGCAAGTTCCAGACTTTTGCCTTCGCTATGGCGTCGCTACGGCGAGCTCGGCCTGTTCCAGACCTCTGCCTTCGCTATAGCGCCGCTATGGTGAGCAACTCCCTGGTTTCTGTATGGAATGCCGCACTCGCTATAGCTAGGAGCATGTTCGCTATTGCGAGGAGGCATTCTCGCTATGGCGATTCCATTTCTCGCTATGGCGAGAAGACTTAGAAAATTTTCAGCCTTCGAAAATTTCCCAGCTTCCTCTTTTCTCATTTATTTTTCTCATTTCTTTTCTTTCTTCTTTTCTGGTTGTTACAATTAACACCCATAAAGGCGGGATTTCAACCTCAATTGGCGTGATAGCTTCTATTCCATAAATCAAAGAGTACAGAGTTGCCCCAGTCAAGGTACGCATAGTTGTGGGTTAACCATGTAATGCGTATAAGAGCCTTTCGTGCCAGTCCTTGTAAATGATCTTCATTTTAGCAATGTTCTTCTTTATATTCTTATTTGTTGCCTCTACTGCCCTATTCATTTGTGGTCGATACAATGTTGAATTATAGTACTTGATCCTAAATCGTTCACAAAGTTTAGAGACTTCTGCTCTATTCAAGTTTGTAGCGTTATCTGTAATAATCCTTTCGGATAGCCTATAAGGACAAATGATGTTTATTTTGAAGAACCTGCTAAAAGCTTTTTAAGTGACATTGGCAAAGGAATTAGCTTCTATCCATTTAGTGAAATAATCAATAGCAACTATGATAAAGCGATGTCCATTTGAAGCCTTAAGATTAATTAGGCCGATTATATCAATGCCCCACATGGAGAATGGCCAAGGTGCCACCAGATTGTGTAATGAGACTGGTGATGCATTGATTTTGTCTAAATATATTTAGAATTTATGACACTTTCGAACATACTCAATGCATTCTTTCTTCATTGTTAGCAAAAAATACCCACACCTTTGAATCTGTTTGACTAAGGTAAGACCGTTTGCATATGTACTGCATATTCCTTCATGAACTTCTATAGCTATCTTTTGGGACTCCTTCGTGTCCACACACTATAATAGTACACCATAATGACTTCTCTTGTACAAAATACCATTGCTAATGAAGAAATTCATGGCTAGGCACCAAATAGTCTTTTTATCACTCTCAGTGGCTTCAGTTGGGTAATCTCTACTTGTCATATAAGTTTTAATATCATGATACTAAAGTTGCCCATCATGCTCTTCTTGTATGATTAAGTAATATGCTAACGAATCTCTGGCTTCCACTCGGAGTGGTTGGACTTGGACTCCATAGTTAAGTTAGATCATCACTACTAAAGTGGTAAAAGTATCAGTAAATTGATTCTTGTCTCGAGTCACATGATAAAAATTGATTTCTTCAAACTGATTGATCAATCGAGCCAGAAATTTCTGATATGGAATTAATTTTGAGTCTTTAGTCTGCCATTTTTCAGTTACTTGATAAATTATAAGAGTTGAGTCATCAAAAACTTTTAGGCTTTTTATACTAAGAGTGATAGCTACATTTAGCCCATTGATGCAAGCTTCATATTCAGCTACATTATTAGTGCATTCAAACTCCAATTTAATAGAGACTGAAAATTATTTTTCTTTAGGGGATATAATTACAGCTCCAATGCCATAGCCATACATTTTTGCAACTCTATCAAAGTACATCTTCCATCATCTATCATTATCATCTTTATCACCTTCATCACCTCCTATAGCCAATATATCTTCATCAATTACTTTCACTTTATCAGGGTCTACCTCTATTCCCTTCTGGCTTACTATGAAGCCCAACAACTTTCTAGTTAAAGCCTCAAAGATACATTTGTTAGGGTTCAAGCGGAGTTTGTATTCACGCAACCCTTTAAATAACCTTCTCAAGATTGCCACGTGGCTTTCCCCTTCTATAGATTTGGCCACCATATCATTAACATACACATCAACCTCCCTGTGCATCATATCATGAAAGAATGCTGTCATGGCCTGTTGATAAGTTGCTCTAGCATTTTTCAACCCAAATGGAATTATTCTATAATAGTATGTTCCTTATGGTGTGATAAATGTAGTCTTCTCCTTGTGGTCTTCATGCATACGAATCCGATTGTACCCTGAGTAACCATCCATGAAGGAATATCGATGGGCTGTTGTTGTACTATCAACTCAAACATTAATGTGGGGCAATAGGAAATCATTTTTTAGACTTGCTTTGTTCAGATCCTTATAATTGACACACATATGAACCTTTCCATCCTTTTTAGGGACAGGTACAATGTTTGCTACCCATTGAGGATACATAGACACTTAAAGAAACCTGCTTCTAGTTGTTTTATGACCCCCCTCTTTTATTTTCAAAGACATGTCGGGGCTCATTCTTCTTAATTTTTGCTTCTTTGGCTCGATGTTTAGAAATAAAGGAATCTTGTGAGAAGCAATTTTTGGATTGAGCCTAGGCATGTCCTAATAGCATCATGCAAAGACATTCATATACTCCTTAAAGAGCTAGATCATTTCCTCTCTTTCAAGATTATCCACTATTTTAATCTCCCTTTTATCTTCCTCTGTCCTCAAATTAATGTTTTCAATTATTTCTTCGTGTAGGCTTATTCCTTTATCTATAGAATCGAGCATTTTTTTTAAGATCTGGGCCAATTCCTCATCAATAGATTTAGAATCATGTATATCCGTAGTAACACATAAATCACTCAATGGGGGCTCAAGAATCTCTGCATTAGACAGAAGTTCCAAGGAAAATAATTTTCGAGAGGAATAAATAAAATGGAATGAATGAATAGAAAAAGAGTAGAAAAGAAAGAAAAAGGGCAGGATAGTCAAGCAACTTTAATTTCATTCATAAAATACCACTGTCATTCATAATTCACATAAAATGCTGACTGAAATTGTAAAGGAAAATGTCTTTTAGACAAATTAAAACAAAAGAACAACATGGTCAAAATGATTACTCTAAAGTTATGACATCAGGGATATCCTTAATTTCTTAATTGTCTAAACTTTCCCCAGAATCGTCAACCAATATCCAAACTTTGACTTCTCACGTGGTTCCATCCTTAACCATTGAAACACTTAGCTGGTTCATAACCTCTGAGGGAATTGGAAAAGTTTCTATGATATGGGGGATCTTTAGTTTTTCTCATTTTTTACTTTGTTTTGTGCTTAACTGTTCCTTCACTTGGTCTGATAGCAAGGGTCCATACCATAGTCCTTAGTGATTGGGATTCTTTGAAAGAGTAATAGGCCGTTTGACTCCTTATTGCTGTATTCCTAATCCCTTTCTAGATTTCAACCCACTTCTTTCTAACATCCTCATCATGATTTGATTGATGTTTCTGACAGTAGGCTTGGGTCCACCCATCTCTAGACTTTGAAACATCATTTCCATGTCTTGTTCAGTGTCGATATATGGTAAGAAACTGGGTTTACTCAGCATTATCTCCTTTTCTCCTTTAACAGTGATTATCCTCCCATTATCAATGAATTTGACTCTTTGATGAATAGTGGAAGGAATAGCACTAGAAAAATAGATCCATGGCCTTCCAAGCAATATTATGTAAGATGGATCGATATCCATTATTTTAAAATTCACTGTAAATGTTTTCGGCCTAATTTCCAAAGATAAATAGATAGTACCAATCACTGCTCTTTTAAAGCCATTAAATGCTCTAACCACTATGTTACTTTTTTCAATATATGATATTTTTGTTGCTAACTGCTCAAACGTGGTTAGTAGTAACACATTTAGCGCTAACCCTCCATCAATAAGGACTTTCGCAATTATGAACCCGTTGCATTTCAAAGTGATGTGTAAGGCCTTAGGCTTCTTAGTAGATATCCCCACAATCTTCTGTTCAAAAAATGAGATACTAGATGTGGACTTGATGATATTTATCACACTAGCTACCTTTTCTAGGGTAATGTTAAGCTACACATATGCCTTCTACAAAACCTTTTGCAAAGCTCGACAATGTACCTCTGAGCTCATGACTAAAGACCACATTGAAATTTGGGCTAGAGTTTTCTTCAATTGTTCCACCATGTCATTTTGCTTTGCTTTATGATTTGTAAAAACTCTTCATCAGCATTATCTTCCTCTCTTTCTTTCCCCTTCTTCTAGTCATCACTATCAGTTCCTTTCCCCTCCCCATGCTTGTCAATATTTGCTAAGAGATATGCCCTACCACTTCGAGTGATACCTTCTGCTTCTACTATACTTGTGACAGGTTCTCCTTTTGCCTTAGCAATCACCATCTGATTTAAAGGATAGTCAAAGATTTCCTCATATCTCCATGGTATAGCATGGCCACTTTAATATGGGAACGGAGCTGGCATGTTGATAACCACTAATGGCTGCCTTGGGGAAGGGGAATGAGATGACACTAATGTTGAAAAAGGTCTTCAACAGTTAGAGTAACTGTCTTTAGCTATTTAGTGGGAATAACAATGTTAACATACTTGTCGTCTATCATGCCAATTTCTTCCTCTGACTTCCCTATAACCACAACCCCTAGTACCATTAATTCCTTCAATGCTTCTCAAAACTACACCCAATTCTCGATGTCATGGTCCATATACCGCTGGTGAAAGTCACAAGACTTAACTAGTGGCCCAATGATAGTCCCAATAGTCCTTTATTTTTTGTAATTCTAACATATATCTAGCTGATTGAAGATTAACTAATAGAGTTTTCATAGGCAACTTAATGGTATTAGGATTCTTGGAAAATCCCAACTCCTTCTCAATAATGTTCACTTGTCTCCCATGACTAAGTAAAGGATTAGTGGCAATTGTTGAATATTCTCTAGGTTTAAGCTGGATATGGTTGGACTAGATCAAATCTAATACATTCCTCTTAAAAATGACATAATTCTTGATTGAATATCCTGGAACACCTATGTGATATTCACAAAAGACATTAGGATTGTACCAGGCTGGATATGGTGGCTGTATTGGCTTTACACATCGAGACCCTAAAAGCTTTACATCGAGTAGCTTTTTATACAATTCAACATTAGTGGAGTTAAAATTGGTCCAAGGACAGTTGTCCTTTGGTCGCATATCAGTCATCCTTTCATTCTGCCCTGGCCTATTTATAATTGGCATAAACTGGGTTTGACCTTGATTTTCCCTAGTTATTTGATAGGGAATGGATTGTCATGAATACAGCCTTATAGGCTAGACATAATTTATGTCTCTTTCTCTCTTTTTTATGCCTTGACTCTTTTTAAAGCTATTTTCTGCCTAAAGGGATGCAAGTTTTCCATCTCTAATGTCTGCATCTATCCTTTCCCCAATTTCAATAAGGTCAGCAAAATCCATAACATGAGTCCCCAACATGATCTTGTAAAATAGATCTGAGAGGGTTTGAATGAAATAGGAACAAAACTTGAAACCAATCATCGGAGGTTGGACTTGGGAAGCCATAAACCTCTATCTTTAAGCATACTCTTTGAATGACTCCATCAGCTTTTTACCTATTCTCTTCAGGTGCTCTCTAGTTAGGGCAGTATCAAGATTGAATTTATACTACTTTATAAAAGTATTTGTAAGATCTCTCCATTTGCAAATCTTTGAAAGGTCTAGTTACATATACCATAATAAGGTAGAGCCAGTCAAACTTTCTTAGAAGAAATTTATTAGAAACTTTTTATCCTTTGACCAAATAGTCATCTTTGTATAGTACGATTTGAGATAATAAATTGGATTGCCACAACTATCATACTTGTCAAAATCTGGAACCTTAAACTTCTTTAGAAATGACAATTCTAGAATCAAGCATAACTCTTCTACATCCAATAATCCCCATGAGGTTGGCCCTTGTAAATTACGCAGTTGGTCCTTGACCTCTCCTAATTCTCTTTCCCAATCCTCCTTAGCATCATTACTTTTCCTTTTACTGTCCACAGTTGGGATCTAAAATGTATACGTAGCATCATATTTGGGGAAGTCTTGTATATCTTTTGCTTCATCTTTGGAACCTTGCTTGTCAACCACCTTTATAGGAGGATCTTGCACATTCATCTGTAGTTGAGAAGGGTCTGCCATTGGACTGGGATGCGCCTTTGTTATAATTACTCCCAAGTGGGCTTATTCCCATTTGTGCAGTGACAAGCAAAAGACTAAATACATTGGGTGAGTTATCTACTCCTTTTCTTTTTAGGGTCTCTAGTAGCATCTTTATCATTTCGTTTATTTGAGCCATTTGATTTTCTATAATTGCCATATGACTATTTAAAGCGATCGTATCTTCCTTAGTTCTTTGGCTTCCTTCCATCTGGTGTCTCTCCATGAGCTTGCTTCTTAAACGTGTATTGTAGATTCTGGTAGGAGGATGGGCTTGGTTAGGTGGATTACGTTTCGGAGGTGCAATATCGTCTTTCCCCTTTTATTTTACATTTTTTTGTAAACAAGATCAATTTAGTCACGTTAGTTAGAAAATACTTTATTTTGAATCAAAATAGTGATTTGAGTTAGCTATTTTGGCAGAGGAACATTAGGTCCTTCGACTTCTTAAGGGGTTTTATTAACCCATATAGAGAATCAAAGTTGATACTTGATATAAGAGGGAATTTTAATCCCTACTTGATCAATGTCTTTGCATTCATCTAAATCATTCGTTACTTTTATTGAACATTCATTACGCATAAAGAAATTGGTCTCATTTATTCAAGAAACTTCTAGGTCTTCATAGCAATAGATTACATCCTTACTAAATTAATAACTATTAAGCATTTTCAATTCTGTTACAACATCACTCATAACAAAAAGAAATTCGTTATCTCCACTAGTATGTTCAGCGGATTAGCTAGGCCTTCAACTTCCTTGAGTGCACTTGTAAAATTAGGGACAATCTCATTAGCTAGGAGAATCAACTTCTTGAACCAAATCATTAACCTTTCTTTTTCCTATTGCTTGTTTAGTATGAAGAGCCTTCCATGTCTCTATGGTTTCAACTTGTTAGTTAAGTTGATATATCAAATTCTGCATCACCATAGCATTATCACTTCTGATATTGGCTAGCTCATTCATTCTCCTCTCCAATTCTTTGGTTAGCACTTCAATTTCTCATTGAGTTTCTCTTGATTTGAACCTTTGCATATGCCTTTCCAATGCATCCTTTTCTTTTACTGCCTTTATTAGCTTAGCCTTTTTGTTCTACATCCTTCTTTTATTTTCCTTCATTCACTATTATGCTTCTTCTACAGCATCCTTCAGCTTTATGTTTTCTTCCTTCAACCTTATTATCTTGGCACCTCCTATGTTTCCCTTACATCTTTTTACACAGGTTGCTTTCGCTTGCAAAGCTGTGTATTCATTTTTCATTTAATTCAATCTCTTTGAGCACTCTTGCCTTCTATGATCTAAATCCTTCAATTTTTCCTTTTTTTCCTCCATTTGCCTTGCTAATTGTTCATTAATGGCTTGCATATCATTGCCAAGCAAAGGATTAGGGGGCTTAAAAGAGGGGTTAGCACCCTTGGTTCTTTCTTTCTTGATATTTTTTTGTTGTAGCCATGATGCGCTTTCCTAACTCAGATTTTCCAATTTTTTGGCTTTGCATTTTAGTTCCTGGGTCGTTGTGATAAAAGTGAATCATGCGTGTTGCTTCTTCAAATGGGATATCTTACCTATATGTGAATTGTTAGAGAACAATTGATGGATTGTAATTAATACAACCATGTGGGCTCATTAAGGGTATATTTAAAAAATTCTCCACAGCAATATATAATCTCCTAGCTTTCCCACCAGGCTAGCTTCCACCAGATCATGTTTTCATCTAAACGACTAAGCAACTGGGCCCACTCATTGTGGTTCCTCTTTATAGATGACAGTATGGAACCTTCACGACCCAAGAAATTCCTAATCAGATGATGGATAGTGTCATATCTTTAACCCAATTGATATCTCCTCCCATAAATGTGATTGAAAACCCAAAGGATTAGAAGTTGGAGGCAACATTTCAATTTTCCTCCTTTTTCTTCTTAGCAAAAACTTAATGTCAAAAATGTCTTTGCCAGGACAGTTGGTATAGGGTTCACATGCTAGTTTTCCATTGCCCAAAATACACTTATGGCAGCTAAATTGACTACTCATACTGCTGATAGGAATAGTATCAATCTGTATATTGCTAAGGCCAATATACTCTTAAAAATATTCCAATCTTTCTTTTTTCCTAAGATTTTGAGATGTTTCTCTATATATTTTTTTAAAAGACCTTCAGTCTTCCCCTTTTGTGTAATTGGACTCTACCAGGGTCTTCTTCTAAAATCTGTGCCACCACCCGCTTCAATGGTAAATACCTAGGATAAGTATAAATAGATGCATTTTTTCCCATGGGTATATTTAAGAGACTCCCATATTCTTCTAAGATGGGTGTAATCTGGAATGTGGGAAATGTAAAACATCTAAGAGAATTGCCCCAATACTGAGCAAAAGCTGAGAGTGCTTTCAATTGGACTGGTATTAGCAACAGGTTTAGGATATCCCCATAATCCCTTCAAAAGTCTTGAATATGCCTTTCTTTAAGTTTCTTACTCAATATAACCAGACCTTCAACTGACTCAATTTCTGCCTTGACTTTGATTTTTGTCCCTGTCATGACTAGCCCGGTTTGTTTCAAACTCAAATGTTGTTTATTACCTAGAGGTTCTATTACTTCCATTACGCCAATAAGCTTGAACAACAAATCACTGCATTAGAACACATCGGTTAGCACACCAAAGATTGTTGATTAGGGAATTATTATTATTAACTTGATAATTTTGTTTTACTTAAAGAACTATTCCCCCATAAAGTATGGGCTTTAAGATTTAATTAGCAAGTTAACATAATAATCCCTTAGCATATGATGAATTCAAAATCAAATAATCATTCATACAGCATTGAGAACAATGCCTTGGTATGAGAAAAGAAAAAAACTGTATACTTTTCTGCAAGGAGCTTATTGCTCCATTGGAAAAAAAGCAGTTGACAACTAATTCGAGAGAAATATGCCTTTCTATACAATTGATGCCTTAAAATAATTTCAATCTCTAACCAAGACATAATACTCATTTAGTAAAATTTATTTATACCATGATTTCCAAAACTTTGAGAATACTCATTTTCCATGAAAAAATTGTTGTCTTGTGTGAATGTGAATTTTAGAAAAAGGAATTTTTGTTCAGTTTCAATAAAAATGGATTGTGTGTCATTTATTATTTTACCTTATCTCTTCCCTATTCATGTACATTTATAAATGTATGTTAAAGGCTTCCCTTTTAAAGGATTATGATGAATGTAGTTAAGGCCCCTTTAGGGTTGGAAACCCACTAAGTGAGGGTTAGCTTAACTAACTCATACCTTCATCATAGTTAACATATATTTAATTGTGCAATAGCATCTCATTAATATTCTAGTAAATAGTGACGTTGTGTCACTTTCCCTACAGGGTTTTGTTGAATGCATGAATGCAATAAGGGAAAAAAATGCCCTCTTTTGTGCTATTATGGGTAGACCATAAGTTAAGATCACTAGTTTGTAGAAGTCTGTCTCTAACTATTTAGGAGGCCTCTATGGCTTGACTATTTGTGTATGTTTCAAGGTAGGTCTATGACTCCTAAAATTGTTGGCCTCTAAATTGCCCCCACCATGAGGTAAGGATCTTGTTTTATAAACTTGACCTTGAGAGAAAAAAGATCCTACACAGGTCAAACCCATATAATAAAATACAATTTAAGTGAGGTCTTCTTGATAGCCTCAAGAAGCATAAGGCTCTACAGGGAAATATATATAAACCTTTTCTAACCTATGGTGCACTAAGACCTGGTTATCGGGCCACTAACATGTGTGAGATTTGTGTCTCAGTGATGTGTGTGAGGAGAGCATTTACTTTTTTATCTTATAGACTACCCAACTCTCATCTGCTAGGCAAATTTGCAGCATATAAGGCAGGGAAGTATATATACAGATATAAGTAAAAGAAGTAAAATATATACAAATATGGTCATCTACCCTAAAGTTTTGTTCCACATGTTATCTATCCTAACACATATTATATACATAATCAAGAATTGAAATATATGAAACAAGCATGTGATAAGCATACTATCTACCCTATTCATGTGAGACACACAACACACATAAGAAGATTCAAAGTAAAAGAAGGCCATAATATTTTTGCACAACTGACTTAAATTGGGCTTGACTCTCGAACAATTTCTAGTGGAGTCGCCATATCGTCACACCCTAAAATGCGACCGCGTAGTGCTAGAAAGAAAAGAAAAGAAAAGAAAAGAAAAAATTTTTAGAAAATTTTGATTTTAAATTTTGATTTTCCAAAACAAAAACCAAAATCAAAGTTAAAGTAGTAGAATCGCCACCAAAATTTTAATTTTTAAAAGGAAAAACTTTGAAAAAGTTTTTTTGTAAGAAAAATAGTCTACAAACTAGATAATAAATTCAGGAGTTAATTTTGAGTGGGGAAGGTGTTAGGCACCCTATAACACTCGTTACTAAGAACGATTACCCTAAGTCAGTTGTGCAAAATTAATATGGCATTTATTCTACTTTAATTCCCCTAATAAGTCACATGCAAAATAAGAAGGAAAGAACTTAAGGAAATAAAATTAAAAGTAAAATAAGGACAAAAATTATGAAAATAAAATTAAGAGTAAAATAAGATGAAAAGAAATTAAAAAAATTAAATTAAAAATAAGAAAGAAAGGAATCTAAGAAAATATTCATTTACAAAAGTGAACTTGACTTAGGATGAAAGCTCAAAGCCTACGTACCTTTCGAAAGAGATCAAAGTTCGCGTAATTCAAAAGAATTAAAAAAACGACATCAATGAGTTGGTTTATGTTTAGTTTAGTTTAGGGTTTTTTGTTTTTTGTTTTTTGTTTTTAATGAAAAGAAAAAAGATAGTAAAAATAACTTTACATTTCACAAATAAAACTACTTTAAAATTGGTTGATAAGTTTTAGTTTATGAAAATTAAGTTAATTTCACATTTTTACTCTTTTCTTTTTTTTCTTTTTCTCTCTTCTTTTTTTTTTTTAACTTTTTTATTATCATTATTATATTTTTGATATTTTTTCATGTAATATGTTTTTGTTTCTAATCTTTGTTGAAAGAAAGTTGAAAAGAGGTTTATAAATTTGAAAAGAAAATTAATTTCCTACTTACTTCTTTCTCTTTTGTGTGTTTTTTTTTGGTTTTTTGTTTTGTTATGTTTTCTTAAAGAAATGTAAAACAAAAATATTTGAATTTAAAAGTTTTGTTTTTCATTTTAAAGGATTGGCATTAAATATTAACGTTATTTTCATTTTGATTTTCTTTAAAAGGTAAAACAAAAGCTTTTATTTCTACTTTTCTCCCCTCCCTTTTTTTTAAGACCCTAATTTTTAAATTTGGAGAAATTTTTAAAAAATATATATTTAGATTTAAAAATATACTTTTCTTTATTATTCTAGTCCCTTTTTTCCTTTCTCTTTTTTTTAGTTAACTTTTTATTTTAGCTTTTAAAATATATGCTTTTTTGTTGTTATCATTATCATTTTTTTTTAATAAAACTCCCTTTTTTGTTTTTTTTGTTTTACTTTTGATCCCTTTTTCAAAAGACATACTCCAATTAATTTTTGAAATTTTTTTAAAATACTATTTTTTTTCTTTTTGAAGAAGACCCTTTAAGAAAAGGAAAAAGCTTTTCTTTTTTAGATTAGCAACTTTCGTTGAAAAAGTTTTTTTGGTTTTTGGTTTCTCTTTTTTTTTCTTAAAAACGTGCTTTATTTTTTTTCTGAAAAAGCCATATATTTTTAAGGAACCTCATTTGATTTTCTTAATTTTTTTTAATTTTGACTTGAATCATATCTTTTTAGCATATTTTCTTTTCTTTGAATTTTTGAAAATGAAATTAAATAAGGCTGTTTGGACCTAAATAAATGAATATAAAAAAATTAATAAGCACCCAGGAGACTTTATTATCTCACATGTTACTCTAGTTAATCCTTATACATTTGAGGAGATACAAAATCTCACACAGCTACTCTAAGAACCTAAACAAAAATATATAACAAATAAAACAAAAACATGTGAAAGTATATGATATCAACTTTTGTGTCCAATCTAAATCATACCATTCAAACTATATGCACATTTTAATTTCAAGGTACAAACAACAAGAACATGATATCTCTTCACCCATCCTTTTTATATTGCTCCTCATCCATTTGCATTAACTCATTAACCTTTGCCTTTCTCAGCTTCTTGCATTCCTTCCCACGATCTTCACCATGGATAGGTTTTTGCTTGTGCACCCAAATAAAACACTTGGCAATGATGATTTTATAAATTCACATACCAAGTAATGAGATGGATGTCATGTTGTCCGAGTTTAAATTCTTATAAG
Organism: Erythrophleum ivorense; assembly: GCA_026724425.1. Classification (NCBI taxonomy): domain Eukaryota; kingdom Viridiplantae; phylum Streptophyta; class Magnoliopsida; order Fabales; family Fabaceae; genus Erythrophleum; species Erythrophleum ivorense. The sequence continues at coordinate 19,456 of JAIUCV010000645.1, read as the reverse complement.
AATAACATAAAGGTCAATGACTTTTTTGGAGTCTTGGACCAAAGCCATTATGTAGAACCCAATTGAAATCTTAAATGAAAATTTTGCTAAAAGTAACAATTTTAGTACCCAACACTTTGGTGCAAATGAGTTAAGAAGTGAGCTCCTGTAATAAGCAAAACTTTATTTGAATCTTTTTTATTAGAAACAGAACTTCACCAGTAATAGAAAACTACTCCTTGGAGCATATAGCATATGGGCCATCAAGGTAAAACCCTTTTATTCTATTTCAATAGACACTGATAAACCAATAGGGAGCAAGCAACAACATTGACAATACATACTCAGCCTTTGAGACAGAAATCATGCATTCCAATCCAAAGAGTAATCGAAGAGCCATAAGACCAAATCATTACATTAGGCATGTCAAAATAGGCATAGCCAGTTGAACATCTTTTCTTCACCGAGTAGAAAGATAAACAAATGGAAGAAGGGAATAGAGTTTTCTATCTATTTCATCTTACTAAGTGAAACCACGAAGTCCAGGCAAACAGAAAAGTAAGAATTAAGAAGCTTCAGACATTGCTACACCATTTTAGCTTATTGACTCGCTATAAACAAAAAAACAACAACAATAAGAGAAGAAAATTTCTTTCAATTCCCCTGAAATCCAAAAAAGCAGTCATGGGTATGAACAGCAAATTTACGAAGCAAACATTAATATTGAACCAAAATAATTAGGTAGCAAGAGCATTGTCGAATGGATACCTTTGTAACCAAGTTCTTTGCATGCCAGTGAGAAATTTGAAATTTCTTGAGTGGCTCTTCCCCAATCTGTTGCTCTCCTTACCTCTCGTCTTTGTCCCAAAAACTCTTGTGATTTTTCTCTTAAGCTCTTCTTTTTTTCCTTCCTTCATTCTTTTTTTCGGCCCTTCTCTCAGCCTCCTCTTTTGTATTGAGCCTAAGACCATCTTTCGATCCCCTCTACTACTCTCTTCCCCTTTGATGCTTCCTTCTCCTTCCTCGATTCGTGTCTCTATCTCCTTCTTCCATTTTCATGTCTCGTTCTCTTGGCCTGTGATAGTGAAAGGGACGTCAAGAGGAGGTCAGCTCTTCAAGCATACCGCTGACTCTCTACCCTCCCTTTGTCAGCTTCTTTGAAATGCTGCTAAGAGCTCTTTCCCTTCTCGTGCATCCCTGGGTAGGGCGCTGATCTGTGGCTCTGTGCTGCTTCTTTGTTATGGCAGACGAACAAGGGGATTGGGGGTCAAAACACAGAAACCCTGCATTTTGTTCCCCCTCCTGAATTTTTTTTTTTTTTTTGTGATTGAGTGTTAGGCCAATGGATTTAGAAAGGTTGGGCTGCAGTTTTCTTTTTTTTCTTTTTTTGAATTTAGGCTGTAGTTTTTTTTTTAATTTTTGGTTGGGCTAAAGTTTTTACCCTTTTTTTAAATTTCTTTTCTCTCTATTTTTCCTTTTTTGTTTTTACCTTTTTTTCATTTTTTTGACTTTTTTAATTTGATTATATATTTTTAATTTGATTTTCAATTTTCGTGCTCTTTCCTTTTTCGTTTTTTTTTGGATTAAGTTATTTTGGGCTTTAGGAATTTGGGGGAAGGAAGCCCAAATACTTCTCCTCTCTCTTTTTTTTTAATAACCTTTTTTTATTTGTCAAATATGATTCAAACTAACTATTCTTCTCTATTTTTTTTATTTTTGGGAATCTTGTTATTATTTTTGGAACCTGCTCAGACAAAATTTAGTGTTCACAACTCTTATAAAACTTTTCTTTTTATTTTACTCATTTTTTAATATTAAAAACCTCCTAATCAAGTTGCGCCAAATTGGCTTGCATGGCCAACCCAATGCTTAGACAAGTAGGTTGGCTTAGCCTTCCCGATGTAACCCCAATAGCATTAAGCTACTAGGCCAGATGAGCACCTCTACTTCCTTTCTTTTGATCCACTTCCTTTTTTTCTCTCTACGTCTCTTTACTTGAGAGGCAAAGGCACTTTATCATTTACTCACTTAAGAGAATCCAAATCTACTTACACACACATAACCATATATATGTGGGGGAGTCTTATAATTGTATATTATAAAGGTAATAATTTGTGAAAGTAATATTACCTTAGTCATAATCTTGGGAAAATTATTCGTCCTAAAAAATATTATAAAAAAATTACACTTGCCCATTGTCAAGAAGGCTACATATAACTCAATCAGATCAAGCAAACGAATTTTCCCATGTGATTGTGACTGTCCTTTATGTCATTTATTGGCTCAACAAGAATAAATGTGTTCATAAAGGGATCAAAATCCTAACTTATTGTTGTTCTTTGTCAAATCAGTTCAATCTTTCATCAAAATAATGTGGCCTAGAAACATTGTTGGGATACGAATGAGGTGATAGGCAAAAAAAAGGGAACATTACATTCAAGGACTTAAACTTTACAAAATTTATAATAAAAGACCTTAAAAACTTAAATTATTCAGAAGGCCTAGAAAACTAAATTTTTGGATTGGATAGACAAAAATGCCCTTCTTCTTTTATGTTTATCTAGGTAAAAGAAATATAGCAAGTAATGCAAGAAGGAGGAAGGCATATTAGAAACATGAGATGCTAAGCCATAGTCATAACCATCTTCTTTAAAGCAATAATGCAAGGGCTTCACCATCATCAATAGCAACTTGTAGCACTTTTCTTTGTTGCCCTCCTTAAGGATGATTCCATTTTGTCCATTGTTGCTCTTATAAAGAAATTTACGTGCCAAAAATCCTAGAAAATGTCCACTCGATCCCTTGTATTTCCAAGGATTTTAGACCTTTTTCCTTCTAATCTTGTTTAAATATTGAGTTAATCTTGCAATTGTACATGCTTTGCTCAGATGGGTTTTCCATGTTTATACAAAGAGAATGGTTGGTAAGGTTCTTGCTTCATGTCACCATCACACTTCAACATATTTGTGGTAGTTTGGTTTGATATATAAATGTAATATAATGCTAACGTGGTTCTTTAACAACTGAAGGCATAGCTTTTACAAAATTTTTAACTATCGACTACATTATTTGGGCAAGCTTAAACTGAGCCCTCTTATAGATCTAAGACTATAGGATTTACATTTGATTCCTTTGGTCGAATAGGGTAAGAATTGGCAAACCTCAATATGCTACCTTGAACATAACAATAATTAACCATCTTTGGTTGGTCTTTCACAGCTTATATTGTTAAATCCATTTGTTGGCAAGGTGCTTGTTACCACTAATATTTCTTAAAGTTATAAGGGACTTTTAAAATTATTACAATTTAGTTTTAGGTTTATTACTATCTTGTTTTCTAATTCTTATAGAGTACTCTATCTTGAATATTAATTAATATTATTAATTGATCCATTTTGTGAAAGTCTATACTATAATTATAGATAAGTCAAATAAGGAGTTTTAAAATTATTACAACTCGGTTTTAGATTTGTTACTATCTTGCTTCCCAATTGTCATAGAGCATTTTATCTTAAATAATAATTAATATTATTAATTGTTCCATTTTGTGAGAATATATACTATAATTATAAGCAATTCACATAAGGATAACTTCAAATATTTAATTATTTTCTAAAGCTTATTATTTTGTTCATCAAAGCTTAAAAGCAAACATCTTGCCAACAAACTAATTTAACAATACAAGCCATGAAAGACTAACCAAAGTTTGTTAATTATTACTCTGCTCAAGGTAACATATTGGGGTTTGCAAATTCTTACTCTATTTGACCAAAAGGATCAATGTAAATCCTATAATCATCAAATTTGTTCAAGCTTACCAAATAGTGTAGTCAACAGCTATTTTGTGGAAGCTATGCATTCACCTACTAAAGAACCACAACAGCATTCTATTACATTTATTTATCAAACCTAACTATCACAAATATGTAGAAATGTGATGGTGACATGGAGCGAGAACTCCATCAACCATTACCTCTATATAAGCCTAGAAAACCCATCAAATAAAGCACGTATAACAACAAGATTGACTTAATATTTAGGCAAAATTAGAGGAAAAAGGCCTAAAATCCTTGGAAATACAAGGGAATCAAGTGAACATTTTCTAAATTTTTGAATGCAAAATTCTCCATAAAAATGGTGGTGCAAATGAAGTGGGATCATCCTTTAGGAGAGCAACAGATAGAAGCACCACAACTTGCTATTGAGGATGGTGGAGCCCTTGCATCATTGTGTCAAAGAAGATGGCTACAACTATGGCTTTGTATCTTGTGCTTCTACTGTGCCTTCCTCCTTCTCTTACATTGCTTATTGCACTTCTTTTACCTAGACTAACATAATAGAAGAAGGGCATTTTTGTCCATCCAATCCAAAAATTTGATCCTTTAGGCTTTCTAAATGGTTTAAAGTTTTTAAGGTCTTCCATTATAAATTTTATAAAGTTTATGTCTTTGAATGTGATTTTCCCTAAAAAGAATAGTAGCATTAAAGTAAAAGGCTAAAAGAAACCTTGCTTATTATGGATGGCTACGTACAACAAGTTAGTCTATTATTGGATGGATGGGCATTAGAAAGAAAAAGGATAAAGACATATGGAAATGTACATTTTAGATCATTTTTTATGATTGTCTTATCAGGAAATTGGGCTGGGAAGAGAAGGATAATAAGAATAAAGCCCTGCTTGGTATAGAGCAAGGAAATAAATTTCATTTCCATTCTTGTGTATGATATCTATTATACCCTTGTAATTGTTACTCAATAGTATCCACCCCTTTTATTACTTTTTTTAAAGTAAGGGCATGAGAGTTATTTACTATTTACAAAATCATAGTTTTCCTTTCCATTTCCATTTTCATCTTAATAATTCTATGTAGCAAATAGCCCCTAAGGCTTTAGTCTTTTAAGACTTGTTAGAAGGATTCTCCTATGAATCTATCAGCAGGATTGTATTCTAGAACCAAACAAATAGCAACTACAACTACTTTTCCTAAAAGAAAACTGTTAAGAGATTGTGGCTAACAAATTATAGAGGAACCATAATCTCCAAGTTATTGGTCATGATGTCTATTACTTGATTGCTCTTATTTTTGCAGATATCAATTGGGCTAGGAAAATTCCACACATAGGGAACAATGGAGGAAACAATTTTGCATGAAGCCTATGTTTATCTTCTATATTAGCTTTAATGTTATTGTAATCTTCAAGCTCTTGACATCTTACAAAATAAAAAATTATGAAAGCAATATTCCCTTGGTTATAATCTTAGGAAAAATTATTTACCCCAAAAAATATTTTGAAAAAATGCACTTGCCCATCATTCTTGTCGTCAATTACGATGCTTCTCCAATTTAAAAAAAGAAAATTGCAACTCATCTATTAGCTTCATTATTGTAAGCCATCTATAGTCAAAATTTTAAAACTTCAATTATGTAAAATTATTGAAAGACCCTTCTTATTAGTTAATTAAAACCTCTTTTATTATACTTTTCATCTTTCACAATTGATGTATCATTGTATCCTATGGCTTTAAATTTGGTTTTTGGTTAGAGAAAACAAGTACCAAGACAATTGTGACAAACTGCACAATAAAAAAGCGATATTATTTGATTGATATCCCTTTTTTATTCATTCTTTTTCCACCATTAGTGCAAAATACTCACCATTTTGCAATGGTAACCCATCATCTTGTAATTAAAATAATCTAAAAAAATTCCTACAATCATAAAGTCCCATGAATCATCTAGTGGTGGATATAATGTGAAGTTATGAAAAAGAACATGCTTTAACTGACTTACATCACAGTAAATAGATATAATGTGATAAGAAACTAGGCCTTACTTTAAGCAATATAACACGTCTCACTCCCTTCCTATTGTGTTTACTTCTACTATTTTTATCAAAGCCCAAAGTACAATTTCCATCTTTAAAAACTCCAAAACTATGGCATCATTTTTAATTTTATAACCATCAATGATATCAAAGCCTTAGTTTCAAACACCTAATTATACCAACCACCTTAATTTCATATTTTTACATCTCACATCTTAGTCCCGATGACCTCTATAACACCCTTACATTTTTATCCATTCCTTTTAACTTACACAACCTATAATTCTAAACACAATACGAAATATTTATTTTTGTTTCCATAAATTATTCACTATGATTACTATTTTAGATAGTGCTACAAAAATTCTACAAAAACTCCTTGTTATCATTTAATAGCATGCCATTTCATAGTGAGACTGAATAATAGTAATTGTATTTCAAAAAATATCAGAATGTTAATAATACATAACAAAATTTGTGATTCTTCATTAGAATCTTAAACTTATTACAACACAAATTTATTTCTATAGAATATGTGGATCTTGTGTTCTATCATTGAGCATAGCCACATTAATATTTTAGATTACTTGAACAAGTCCTGCTAATGGAATCTCAATCCATGTCCATTCCACCTCAAGGACTATGCAGAACACTGGCATAACTAATTTTAATCTAAACACTTATGCCAAGAAAATTATAAGATTTGATATCCTCAATATAGATAATTGCTGATTTTGAAGACACATAATGTTTTAGCTGTATAATATATAGAAAATGTTTTATACTTACTTATCTTATCGCAACTCATAATTAAAATAGAATCAACACAACATAAAAATAGAGTTAGATATTAAACTAATCAAATGAATACATCATATACCCTTTTTTTTAGTATACATATCCCTAATTCCTAAACTACAAGGTTCATAATGCAACAATGACTTATTTGTACATAATAAATAAAAATTTACATAAAATTCCTCATTTATAGAATATTTACTATACTCTTTCCAAGTCTAATCCAAATCCCTGTAGGGTTAGGAATTTCCCACTCCAACCATGAAAATGTATAGAGTTCATAGAAGGTCTCAATTAAGGCACAAATGTAAATCATTTGTGCATAAACAAATTTAATTTGTTAGTCATAATCATATGACATCATAACTTTGTTTGTAAGCATACTCATTTAAGTCACTAAAGTGTCTCCTAAGATAGATCCACATAAGTAATGCAAACAATCAGCTATTAAGCAAGACTCCTTTCACCATCCCTATATACTACCATCCCTACAACCCTTAATTCTTTTGTTTATATTTTTTTATATGACTTTATGTGCACAATGACAAAAAAATTACATTTTTCCTTTTGTTGTATTTTTTCCACATTTTTTTCTCTGGCATTATAAAATATTTTTCTTCATCAAACATCATGAGAATAATTTAAAAAATACAACATGTATTGATTACTCTACTACACATGCAAATTGTCTCAAAATAGCAAACTCTCAAAGAACCTTAATTTCTTGTTTTATTACTACCTTTAGCATATTCTAGGTCTTTGTCCTTGGTCCAAAATCCATATCCTCATGCCATGGTCAAGTCTATAATAACCATTATTAAAGGGTCATAATTTCATATAAATAAAATCTTAAATATAAGAATATTCTTAAAGTCAAAATCTACATTTAACAAAAAGTCAACTTGTACTTTGACTTTTTAGTTTTCATAATTTTTGAAAATATAATTATAAATAAATATGAATAAATATAATAAATTGCTTCAATTAAATTTCATACTTAAGGATCCTATGAAATTTATTTTAGAACAATAACACATAATAGTCAAGTAATCACATGTTAAGAATATAACAAGCAAGACATAAAAATTATCTATTCATGCAACCATAAGTCACACAATGACTTTCTCTTAATTCAAACATGTGCCAACATTTATTTTCATCAACTATATATCAAATTATCTCGACAAGTTGTAACAACCAGAAGAAGAAAAGAAAAGAAAAAAAAAAGAGAAGAGAAAAGAAAAGCTGAAAATTTTCTAAGTCTGCTAGCTACAGCCTAGCTATAGCGAATGTACCTGTTCGCTATAGCGAGAAATGGTCTAGCTATAGCGAGAGTGCCTTCTCGCTATTGCCAAAATGCTTCTAGCTATAGCGAGTGCGGGCATCCCATACAAAAACCAGGGCGTAGCTCGCTGTAGCACGCGCCATAGCGAAAACAGGGGTCTGGGACTGACACGAGCTCGCCGTAACGAGGGTTATGGCTCACTATAGCGAGGGTTAGTCCGGAAAAGCATAAAAAAAGAGAATTTGATGTTTTAAAGAGCTCCAACTCATACCTTCTCTCTAAACCGCCTTAAACTTCGTCCAAGCACAGAAAAGAAAGCTTGAGAGAGAGAGAGAAACAAGGAGGAACCAAGAGAGAAGGAAGGGAAGCTAAGGAAGAAAGGTAAGAACCTTCAAAACTCTTCATGCTCCTTCTTCTTGATTTATTTCTCTCCTTCTAAGCTCTCTTTTCATGGGTTGAGGAGTGAGAAGGTTTTGGTTCTGACCTAGAGGGAGCAAGAGACCTTTAAAAGAAAGTGTGATGAGTTGAGAAATGCAAGAAAAGAGAAGAATGGGTGAAGTTTTAGTGAGAGAAAGAACCTTTAGCTCTTACATGCTTAGTAGGATTTATTATAAGGAATCCCTAGCTTATGAATAAAGTGTTAAAAGGGTAATTCTATGTTCTTGTGTGATTAGGCTCAAGAGAAGCACTCCTATCTAGAGGTGATTGTGAAAACCACAAGGGAAGAGACAAATTGAAAAGGGAAGTTGTGAATAGCCAATAAGGTAGCTCTCTCCACCTTCTCTCATACATAAGATTTATGCTTACATTGTCTTGCTTGTGTGTATGTATATTTTGAACCATGAGAAGTATGTTAGCATAATGATGCCTCATGTATTTCAATTATGTTTTATGTAATTATTTGGGTTTGTTTGAGTATGGAAAAGCCAATAACCCTCTAACCATGGTGAGGATGAGTCAAAAACCCTCAAGTTGGTTGAGACAAAGTAAAGAGTCTCCCAAAAGTGAGGTTGACTCCCAAAGAGTAAGGGTTGAGTCTAAGGACCTCTCAGAGAATGGGTGAGGCAACAAGTGAGTGGACGAGGCTAATCCATTTACTTGGCAAGCTCTTATATGTTATATATGGCCTACTCACATGTTGAAAATTATTTTCTTATGTATGGCCAACTCAAATGTTGCAAATGCTTTTCTTATGATTTTATATGCTAACATGCCCATGCATACATTGTGAGACTTGTTTGTATGCTTTGTGTGTATGATTGAATGAGATATGAGTTATTGAGATTCTTTGAATCTCACTCCCCCTCTCCACCATCCCAACATGCTAGGTGGACCAAGTGAGGCAAGAGATGGGAGCCACCAAACTTGAAGCTAGGGAGTTTAGTGAAGAATTGTAAAAGAGCCTTTTTGTATTTATTTTGTAGTTAAGTCAAGAGATGTAATTGAATGATATGATGTATATGATGTAGCACCTATGAATACTTGTAAATGAATGTATTCGATGAATATATATATATATATATGAGAATTGAATTCATGGTGCATGATGTAGCAAGTTTTGCAATGAATGGTAAGATCTAGCCTTTTCCCATGAGTGTATGTGTTGGTGTGGGAGAGTGAGTTTCTTGAATCTGGGTTGCTAGACACTTGGGCCATGTTTGATAGCATATATGAATGTTTTTCCATGTGCTCATAGAGCCTTAGAGGTAAGAGAAGCCAAGTTGGGTCCCAATAACCCTCATCTAACACATAAAAATGGTCATTTTGCACATGATGTCCAAGTCTGATCAAATGACCCCTTCTTGCCTTGAAATTTGGCATGTACTAGATCTTGTCTAGATCTTTTTGGGAAGCTAAAGATCAAGTCATTTGGAGGTCTGTAGAATTTTCTATGATTTTTCAAAGTTGGTATCAGAAATTCGGACTTCCAGAAACACTGTTCATTTGGTCAGTTGGAGAATTGTGTCATCCGAGGGTCAAACGTAGTCCAAAGGCTACGAAATTTTATATCCTGAAACTAGATAGTCACAGTGACTTATAGGAACTGGAAGCACCTCATTTAGAGGTCTAGAGAGGAAGATATGCAATTTCGAAGTTCCAGCCCAGAATCAGTCATCTTACCAGACCCAGGGTACTGTTTCATCAGTTTCCGGGAGTTTTGCTTGATTAACTGATCTGGAAATATTTTTCCTATCTAGCTAACATCCACATATTTCCATCGTGATATCATTTGCAGGCAGTGGATTTTTTTGGAATTAGTTAGACATTTTTGAAGTCCATATCAGTAAATTGTGACAGTAGCAGAGCCCCCTCCGACCTTCAGATGATTTTGCATGTCAAACGTCCTTTATGTGGGATGTTATGACTTTCACATATTTTTAGCATGAAGTAGACATCCTAAGATTTTCAGAATGACCAAGATTACATGTTTTCAATATTTCTCAATTTAGTTATGAATTTCCAAACTTTGCCCAGAAATGAGGCCAAGTATGGCCGAAATTGAATATTCATGTCTCATAACTTTCTTTGCTTTCCATGGGTTTAAAGCATATTTTTGGGATTGAAATGAGTCTTAATAGTGCAATTAAACATGAGGATGCATAGAAAGAGCTCACCCGGTCCATGTGACACTAAAGTGAATGTCTACCCATGCATGATGCCATGTGAGAAAGAATATGAACCCAAAGAAAATGATCTCCCTTTTATGCTTCCCATATGTATATGAGCATGTAAGGCATGATGGGTATGAGCTAGAAATGAAGGTGTTACACAAGTCAACTCTTCGTAATTTTTTAAAATATCATTAATACTAATAACAATTCCATTTTTTAAGTCAACTTTTTTCATACATGACTAGCCATTTCCCTGCAAATATTATACTTCCTAAATTAGTCAACTTTATGCTTAATTTTCTCTTTAACCTAGACAATTACATGCATGAACTTTTTTTTTAAACCTAATCAACATGAAATTCTTATCACACATGCACGCCACTTCTAAGACTCAATTTATGCAATTCTCATACCTCATCTCATATAATTTCTATGGAAGCAACATAGTGGTATAGGGAGCCATGAATCAAGATGCATGTTTCCATGGGTAAAATTTTTCTTTTGGAGACCCATATGACATATAGACTCATGTATTACATCCTCATATTTATTTATATAGATACAACTCATTTTCATCACTAAAAATGGTCTAGAGCTCATGTAAGGCAAAGGGAAGCATAAAACATATACTTACAATTTTGGCTAGAAATTTGTCCCTTTCTATCACAAACTTTAGAAAATCATAATTAATTCTAGAAAAATCAAAAACATGTATTCTTTACCATTCTGGAAAGCTATACATGTCTACTATATGATAAAAATATGGCGAGACCATGAATCACCACACAGAGGACGTTTGACATTCGAAAAGGGGCAGAGATTTGGCTGGCTATTGGTACTATCACAAGTTTTTGTAACAAATTTTAAAAATGTCCAATTAATTCCACAAAAATCCAATCCATATAAATGATACCAATCTAAAAATATACAGATGTTAGCTAGAGGAAAAAAATAACTCTAGACTAGTTTAGGCACGTCTATGTATCGAAAATCAATCAAACAATAGCCTAGGTCAAATTGGATGCTTGATGCTGGACAGAAAGTTTAAAAATTCATATCTTCCTCTTTAGACATCCAAAGGGGTGCTTCAAGTTGGCATAAGTCACTAGGAATATATAATTTCTCTTTATAAAATTTTATGACAATTGGACATCCTTTGCCACCTAAGTGACAAAATTTAATTTTGGACCAATGTGAACAGTACCATGAACTAAAATCAAAATTTTTTCCAACTTTGAAAATTCGTCAAATATTTCATGAACCTCCAAAAATTCTATACTTTATCTTTCCAAAAATCTCTCAATAAGCTATAATTACATGCCAAATCTCAGATCAAGAAGAGCTCATTTGGACAAAAAGTGGTATAGATTTTCAATATAGTCAATTTTGCTCCATATTAGATACCAAGTGTGCCCAAATGGTCTTCCATGGTGTTTGGCACCTCTTAGGCAAGTTTAAAAGCATGAATATGACTTTACAAACTATCCAAGTGGTCCCAAACCTCATGCATCTCATTTTGGCCATTCCACTTCCATATATACACTAATACATCAAACCATTCAAGAGCCAAACTTGTCATTACATGACCAAAATGCATATGTTCATACATATAACCTTAAAGCTCATTTATACATGATACATTAGTATAATTATACATGCTCATAAGGTCATAGGTCCTATACAACTATAGATTACAACATTTGCCACATTGATGGCCTTAAAGAAGCAATTTTCATGCATTTCAATGTCATGCTCTCATCTCTCAAGTGGTTGGTTTCCATCTCCTTACTCTCTTGATTTACCTAGCATGTTAAGACATTGGAGAGGAGGGGATGAGATTCAAAGAATCCCAATAGCTCATCTCCCATTCAATCACATATAAAGCATGCAATACAAGTTTTATAAATGCATGCATAGGCATATTAACATATGCAATCATTTAAGAAACATTCTTGGCATTTGAAAAAGCTATACATAACATACATAGGCTTGCCAAGTAAGTGGATTAGCCTCACCCGTTTCTTTAAGAGGTTCTTGGACTCAACCTTACTCTTAAGAGTCAACCTCACTTTTAGGAAACTCTTTACTTTGTCTCAACCAATCTTAAGGGTTCTTGACTTATCCTCACCATGGTTAGAAGGTTCTTGGCTTCACCACACTCAAGCAAATCAAAGCAAGCATCATAAACACTATTAGAAACATAATGCATCATCATGATATCATGACATATAAAATTATGCTAGAATACATTTCATGGCTTAAAACAAATATACACAAATTCAAGACAATGTAAGCACACATCTATGCATGAGAAAAGGTGGAGAAGCTACCTTGCTTACATTTACACACTTTTTCCTGAAATCTTGAATCCTCTCCCTTGACCTCACACACTTAAAAAGGTGGATATCATTCCTCTTGGCCTAGACACATCATATGGAAGCTAATTATACTCTTGAAGCAAAGTCTAAGGCCACACAATTACTAGAAAGACTAGATGACTTATAAGGCTCTTTTATGGTTCCATAATGTACTTAATGAAGCAACCTTTGGAAAACATCATCTTGGCTCCATTCTATCTATTCATTCATGATTCTTAACTCCATTTAAACCTCTTGGAGTCATCACACACTCAATTCTAGGAGCTTAGTAGGTCTTTCTTCTTTAAGCCATATTATGGAACATATAAGGCCATCTTGCTTTCTATGGCTTCTAAACTTTTTTCAAGGCTTCCTCTCATACTCTCCCATCATACATGATATAGAACTAAACTTGGAAGGAATTAAAACACTCCTTAGGTGCATGGACTCTCCTTGGCTGAAGCTATGCTTCCATAAGGCACCAATGGAGTTTCCTTGCTTCTTTTGATGGGAGAATCATGTAAGAAGCTCTTTTGGTGTCTTAGGAACTCATATGAATACTTAAACATCATAAAATAAGGCCAAACTTCATGATAGAGTTTAAGGTGTAATCAAAACCCTAACTTTTCTATCTTGCAAATTTATAGTTTTTACTTAGATTTTCTTATATATTCTTACTCTTCTCCCTTAAATTCATAGAATTTGTAACAACCAGGAAAAAGAGAGAAGAAAGAAAGAAAGGAAAAAGAAAAAGAAAAGAAAAACTGAAAATTTTCTAAGTCTGCTAGTTACAGCCTAGCTATAGCGAATGTACCTGTTCGCTATAGCGAGAAATGGTCTAGCTATAGCGAGAGTGCCTTCTCGCTATAGCGAAAATACTTTTAGCTATAACGAGTGCGGGCATCCCATATAAAAACTAGGGCGTAGCTCACTGTAGCACGTGCCATAGCGAAAACAGGGGTCTGGGACTGACATGAGCTCGCCGTAGCGAGGGTTATGGCTCGTTATAGCGAGGGTTAGTCCGGAAAAGCATAAAAAAAGAGAATTTGATGTTTTAAAGCATCCCAACTCCTTCTTTCACTCTGTAACAGACTTGAACTCACTCTAAGAGAGAGAAAAGGGCGGAGGAGAGAAAGAGCAGCCTAGAGGAGGAAGGAATAACAAGAAAGGTAAAGATTTCCATGGCTTTTCTCTTAGTATGTTGTTCTTCTCCCCTTATCCTCTCTTCCCATGGTTTTAGTAGTTAAAGTAGCCATGTTTTGAGCTTGGTTCAGAGGAGGGAGAGTAGAAAACCCCTCTTGAAGAAGACCAAGACTCACATATCTTTACTTCCCCCTTGCTTCCTTCTTGAGAGCTTGAGAGAGGAAAGAGAGTTGATGAGTTTCTAATGAGAGAAAGAACCCCTAGCTCTTACATGCTTAGTAGGGTTGCTAGAAAGAAATCCCTAGTTCATGAATAAGTGTTCAGAGAATAATTCTATGCTTCTTGTGTGGCTAGGCTCAAGAGAAGCACTCCCATCTAGAGTTGATTGTGAAAACCACAAGGGAGGAGACAAGTTGAAAGGAAAAGTTGTGAATAACTAAAAAGGTAGCTCTCTCCACCTTCTTTCATGCATAAGATGTGTGCTTACATTGTCTTGCTTGTGTGTATGTATGTTTTGAACCATGAGAAGTATGCTAGCATGCTGATGCTTTATGTATTTCAATAATGTTTTATATGGTTGCTTGAGTTTTCTTGAGTATGGAAAAGCCAATAACCCTTTAGCCATAGTGAGGATGAGCTAAAAACCCTCAAGTTGGTTGAGACAAAGTAAAGAGTCTCCCAAAAGCAAGGTTGACTCCAAAAGAGCAAGGGTTGAGTCTAAGAACCTCTTAGAGAATGGGTGAGGCAAGTCCAAAATCCACAAGTAAGTGGGTGAGGCTAATCCATTTACTTGGCAAGCTTTTATATGTTATGTATGGCCTACTCAAATGTTGAAAATGCTTTTCTTATGTATGGCCAACTCAAATGTTGCAAATGCTTTTCTTATGATTTCACATGCTAATATGCCCATGCATACACTGTGAGACTTGTTTACATGCTTTGTGTATATGATTGAATGAGAGATGAGCTGTAACACCCCAAAAATTAATTAAGGTGTTAATAATGTATTTGGACTAATTAAGAATAATTATTATAAAATAATTGGATAAGCAATATGAACGAGAATTTATAGAGAGATAATATAGGTTTAAGATTTCATTTGGGTTAAAGCTTAATTTGGGCCCAAAATCAATTTAATAAGTCATGAGTAAAGATTTATGGAGGCCCAATGATTTTGGGTGCAAGCCCAACTCCTTATTACGAAATTTGGGCCAAGAGAGATCACCTAATAATAACTCAATTTGATTTAGTGGAATGGAGGCCCAAGACCCAATTTACATGAGCCCTTATAGTTAGCCCAACACACATTATGCAGACCCAAGTTAGATTAACTCTTGGAACTTGGCCTAACCCATCAAATTTCTACAGCCCAAGTTATGAAATAGGGCCCAACAAGAATGAAAATCTGAACCCACAAAGAGTTGGGCCATTGGGTCAGCAGGCTTCACTTAAACTTAAAATGTTATGCAGCCCACCTCACTAAACAAAGGCCCAATAAGCACACATCTGAACCTAAGTGGATTTTGGGCTTTAGGGTTGACCCAAACCCATCTAAAACCCTAACTTACTCAGCCCCTTACCCTCTATTCTGCAGACCAACTCAATCTTAGACAAAGGAGAACTCCATTTTCGCATAGGAAGAGAGGAGGCTAGGGTTTTCTGCATTCCTCCACCATTTCTCACTTCTAGAGGATGATTTAGCCAAGGTGAGTTATATATAACTTGACCCTCTCATCCTCCTCTTCATTTTGGTACAATTAGTTTCTAGTTTTGAGCATTTTCATCTCCTTCCCAAATCTGAAGCTTGGTGTTTTGGTGTTACTTTGGAAGATTTTCGGAGTTAAAAGCAAGAGGGGTGATTGGGTAAGTATTTCCCTCTCATTTTGTGTATTATTTTGCTGGAAAATACCCCCAAGGATTTATTTTCATAATGGGTTCTGCTATTGTGCGAAATTACAAGGAGATAGAGGTGAAAAATTGAATTTTCTGGGCTTGGTGACTGAAATCCGAATTTTGGAATTTCCCATGGTGTGTTCTTGGTAGTTGAGGCTCACCTCAATCCATTTGACCCCTTAGGTATATGGGTAAGTGATCCCTCTTCTCTTATATGGCATATATACTGAATTCCCATCATTTGGACTGACTTTTGGTGCATGGCTTATGTATGTGCGAAAATGGAAATATGTGGGGTGAACTATTGTGAGCTTTGATGACTTGACCTTGAATTGGTGTAATTGACCCTTAGGAAGCTTGGGTAAGAAGTTCTTAATGTACTCTTGTTAAGATTAATCTGTGGATAGGGAAATTCTTTACTAATGGTAGTTAAATAATGATGATTATGCTTATGTTAGGCTTGATGTGCATTTGGATTTGATGGTAGCTAGAGGATGAGTAATTGGCTTCATTGAGGTAACTGGGGTTATTCTTCACTTCCATGTATATGTTCATGTT
Organism: Erythrophleum ivorense; assembly: GCA_026724425.1. Classification (NCBI taxonomy): domain Eukaryota; kingdom Viridiplantae; phylum Streptophyta; class Magnoliopsida; order Fabales; family Fabaceae; genus Erythrophleum; species Erythrophleum ivorense. The sequence continues at coordinate 3,005 of JAIUCV010000645.1, read as the reverse complement.
GATCTGATATTGTTTGCACATATATGGTTTTGAAATGCTAAATGATTGGTTGACTACTTGAATTGTTATTGTGATTGGACCTTGTGAGTCCATGGTGGAGCTGTGGTGCGGCTGCCACCCGTGCATGTGCTTTGATTGGGCACTGGGTTGTGATCAGACCCCGATGCACTGAGCCCTGGTTGTGCTCATTGGGGAGTTGGTGCCGTGGACGGACCATTCCCGGTGTTATTGGCCATTAACATGTTATGTATTACTGCTGGTATAGGACAGTAGTTATTGGTAGTTCAACTAGTTCATTTGCCAATTGAATTGATGATTTTGGTACTGATGACATGAACTTGCATTGGATTGATTAACTTGTACATGTATATGGAAACTGCCCTTTTGTCACTGAGATTGTATATCTCACCCCGTTGTGGGCTAACATTTTTAGGGACCGGACCTCTTAGTGACAAGGAGAAAATTAACGAGAGCTTGGTAAATGGTTTGGTAGTACATAGGTTTGAGAGCCTCGTCAAATTGTAATGTAACTAGTTTACAAGTTTTGTACCATTATTGCATTGCATCATGAATTGCCAAGTGTAGAAGTTGTATTTGGTTAACATAGAATGTAATCCCATTATATGTTCCTTATACACTTGACTATTAATGCAAGAAATACCCAATGAAATATGATTGAATGACCATTGTGGGAGATTTATAATTTGTTGACGTAAAATCCCATGGATGAGTAGGAAAATCCACATTTAAATGCAAAAAGGGTAATGATAGATTAGTTGGGTAATTAAGGTACATAATTACCACTAGAGTTGCATAAATTAAGGTAGAATGGCCTTAGAGTAATATTGGTGGGAAATTGGAGAGCATAAGATGAAATCTTGGGAGTTGTAGGAACAGAAGGGAATTGGCCGTGGCCAACATTTAATTGGCCTAGGCCAAATGGTAACAGAGAAGAATTGGCCGCGGCCAACATTTAATTAGCCTCGGCCAAATGTGGCGAACCTGCCAGGGAAGAAAACAGAGAGCAATTGGCCACGGCGAATAGTGATGTTAGCCGCGGCTAAGCCTGAGAGGCAGATTTGGGGGTGTTCCAGAGGGTATTTAGCCGCGGCGAAAGGAGTATTTGGCCGCGGCGAAATGTGAAAAATTTGTGAAGACATAAGGAGTTGAACCGAGAGTAATTGGCCGCGGCGCAAGTGAATTTAGCCGCGGCGAAAGTGCTCTATTTCTCATATTTACCTAGAAACCTTAGTTTCTCTTAAGGTAATGCTAAGGAATGATTTAGAAACACTTGTAGGAGAATTTTATGAGTTGGAAATGATGGATGGGAGTATCAAAGGCTCTTCATTAATAATTAAATTCGCTCACGCGTTCGAATAATTGTGGTTGTCTATCTAATGACCCTAGCAACATTAAGGTTTTAAAATTCCCTCACTTGTTCCCGATGTAATTAATTTTAATGACTTCAAACCTTGATATATGATTATTAATCATGTACTTAACCTTAATTACTATAATTGGAAGTTAGGGTCGTTACATGAGCTATTGAGATTCTTTGAATCTCACTCCCCCTCTCCACCATCCCAACATGCCAGGTGGACCAAGTGAGGCAAGAGATGGGAGCCACCAAGCTTGAAGCTAGGGAATTCAATGAAAAGATTGTAAAAGAGCTTCTTGTATTTATTTTGTAGTTAAGTCAAGAGGTGTAAATTATCGATGTGCATGATGTAGCACCTAGGAATACTTGTAAATGAATATATGTATCATATGTGTATGAGAATGAGACCATTTGAACAATGTAGCAAGTTTTCAGTATAAATAGTAAAGATCTTTGCCTATGTGCATGGTGTATGTGTTGGTGTGGGAGAGTGAGTTTTGCAAATCTGAGTTGTTAGACACTTGAGCCATATTTGATAGCCCCTATGGATGCTTTCCCATGTGCTCATAGAGCCTTAGAGGTAGAAGAGGCCACATTGAACCCAATAGCCCTCATTTAACACATGAATTGGGTCATTTTGCCCATGATGTCAAAGTCTGACCAAATGACATCCTCTTGCCTTGAAAATTGGTATGTGACTAGATCTTGTCTAGATCTTTTTGGTAATCTAAAGATCAAGTCATTTGGAGGTCTATAGAATTTTCTATGATTTTTCAAAATTGGTATCAGAATTTCGGATTTCAGAAACACTGTTCATTCGGTCAGTTATGGAATTATGTCATCCGAGGGGCAAACGTGATCCAATGATTACGAAATTTTATAGGTAGAAACTAGACAGTCACAGTGACTTGTAGAAACTAGAAGCACCTCATTTGGAGGTCTAGAAAGGAAGATATGCATTTTCGAAGTTCCTACCCAGCATCAGTCATCCTACCAGACCCGGGGTACTGTTTCATCGGTTTCCGGGAGTTTGGCTTGATGAACTGATCTTGAAATATTTTTTCTCTCTAGCTAACATCCACATATTTCTATAGTGATATCATTTGAATGCATTGGATTTTTGTGGAATTAGTTAGACATTTTTGAATTCCATATCAGTAAACTGTGACAGTAGCAGAGCCCCCTCCGACCTTCAGATGATTTTGCATGTCAAACGTCTTGTGTGTGGGATGTTATGACTTGCACATATTTTTAGCATGAAGTAGACATCCTAATATTTTCAGAATGACCAAGATTACATGTTTTCAATTTTTCAGAATTTAGTTATGAATTTCCAAACTTTGCCCAGAAATGAGGCCAAGTATGGCCGAAAATGAATAATCATGTCTCACACCTTTTTTTTTGCTTCCTATGAGTTTCAAGCATATTTTTGGGGTTGAAATGAGTCTCAATAGTGCAATTAAACATGAGGATGCATAGAAAGAGCTCACCCGGTCCATGTGACACTAAAGTGAATATCTACCCATGTATGATGCCATGTGAGAAAGTATATGAACCCAAAGAAAATGATCCCCCTTTTATGCTTCCCATATGTATATGAGCATGTAAGGCATGATGGGTATGAGCT